>CM073939.1:30000000-30555000 GCA_037179545.1 Sesamia inferens | reverse complement strand
CTCCAGGTCGGAGTCCGACAGCGAGGACTCCGAATCCAGTGGCATTTCCTTCAAAAGTCTCCTGGCCTGGGAGAGCCCCACCGAATGTTTGGGGCCACCCCCGCCAGGTCCAGTTCGTATAATTTTGGGTGCCGGTTTGTCCGACCTGCCGGACCCAGCACCCTCTATCTCAGATTCGCTGTCTGCCCACCTCCGTGCGGCCTTCCTGCTACCGCAACTTTGGGCAGACGGCGTGCGTGCCCCCTCGCTTGATGCCACCGACAACTCCGACGATCCTCCGGCAGTGTCGGTAACATCAACCTGCAGCACTCTTCTCAGCAACTCCAATCTCTCTCTTCTCGTCGGAGGAGGCTCGCGTGGTAGCCACTTTGGGGGAGATCCCCGCGATCCCACCTCGACTTCCACCCCTTCGCATTCGTAATGGCTGCCAGTAGCATAAGCGACAGCAGGGGCCTGGTCGCCCACCCCTGCGCGCTCTTCGGTCGTAGATTTAACATCCGCAGCCCCGGATAGCTGCGGACGCCGGGGGTCAGCCGGATCGCTCGACATCGCATTCTCAATATTCGACATTTTCCCATTTTACGATTTGGGAAAATACGCACATCGCTTTCCCAAGGCGATGTGGCCGCTATTTCTGGGAGGGATTTAATCCTCCCAAGGCCAGCGGATGCCTTCTGTGCAGGTTATACCGCCCGCTGCTCGGTATCTAAAAACTAACTTACACTAATTAGATTTTTTTGGGTTTTTTCAAATTTTATATTTTTGTCTTTGGTTTTCGCTTTTTTGATTTTTTTGTGTTTTTGGTATATTTTATATAAAAAACCTAATCCTAACTTAAAGCTAACCTAAAACTACCCACCCCATGCACCGCGGCCAAGACGACCAACGCCACGGTGCCCCCAAACCGCGGGCTAAGAAGAAACCCGCGGTCCTCAAGGGTTTTTATAGTGGTTTTCCTTCCACGCGACCCGGGCAAATGCCCCAACAGTCACCGGTCCCCTTAGGGATTACGGTGTTCGAGGGTTTTATTCGTGGTTTTCCTTCCACTTGACCCGGGCAAATGCCCCGACGGTCCCCGGTCCCCGAAGGGATTACGGTATGCCCCATTGCATGCATCCACTTCTTGCAGCACTCTGCTAAACAGAGTGGAAGTGGATGCATGCAAACCCCTATAGGCCAGGTTCCCATCACCGACCATCTTAAAGATGATCGGTGACTGAAACCCGGCCCTTCCCCGTGTGAAGATTAGCCGCCAGGCCCAAGAGTCCACCAGAACGCGGTGGGCAGTTGGGGCTGGCGCCCAGGGTGCGCCACGAGGAGGCTCTTCGACTTGCACCCCAACCTAACCTAACCTAACCTAACCTAACCTAACCTAACCTAACCTAACCTAACCTAACCTAACCTAACCTAACCTAACCTAACCTAACCTAACCTAACCTAACCTAACCTAACCTAACCTAACCTAACCTAACCTAACCCAGTAACCGGTCAGACACCGTCAATACAACATCTACTCCGCGGAAAAAATTCACAAAAAATACACCGCGTCGAGTTATAAGGCGGAAAGTGTTACACCAGGTTGGGGATCTTTCATTTCACCTGTACAAGTGTGGGCAAGTCTCCATCTCAAGTGGTTCCTGAGTTATTCAACTCCAACTTTGCGGGACTCTAA
Organism: Sesamia inferens; assembly: GCA_037179545.1. Classification (NCBI taxonomy): domain Eukaryota; kingdom Metazoa; phylum Arthropoda; class Insecta; order Lepidoptera; family Noctuidae; genus Sesamia; species Sesamia inferens. Next base: position 30,553,328 of record CM073939.1, on the reverse strand, counting down.
CATCTCTCCTGTGAAACTTACATCGTCTCCTCCAATTACCCGGCGAGAACACACCACGGCGGATCCGGCGGCGAAAACACCAAGAAAATCGGTCTCCAAACACCAGAGTTATAGGGGTTCAAAGTTACATCAAAAGCACGTGGTCCTAACCTCAGAGACCGCGTGCACATAACCCCCAAACAAGACCACGTGTTTTCTGCCGTCATCCCAGCCCGACGTGGAGACTCCGGAGCCGGCCGAGGAGTACGCCGAGCCACTTGGGGACAGCACCACACCCTCGAGCACCATCCACCTTCAGCGCTGCGGTGAGTCCTGAGGGAACTCCTCAACCCCCCACCCTAGTCCACCCGAGATTGGGCTCTATCTCCTGGTCTCTTCGAGACCAAGCCACAACCCTCGGGATATCCCCTCCACCTAAACCCACCCCCTCCCCCTCTACCAACCCCCCCCCTTGACACTCCCCCCCCCCCCCCCACCCCAAGTCGTCCACACGAAACCCCCCCCCCCCCCCCCCTCTCCATACCTCACCCCCTCGAGGCATAACTTTGCCCCCGAGGGAGTTAGACCCCCCGTGTTTGGGCTCAATTTGTAGGGCTCGCCGAGCTCTATAACTTGGCCCCTACACTTTCCCCCCCCCCCCCCCAACAACCCCCCCAACAACCCCCCCCCCCCCCCCAAACCTCCCCACGAAACTCCCCCCCCCCCCCCCTCCCTTACCTCACCCCCTCGGGGCATAACTTCGCCCCTGAGTGGGTTAGACCCCCCGTGTTTGGGCTCATTTTGTAGGGCTCGACGAGCTCTATAACTTGGCCCCTACACTTTTTCCAAACCCCCCCCCCCCCCCCAAACAACCCCCCACCCCCCCCCCCCAAACCTCCCCACGAAACTCCCCCCCCCCCCGCCCCTCCCTTACCTCACCCCCTCGGGGCATAACTTCGCCCCTGAGTGGGTTAGACCCCCCGTGTTTGGGCTCATTTTGTAGGGCTCGACGAGCTCTATAACTTGGCCCCTACACTTTCCCCAAAAATCCCCCTCGTTCCCAAAAACACCCACCCAACCTCCCAATCCCTCCCCCTCACCACACCACTCCCTTCTTCACTCTTCTTTCCCTTTTTTCTCCTCTCTTCCCCCCCAGGACTTTGTCACCCCCTCACCAACACAACTACCGGAACAACACCACCGGGAACTCCTTCAACTGGTGTCACCAACATCCACCGCCAAGGGCCAACAACATCGTGCCCTCCCAGGCCGGGACACTCAACCATCACAACACATCACCAGAGGACTACTCTACTCATCGGCACAACATCAGCCGTCACACATCGTCACTTCCATCAAGACCCTCTGTGAGTCCACATAACTAACTAAACAAAAAAAAAAAAAAAAAAAAAAAAAAAAAAAAAAAAAAAAAAAAAAAAAAAAAAAAAAACTAATCTCTAACTCTAATTGGTGTGTGTTAGTGACACCACAACAATCATATTGTTGTGTGGATCACTAATTTACACATCCATTAGCAATATTAATTTATTTTATATTACCCATTAAACTGTACTACAAAAAAAGGAAATCAGGTGTGTTCCCGGTGGCCGGGACTGTCATACTCGCTCAATAGTCCCTGCTTAAAGCCGCCGGAGAGCCGCGCGGCAGCTGACACGAGCGCCAAACCATCAAGCGTGTGCCGTCAGCGGGACTGGTCAGTCCCGGCCTCCGGGAACGACACCCTTCCCCCACAAACTAACCTAGTCTAAGCCATATACTAACACATAATTATAAGAACTAGAATATATCCACGTACCTAATACCTTATTACCTACCATCACAAAGAGCACAACAACATGTCATCACAAAACGCAACAGTAGCCAAAAAAACAGCCGCGGGGCCCTCAACCAGCCTCCGAAGGAGGGCCCTGAAGTCGGCCGCCACGGCTTCCCTGAAGGGCGCGCGTCCGACAGCGCCGCCGCGGAGCACATCCCCAGCATCAAAAGCGGCGTCATGGCCGGAGCTCCCCAAGTCAGACGTGTCCGACGCGGAGACGCACGTCTCCGAGTTTGTCACGGCGGAGCCGGGGACCCCTGAGGTCGGGGAGCGCACCGGCAGGGTCGCTGAACTGGAAATTAAGTGGGAGCAGTGCGGCATCTCCCCCCCCCGCCAGATTATCACGGACGAGGAGAGCTCTGATGCCTCGTCGGCGGCCTGCGGGCCTAGACCGGAGCGTCGGAGCATACTATACCGTACCCCGAGGCGGGGGACTGGGGTAGAAATGGATCTAGCCACAAGGGAGGCTAACAACCTTCTCCAAACGGGGAAGACAGCCCTAGAGGCTGCCGGGAATATGAAGAGGGAATGCAAGGTGACTGCCCTGGATTGTCTGCAGGGACTGTACGAGACAGTCCAGTCTCTTGCAGACTCCAGGGCGAGGCATAAGTATAACCTTGAGAAGGAGCGCTCTCGACATGCACAGGAACTTGTGCGTGTCGAGAGGGCTCACAATAGGGATCTTATGACCCTCAAAACCGAGCTCTCTCTAATGAGGACCGACACCCTAGAGGCCAAGAAAGGGACCAAGGACATAAGGGAATGGCTTGGCCACGAGACCCTCGAAGCGTTGAAGGGCCTTTCGGAGGTCAAAGGGGAGCTGAAGGCGATTGAGACGAGGCTCACTGCGGAGCAACAAAAGACGAGGAAAGCGTGGGCGGAAGCACCGGCGGATCCCCAAAGGGACCCGTCGAGTGCTGCTCTGACCCACCTTGGGTCTCAAATGTCCAGCATTACGAACCAGCTGGACAATCTCCGCAGGGCGATTGAAAGCCTCAAGTCGCAACCAGCACCACCCCAGCCAGACCCGAACCTTAGTCGGGCGTCGGAGTCGGACGGAGACCCCCTCACTAACACTCACTTTGAGGAGGGAATCCGGCCGATAAAAGCTCAGCTCGAAGAGCTGCTGAGCAGGCCGGCGCCCCTTCCCCCCCTCCCTCCGCCGGAACCGTGCCAGCACGCGGAAATCCTTCAAAAGCTTAGGGCAGTCACAGAGGACCTCCGCACACTGAGGGACAAGGAGCCCCCCGCCCCGATAGTGGCGCCGAACCTAGAGGCGGAACTCGCGGTGGTGGAGGTCCGGCAACAGTTGCAGGAGATAGGGAAGGGAGTGGCCGACCTGGGCAAAGCGGACAAGCATCCGCCAACTACACTGGGCCCTAAAACCTTTGCCCAGGTGGCCAGTACCCCCAAGCATAAGCCACCTACACACCCCAACCACGCCCTGATCGTCTCGTCCACTGACCCCCAGCATACCGGGGAGAACGTGATCGAGAGGATCCGGGTCGCATTGGACCTGAAGACCACCGGAGCCAAGGTGGACGCGGTAAGGAAGGCCCGAAACCAAAAGGTCGTCCTGAGGTGCGCCAGCAAGGCGGATCTTGGTCTGGTCAAAGACCAGATTAAGAAAAACGGTGGACTAAAGGTCCACGAAACCAAGCCTAACAACCCGCTGGTGTGTGTAAAGGGTGTGCTGTCCAGTTACGGCGACGGGGAGATTGCGGATCTCCTGATAGCACAAAACAAAAACCTTCTGCACGACGTCGCCGAGGCTGAACAGACGGCCCGGGTGCGGTACCGCAAGCGTGCCAGAAACCCCCACGAGTGCCACCCCGTACTGGAGCTCTCTCCAAGGATGTGGCGCGCCCTCACGAGTGCCCAAAAGGTGCACGTGGGGATAAAGCGCTGCACCATTGAAGACCAGTCCCCTCTCGTGCAGTGCACCAAATGCCTAGGGTATGGACATAATAAGACCATATGCGGGGCAGCAAAAGAAGCTTGCTTCTTTTGCGCTGGTGCCCATCACGGAGGGGACTGCCGCAACAGGGCGGAGGGGAGAGCCCCCAGATGCATCAACTGCAGGGTGGCCAAAAGACCAGAAGGTGATCAGGACCACACGGCCTTTAGTGGCGACTGTCCTGAGCGCCTCAAATGGGATGGCATAGCCAGATCGCGGGTTGCATACTGCTAAGGGCAGCCCTAGAACACACCAACCTGCAAGTCCCTCTCGAGGCACGCAACCGACAGGGAGATTGAACACCATCCAAGTCAATCTCCAGCGGTCAAAGCTGGCCACAACCGAGCTCTGGGTGGCGGCCCAGGAAAAACGTATTTCTGTCGCACTGGTCCAGGAACCCTATGTGGGGGGGACCGGTGTGATGAAACAGATACCAGGCGCACAGATCATCCAGTGCAGCCTGGGCCGCCTAAAACCGGTAAAAGCGGCGGTGGTGGTCTTTGGTGACGACCTGGAGGTCATTCACGACCCCCAGCTTGTCACCGAGAACATAGCCGCCGTCGTCATAAAGACGGGCCAGCTAAAGATCGGCATTCTGTCGGTGTACTTCGAGGGAGACCAAGACTTGCACCCGTACCTCACTACACTCACCACAATTACACAAAAACTAGACACACAAAACATCCTGGTGGGAGGCGACGTCAACTCCTGGAGCCACTGGTGGGGCAGCGTTTCCGAGAACCACCGAGGGGCGGAGTACTGTTCGTACCTCAATGAGCGGGATCTCCAGATCCTTAACTCCGGCCAAACACCGACGTTCGAGACCTACAGGGGTGACAGATGGTGCACGAGCATAGTAGATGTAACTGCATGCAGTCTGTCGCTCCTGGGGAAAATAGACGGGTGGAGAGTAGAAAGAGGCGTGACCTCTTCGGACCACAACGCGATCACCTTCTCGGTGCGCTTAGAGAAGGCCTTGGAACCTCTAAGGCCAGTCTCGACGCGCATCTATAACACCAAGAAGGCAAAATGGTCCGACTTCTGCTCGACACTTAAGTCGAACCTGGCTGGGGAAGAAATTAACCTGGCCAAGGTCTCGGATATAGGGAGTCCGGAAGATCTGGATGAATTAATTAACACCTATACAGAGGTCATCCACCGCTCGTGTGAGGAGGCGATCCCGAAAATGGGATCCCGGAAGAACAGCTCAAAACCCCCCTGGTGGAACTCTTCTTTAGATCGTCTCAAAAAGGAGGCGGTTAGAAAAAAGAGGAGAATCCGGAACGCGGCACCCTGCCGGAGGCAGTTCACAGTGCAGGAGTACGTCGCTGCCAAAGAGCTGTACAACACAGCCGCAACTGAGGCAGCCACGGAGAGCTGGAGGGAGTTCTGCACGAAACAGGACCGGGAGAGCATGTGGGACGGCATCTACAGGGTACTAAGGAAGACGGCGAGGAGACAGGAGACCATCCTCCTGAGAAACACCGCAGGGCAGACACTCAGCCCTGAACAGTCTGCGGATCTTCTCGCCGAAACTTTCTACCCTGATGACTCGACGGATGCCGAACAACCATACCACAAGGCGCTGAGACAGCTGGCGGAGGACGCACAACCGCAGGGCCTGTCCGCCGACGACCCACCTTTCACGACCACGGAGCTGGACAAGGTCCTTCAGGACCAAAATCCGAAAAAAGCTCCCGGTCCGGATGGGTTAACGGCGGACATCTGCACGGCGGCAATAAACTGCGACAGGGAAGTGTTTTTGGCGATGGCAAATAAATGCCTAACGCTGTCGCACTTTCCTCGGCAGTGGAAGGTCGCCCACGTGTGCATTCTCCGCAAGCCGGGCAAGGAGGACTACACCAGCCCAAAATCCTACCGCCCGATAGGTCTCCTCTCGGTCCTGGGTAAGATAGTGGAGAAACTCCTGGTAGGCAGACTCCAGTGGCACTTCCACCAAACACTACACAAATCACAGTACGGGTTCATGCCGCAGCGCGGAACCGAGGACGCCCTCTATGACCTAATGCAGCACCTTCGTGCTGAGATCAGAGCTAAAAAGATCGTGCTTCTGGTATCATTGGACATAGAGGGGGCCTTCGATAACGCGTGGTGGCCGGCAATGAAAAGCCAGATGGTGGCCAAAAACTGTCCTAAGAACTTGTATAAACTCGTTGCCTCTTACCTCGAACACCGGAGCGTGAAGGTAAACTACGCCAGAGCGGTCAGGGAAAAGGGAACCAGCAAAGGATGCGTCCAGGGCTCGATAGCCGGTCCGACGTTCTGGAACCTGATCCTCGACTCGCTCCTGCATGAAATGGCGAACATGGGGGTATACTGCCAGGCATTCGCTGATGATGTCGTCCTGATTTTTTCAGACCACTCCACCGGTCCCCTACAGCAGACGGCCAACAACGCTCTCGACGCGGTGTCGACCTGGGGCGTCAAAAATAAGCTGCGTTTCGCCGCGCATAAGACAAATGCGATGGTGATAACGAGGAAGCTGAAGTATGACGACCCGGTCCTGTACATGTCGGGAGTGAGGCTAGACCTAGTCCAACAGGTCAAACTGCTGGGTCTCACCATTGACGCCAAGCTCACTTTCAATGCGCACGTGTCGGCAACATGCAGGAAGGCTGCCGATATCTACAAGCAGCTGGCGTGCGCGGCGAAGGTGACGTGGGGCCTGAATGGTGAGATCATCAGGACGATTTACGTGTCGGTGATAGAGCCCATCGTGCTGTACGCGGCGAGTGCATGGGCCCCGGCGGCGGACAAACTGATGACTAGAAATCAGTTTGACTCGCTGCAGAGGGGGTTCGTGCAGAAGATCTGCAAGGCGTACCGCACGGTGTCTCTGACATCGGCCCTAGTGCTGTCTGGTCAGTTGCCCCTGGACCTTCGCGTAAAGGAGGCAGCGGCCCTATTTCAAATCAAAAAGGGCCATTCCCGTGACCACATCCCACCCGGATGCGAGCTGGAGGGGAATTTACATTACCTGTCCCTACCCCACCCAGCGCGACTCATTCCAACTGAGTACGCACGCATCGAGGACTGGACTCCCGAAACCCTAGAGACCCACCGGTTGACAGGCCCCCAGATCTACACCGACGGTAGTAAAATCGAAGGGAAGGTCGGGGCGGCCCTAACATGGTGGGAAGGAGGTAAGGAGTCTATGTCGTGTGCTTTTGGCCTTGGGCCCCACAACTCTGTCTTCCAGTCTGAACTATACGCCCTGTTCAGAGCTGTCAGGTTGGTGAAAGAATCACAGGCGGTCAGCGTAAGCATCCTCAGCGACTCTAGGTCATCACTGGACCTGCTGAGGAGGCCGTCTGTCACTCACCACCTGGCACTCAACATCAAGGACGACATGCGTGAGATCAGAGAGGAAGGCAGAGAGGTGAGACTCTTCTGGCTGAGGGCCCACGTGGGAATAGCCGGGAATGAGAGAGCAGATGAGCTAGCCAAGGAGGCGGCTCTCACAAAGGAGACAGTAGACTACGACAGAGTCCCCGTATCGTACATCAAGCGGAAGATACGGGAGGGGACTGTCAAACGGTGGCAGGAGCGATACCAGTCCTCTAGTACGGGTTCGGTTACGAAGGTGTTTTTCCCTGACGTCCTAGCGGCGAAAAGGGCCCTTCGAGGCACAGTCCTGGAGCCGACCCATACTCAAATTCTTACAGGACACGGTGCATTCGCGGCATACCTCCACCGTTTCCATCTAAAAGACAGTCCATCGTGCATCTGCGACCAGACGAGCGACGAAACCGTCTGGCACCTGCTTCTCGAGTGTCCGAGGTTCTGCCTCGAAAGAATGGAGCTGGAGGAAAGAACCGAACTCCAGCTAACCCAGTCCTCACTCCACAAGTTTTTGGAGAAACCTGCAACGAGGACTCCGTTCTTGACATTCGCGAGCAGGGTTGCCAAAGTCGCAGCGGGGCCAAACAAATCTGAGGCCTCAGCACGCTGTCGAGTCCGACCGCCACCATCAGCCCGTCAAACACGACACCACACGGGTGCAAGCATAATTAACAACCATCAACCGCAGACATCAACAGCGGGTTTAACTGACACAAGGGGTGTAATAACTCCCATCCCCACCACCACAACAACCACACAACCATCCACGTCCTCATCAGCCTTGGCACATCATCAGCCCGTGCAGGCGGCGGTGCTCTCTGCGGTAGATGCAGGAACCGGCCCGCAACCACCCCCCCTCGCCATGTCAGTGGCACAGCTACTGGCATGCGCTGAGAGCGGATCTCCAGGGATTAGACTCCGCGGGGTGGCCCTGTTCATGAACAGGGATTCAGAAAAGCTGGGCCTAAGTTTCTGCATCGGAACTAGCCGCGCTGCAGGCCGAGTTCACATCTCGCCGGGCCTGGCCGCCCTGATCAACGGGAGCACGACCAAAGCGAGCATAAAGCGCAGTAAATATGTAGCGCTACAGCAGGTGGAAGTGGCCGCTCACCAATGCCGTTTAATGCGATTCAAAGGCAAAACAATCGCATTACTCGAGTGGGGGGCGGAGACTCCATTTGCTCAGGCGTGCTCGCTGCTCCAGGAGATCGGGCGGACAGGGGAAATGTCACCCCGGAAGATAAGCGTCGACGCCATGGCGATCGGTTGGGACAAAGGAGAAGTCGCGGACAGATTCGGCTGCCTGAAGGCCTCAGAACACCACGAGGTAGTGGTCTACGAGGACAGAGGGGAAACTTTAAGTTTCCTGGAAGCCCCCGTGGGCCGCTCAGCCAGCGCGACTGGTCCCACCACAGCCGAGACCGGCGCAGAAAGGGTGCAGCGCAAAGCCGCCGAGGAAAAGGCGAGGAAGGCGAAGGCGGGTACCACCAGTCCGGAGGACCGAGCCCGGTCCAAAACCCACCTTAAGGCCATCGGAACCTTCCTCGATGCACTGCTGCCAAAAACCAGTCCTACTACACAGACTGAGAGGCTGGAGAGGGCGGTGGAAAAAATGAAAAAGCCACTAGTTAAAAGGAAGGAACCGCCGCGACCCATACCAACCAGGGCGGAGAGGGGGCAAGTCAGCCCGCCGACCCTGGCCGTTACCTCAGGCGCCACGGACCACGTGAAGAGCGCCTTTCTCGAGTTCCTAGCGGTTGTCAGGGCCACGTTAGAGGTAAACCTGGCAACATGCAGAAAGATCCTCCAGACCTACCTGAATGAGAATGAGGGTCTGTTGAGGGTCTTACAGGAACCAAGCAAGAAGATCCTCCGGACCTACGAACGCGAGAGAGTGGGTCTGTTGAGGGACTTGCTCGAGAAAGCGGACGCTGCGGTGTACGACAACTCCAGATCCCAGGTCTTGGCAGGGGATATGGAGGGGTCGTACATGGCGGCCTACTGCGCGTCACGCGGCTTCGTGCCCCTAGATGAGGAGGAGACGGAGCGCAGAGGGAAAATGACCTTCAAAACACCGAAGGAAGACCCGGTGGTGGTTGTCGCGAAGTGCACCAGAATCATGCTGGACGAAAGGGTTCTCGAAAAGGCAAAATCCGTTTCGGGAGACCTGGAGTCGGGGGTGCACTGGGCGATACCCAGCATCGAGTGGGTAAACGGGGTGCCGGGTTGCGGGAAGTCAACCTGGGTGATAGGTCGCTTCGACGAGGAGAGCGACTTTGTGGCAACCACGACAGCCGAAGCTGCCAAGCAGCTGAAGGGACAGCTGGAGAGCCGTTACGGCCCTCGAGCTAGAACTAGGGTGCGCACAATGGCCTCAATTTTAGTAAACGGGTTCAGAAACAGGGATAGATGCCGTCGCCTAATGGTCGACGAAGCCCTAATGAACCACTTTGGGGCTATAGTGATGGCAGTTAGGCTGTCTGGAGCGAGCGAAGTCGTTCTCATCGGCGACGTGAATCAGCTGCCTTATTTGGACAGGGAGAACCTCTTCGAGCTGAAGTACACCCGCCCAAATCTGGTGGCTAGCGTCACCCGGGATCTCCTATGCACGCACCGGAACCCCATGGACGTACCATTTTCCCTCAGCGAGGTATATCCGGGAACCTACTCCTCTATGACGTCGCTGTCGCGGGTCCACTCCTTGAGCGTCGCAGCGTTCACGGGTGCGCAAATACCGGCAACCGCCGAAAACACCCTATTCCTGGTCCACACGCAGGGGGAGAAATCCTCTCTCGCCGATCAGGGGTACGGTTCAGGCGAAGGGTCGCGCATCCTGACCATTCACGAGGCCCAGGGATTGACCTACGACAGCGTCGTCATAGTAAACACCAGAACCCAGCGGCTCCGCTTGCATGAAAGCGTTCCCCACGCGGTAGTCGCGGTGTCAAGACACAGGGTAACCTGTGTCTACTACTCGGACGACACCGACGACGCCATAGGGCGCTTCGCCCGTAAAGCGATGGATGCGTCCGCCAAAATGGTCATCGACTACAATCTAAAGATGGCCATGCACAACAGGGACGTGGCGGTAGTGGGCGGCCTGATGGGGGCGGTGAGGGCCCTTAGCGGGGGAAAGAGTGGCTCAGAAGCGTGATGACAATGACAACAGCTAATAAATATCTTAATCATAACATAGTGATTGTGGGAATAATTCAAGTATAAAATAAAAGAACTACATTAATAACAGTATAGTACCGCGCCCCGGCACCTGTGTATCCCCCTGGGAGGGCACGGGTGTCGGGGCGCGGGTAGAGATAGGGAACTGGATATATTAATTAAAATAAGTTAACTACTATATAGATAACCATATTGTTATAAAATAGCGCCTCGCCTCGGCACCCGTGTACCCCCCTCTGGGACTATACGGGTGTCGAGGTGAGGAGTAGTTTTAGGAACTATCAGTAAGTCATAGTTATAAATAATAATAGTGTTAGAATAAACGATAGCAAATAAGGGAATGTAATGTATAAAAAAAAAAAAAAAAAAAAAAAAAAAAAAAAAAAAAAAAAAAAAAAAAAAAAAAAAAAAAAAAAAAAAAAAAAAAAAAAAATTATATAAAAATCAAATAAAAAATCAATATAAAAAGATAAAAATTCATATAAAAGAACAAAAACAGTAGTATATATATATTTTGTAACAATAATATAAGTTTAAATATTGGACTCATAGTTTTAACTTAAATGTAGTTCCTCAGCGGGCCCAAATGTGATGGGGTGTCCCCGCCTGAGTCAATTAAAAATAAAACATGGAACAACAAATAAAACCTGTAAAAAAGAGTGCGGACGACCATGTCCGCAGACGTAATACTCATTATAAAAAAAAAAAAAAAAAACCTAACCTAACCTAACCTAACCTAACCTAACCTTTTTTTTTTTTTTTTTTTTTTTTTTTTTTTTTCGAGTGGAAATGCCTTTACGCACCATACCCGTCGCTAGCTAGGCGACGAGCGTGTGTGGGACTCGCCCGGCCGAAACCGGGAATACCCACTAAAACCACCCGGTTACCCTCTTGCCCTTCTGGGAGTGCCACGGGATCTGCCTGTTGGGCAATTGGCCCCGTGTCACCCCCAGGGCTTTCCGGCTGAGCCGGTTTCCGCGCCGATGGAGGATCACCTGGTAACGAGGTAATCCCCAGACGTGGTGACCGCTGTGCAATGCGCGTGCGGGGGCTACCCACACACGCTGGTCACACTCCGGGGCGAGAGGAGATGGGGGTTCGTCCCCCGCCTTCTTCGCCCCGCCCGTCTACGCCGGAGGGGAGCGGGAATAGTTTGCTAATTGGCAATCTCTTCCCGCTCCCTCTCCGCTGCCTCCTTCTTCGAGGAGGCAGCCTCCCCTGCACTCTCGCTTTCAACCATGGTTTGGACCATGGTTGCCAGCGAGAGGCGTCCCTGCGGAATGAGGACACCGATGGACCTACCTGGCATTAGTAGTGTCCATCGGTGCCCCCGTCCTAGCGGCGGCCGCCGAGGCGGCAGCCTGCGGCCCCCAAGCGGGGCGGCCCCGGACCGGTGGCGCCTTACAGGCGGAGCCGGCCATTCTATGGCCGCTGGGTAGGCCCCTGTCCGTGCAAAGCGCGCACTTTACAGGGGCCGTGCAGCCCATCGAGAAGTGGCCCTCCTCGCCACAGCGGAAGCACTGCTTGCTCCGGTCCTTGGTGGACGGGCAGAGCGCCGCAGTATGCCCCGTGTCCATGCACTTCCGACAGCGCATTGGGCGCTGATCCAACAGGTGGATGGTGGCGGCGCTCCAGCCTACGTCCACTTTCCCCCGCTCCGCCAGCCGTTTTGCGGCCTCTACGGGGCATGAGACTCGGACTGAGCCCATGCCCCTCGCTCCCGACACAATTGTGCCCACCCGAATTTGGTCGGGCGGGCAATTGGCCAACTCGGCCAGGGCCCCCTTGACGTCCTCAGGTGTGAGGGACTCTTCTAGCCCACCTACGCGGACTGCCGCCATCTTGGTGGGGCGGGTCACCTCGGCAACCTCCCCAAGCACCTCAGCCATCCTTTTTGCCAAGGTGTCAGCCTGGGAGGCGGAGGTCTCCTTCGAGAGCTCCATGAGGGAGGCCCCCGTCATGGACCTCCTTATTTTGCCCAGACCCACCCCGAGCTCGGCCAGATTGATGGCCGCCTTCGCCTTCTTCAGTATGTCCACATAGGTGGTGCCCTCGCGTATGGCCTCCGGCTTGAGGGCCACCAAAATGGCGGGACTCTTTGGCACCCTTGGTGCCTTGCTAGGGACCGCCGGTTTTGGCCCTTTCTGCTTCTGGCCTGGCCTCTGGCCAGGTTCCTGGCCTGACTTCTGGCCCGGAGTGGGGGCAGGGGCATGGGCGGTGGCGGGCTTCTTCTTGCCCTTCTTCTTGGCCACCGTGGCCCACGACTCCCCCTCTAGCACCAGGGGCTGCACGTACCGGGAACTCCCAGGGACCTGGGTCATTGCGCGTGCCGGCTCAGGCGCGGGACTGGCCTCAGCCCCCCCGCGTCCGCTCGGTCCTTTCGGCGCCTTTGGCTTCGCCTGCTTGGCCTTTTTTGCCTTTTTAGGTGGGTTAGCCGGCGGCGGCATAAGTGTCGCCGGCTCAGTCTCGTCCATACTCCGTCTCTCCCTCGCTGGGGGCTGGCTTGATTGCCTGTCAGCCGCCAGCGGGGGACGATGAGTTTTAGCCGGCAAGAGGCGGCCGTCCCTCTCGAGGCCCTCCAGCTGCGCGCTGATGACACTGCCAACGTGGTTCATCAGCTCGCGCTGGAGGACCCCCATACCACTCACAAAATCGTCCCGCGTAAGGCCCGTGGGAACGGGTTGCGGGACCGGCTCCGGGACTGGCTCCTGGGGCCGGGTCTGTCTGGGGCGCGGGCTAGTCCTCTCGGATACGGCCTGGCGCAGAGCGGCCACCTGTTGGTCTAGGACCGCGACCCGCCCTTGCAGGCGCCTGTTGTCGGCCCGGAGCCGACGCATCTCCTCGTCCTCCTTTCTGGAGGCCAGCCACCGGACCGCCTGGATCATCACCATTGACGCCTCCCTGATCTCCTTTATACAGGTGCCCTTCAAATTTTTGGATTTTTTGAGGACCCCCTCAATTCTCGCCGCCCCCTCCTCAGCCATTGACTGAAGAACGGGGGGCGATGGCATAGGGGGCGCACAATCCTCGTCTCGTCCGGTTGGGCAGGATTCTTTCTCCGACCGCATAGGGGGACCACATTCTTCGTCCCGTCCTGCTTGTTGCAGTTCCATGTCGGAGTCCGACAGGTCGGACTCCGAGTCTAGGGGCATCTCCTTTAAGAGCCTCCTGGCCTGGGACAGCCCCACCGAGTGTTTGGGACCACCCCCGCCAGGTCCAGTTCGCAAAATTTTGGGTGCCGGTTTGTCCGACCTGCCGGACCCAGCACCCTCGAGCTCAGATTCGCTGTCTGCCCACCTCCGTGCGGCCTTCCTGCTACCGCAACTTTGGGCAGACGGCGTGCGTGCCCCCTCGCTTGATGCCACCGACACCTCCGACGATCCTCCGCCGGTGTCGGTGACATCAACCTGCAGCACTCTTCTCAACAGCTCCAACCTCTCTCTTCTCGTCGGAGGAGCCTCGCATGGTAGCCACTTTAGAGCAGGAGATTCATGCGGCCCTCCTTCGACGTCCACCTCTTCGCCTTCGCAAACGCTGCCAGTAACATCAGCGACAGCAGGGGCCTGGTCGCCCACCCCTGCGCGCTCTTCGGTCGTAGATTTAACATCCGCAGCCCCGGATAGCTGCGGACGCCGGGGGTCAGCCGGATCGCTCGACATCGCATTCTCAATATTCGACATTTTCCCATTTTACGATTTGGGAAAATACGCACATCGCTTTCCCAAGGCGATGTGGCCGCTATTTCTGGGAGGGATTTAATCCTCCCAAGGCCAGCGGATGCCTTTTGTGCAGGTTATACCGCCCGCTGCTCGGTATCTACAAACTAACTTAAAAACTAATTAGATTTTTTTGTATTTTTTCAAATTTTGTATTTTTGTCTTGGGTTTTCGCTTTTTTGATTTTTTTGTATTTTTGGTATATTTTATATAAAAACCTAATCCTAAACTTAAAGCTAACCTAAGACTACCCACCCCATGCACCGCAGCCAAGACGACCAACGCCACGGTGCCCCCAAACCGCGGGCTAAAAAGAAACCCGCGGTCCTCAAGGGTTTTTATAGTGGTTTTCCTTCCACGCGACCCGGGCAAATACCCCGACAGTCACCGGTCCCCTTAGGGATTACGGTGTTCGAGGGTTTTATTCGTGGTTTTCCTTCCACTTGACCCGGGCAAATGCCCCGACGGTCCCCGGTCCCCGAAGGGATTACGGTATGCCCCATGCATGCATCCACTTACAGCACTCTGCTAATCAGAGCCGAAGTGGATGCATGCAAACCCCTATAGGCCAGGTTCCCATCACCGACCATCTTAAAGATGATCGATGACTGAAACCTGGCCCTTCCCCGTGTGAAGATTAGCCGCCAGGCCCAAGAGTCCACCAGAACGCGGTGGGCAGTTGGGGCTGGCGTTGCCCAGGGTGCGCCACGAGGAGGCTCTTCGACTTGCACCCCAACCTAACCTAACCTAACCTAACCTAACCTAACCTAACCTAACCTAACCTAACCTAACCTAACCTAACCTAACCTAACCTAACCTTTTTTTTTTTTTTTTGTTCACCCAGTGGAAATCTCTACCAGACCTTCCTCCGCCGGGGGGGTCGACGGAGGGTGTGCCGGGCTCTCACCGGCTAAAACCACTGGAGCGTTCCTCTTCTTGCCTATGGCCGGGGGTGCGGGGCCTAGTTTGCCATTCACCGCATCCCCGGCAGGCTTGACCCGCCGGCGCGAGCTCGGCGGGTCCCTCTTCCTCCCCTCCTTCCATCAGGTAGGCGTGCCGGAACTGCCTCTACACGCCTACTCCGGCCCTAGTGACGGACGTCGGACCCCCCCGGTCCTCGGCCCGTCGGCCTCTCGTTATGGAGGAAGCGGATCGACCTCGGCTTCCCTCCTCCTTCGACCAGCGCGCCGTCGGCGGGACGGGAGAGTGCTCAGTGCCTCCCTCTCCCGCTCGGCCGTCTCCTTCTGCGCGATTACATCCTCGCAGAATGAGACGACCGCGTCCCATGACTCCTCGTTGTCGACCATGACCTTGACCACGGCCGACAGCGAGAGGTCGGTACCGCCGATTGCTGCGGTTAGCGCACGGCGCGGCTCGTCCCATGCGGGACACTCCTCGAGGGTGTGCCGCGCCGTGTCCTCTGCCCCGCCACCGCAGTGATGGCACGCCGGTGTCGGCTCCCGACCGATACGACACAGGTAACTGCCGAAACACCCGTGTCCGGTCAGCACCTGCGTCGCACGGAAGGTGAGCACCCCGCGCCTTTTCGGGTCGATCCACTTCTCCATGCAGGGTCTTACCGCCGCTATGAGGGCGTGCCCCGCACTGGGTTGCGCAAGTCTCGCAGACCACTCCGCCACCAGGACTTGGCGGAGCTCGGACCGCTTCGCTTCGATCGCTCTCGGCGGAAACGGTCTTTCACCCCGCTCTCGGGCCTCCCCACGCCACTTGTAAAGCGACGCGAGGGCTCGGGCCTCGAGATCCCAGGGCGCCGATCCGGCTAGGAGGCAGGCCGCCTCGTAGGAGACCGTGCGGTATCCTCTTATCACCCTGACTGCCGTCGCTCGCTGCGGCCCGTGGATGACCGCAAAATTGCGAGGCGTCAGGGTGTCCGCCCACACTGGGGCCCCGTAAAGGGCCATTGACCGCACGACTCCTAGGTACAACCTCCGGCACGATGAGTCGGGCCCCCCCAAGTTGGGCAGCAGTCGCGATAACGCGGCCGCGGCCGTCCTCAGTTTGGGGGCCAGTTGCCGGAAGTGCGGCCCGAAGTTCCACCTGCCGTCGAGGACGAGACCGAGATATCTCATCGTCGCCCCGACGGCAATGCGAACGCCTCCTACCTCGATGTGTGAGCCTGCAGGTGGGCCTCGCCGAGCCCCGTGAAAACACAGGGCCTCGGATTTGTTGAGGGCCACCTCCAGGCCCAGACGCCGGATCCTCTGGACCACTTGCGCAACCCCTGCCGTCGCTAGGATGGCTGCGTCGCGATATGTCCTCCCTCGCGCGGTGACGAGCGTGTCGTCAGCGTAGCACGTGACGACAGCGCCGTGGAGGAGCGCGCCACGCAGCACCCAATCGTAGCCGATGTTCCACAGGAGAGGGCCTAGAACCGACCCCTGCGGAACACCGCACGTCGTCTCTCGCCGATGCCAGGCACCACCGTGACCCGGGTAGATGACCTGCCTCTCTGCAAGGTAGGCCCCGACTGTGCGGCGGAGGTAGGGCGGCACCCCGTGGAATCGGAGCGCCTCCCTGATGCAGCTCCAGGGCAGGGTGTTGAACGCATTGGCGATGTCCAAAGACACCGCCAACACCACTTCGCCCCGGGAGACGGCACTCTCCGCCGTGGCCTTTACGCGCATTATCGCGTCGACTGTGGAGCGCCCTTGGCGGAAGCCGAACTGGCCGTCCGCTAGGTCCGGCCCGATCGTGTTTAGATGGCGGACGAGGCGGTCTGCAACTACTCTTTCAAAGAGCTTGCCCACCTCGTCCAGCAACACTATGGGCCGGTACGCAGACGGCGAATCCGCCGGGCGCCCCGCCTTCCTCAGCAGGACCAGTAGGCCCGTCTTCCATGGGCGTGGAAACTGGCCCCGCTCCAGGCACGCGCTGAAAAGGCCCATCAGTCGAGGCCCGAGAGCCTCCGCGGCCAGGACCCACGCTCGGCCAGGAATGCCGTCGGGCCCTGGGGCGGTGTTCTTGGCTTGAAGCCGGCACACCGCCGCTCTCAGTTCTGCCCGGGTCACGTCGGGCACGTCGTCGTCGTCGTCGTCGTCCGCGTCCGCGTTGGCGTTGGCGTCAGCGGATCGAGGCGGAACCATAGGCGGTGGGATGTGCTCCGCCCTTGCAGGGAAGAGGGCACTCACCACCTCTCGCAGCAACTCGGGCCGCATACCCTGGGTGAGCGGAGGCGCCCGAGGGCGCAGCTTGTCCCTTACTGCGCGATAAGGACGCCCCCACGGATCGCGATCCAGGGTAGCTAGCTGCCGCTCGCGGGCCTCTGCCTTCGCTTTGGCGATGGCCCCCTTCAGTGCTTTCCTCGCTTCGCGGTAAGCCTCATATAGTTCCGCCTCTCTGGCTTCAGCGTCTGGCGGGCGGCGCCGCCTTCTCCTATGCCGGGCATACTGGCGTCTAGCCGCGACACAGGCGGCACGGAGGCGTTCGATGTCCGCCGACCACCAGTGCACCCGGCGCCTAGATGGCTCTTGACGCCGTCTAGGCATCGCCGCATCGCAGACGCTGGTCATGGCCAGCCGGAGCTGCTCAGCCTCCTCGTCGATGTTGACAGGCCTGTCCGGTGTAGTCACCCAGGCCTGGACGATCGCGGCTTCGAGGAGCAGCTCCCGATCCAACTGCTTTAACGCCCAACGCGGACCGATCGAACCAGGGGTCGGTAGGGCCGGCGCTGGGACAGGCGCAGTGGGGAGGGCGGAGAGGCTGAATCGGATATATCTATGATCCGACAACGTCTCCACCCCCTCCATGACACGCCAGTCTTGGACACGGCGTGCGAGGGCGGGGCTAGCGAACGTGATGTCCACTATTGAGCCGCCCCGCTGGCGCACGCACGTGTCCACCGAGCCCTGGTTAAGGACGGCGAGACCGTGCTCGACCGCCCACTCTTCCAGCACCTCGCCGCGAGCGTCGGTAGTCGGGGAACCCCAGGCGCCTGCCTTGGCGTTGAAATCCCCGAGTACGACCACGGGGCGAGGGTGGTTTCGTCTGACGACGGTGCCCAACTCCTCCAACCATGCCTCGAATTCGGCGAGAGACCTGCTCGGAGAGAAGTAGACCCCTACGATCATCAACTCTCCGAGCAGTGCCGAGACGAAATTCCGTCCTTTGGCGACGGCTTCAAAGGACGGGGTCCCGGCCGATCTTCTCAAGATCATGACCACCGAGTCGTGGACGTCGCTCACCCAGTCATCCCTGGGGGGTACGAACCACGGCTCGGCGACCACCGCAATGTCGATCAACCACTGCGCCATGCTCTGGAGGAGAAGATCCTGAGCACGGGCGCAGTGGTTGATATTGCCCTGAAGGAAACGAAGGGAAGCGGACGCAGACATTATTCAGTGTCCATGGTCCGCTCCCCCTCCGGCAGCGAGTCGGCTGCCTTAGGGGGTGGGGTCCGCTGCGCTATAGGCGCCGCAGCGCCCTGGGCAGCAGGCCCAACCCCCTTGGTCCCCTTCTTCTTCTTGCCCTGCTTGGTGTGGGTGTCGGCGCAGGATTTGCTGCCGATCCGGTGGTCGGCCGGCTTGTCCGCGGCCGCACATTTTGGGCAACTCGGCGGGGCGTCACATGCGGCGGCCTTGTGACCGGACCGGCCGCAGCGAAAGCAGAGCCCGCCGACTTGGATGGTCGACGAGCAATGCACGCCCAGGTGTCCCACCTCCAGACACCGGAAACACCTCTGGGGTCGAGGCGACAGGATTTTGACCCGCGCCAACACCCAGCCAACAAGCAGGTTGCGGCCGCTCGCTTCGATGCGGTGAGCCGCCGCAACCGGGCAGGTCACTATTGCGGACCTGAGTCCCCGAAGGCCGGGCCCGATTTCGCTTGGCCGAACCTGCTCCAGGGGGCACTTGCCCGCCTCCGCGACTGCGGCCCCGAGCTCCTTTTCCGTCACCGTGTCATCCAGGCCCGAAACACGCAAATTTAGCGTTTTCACGGGCCTGGATATTATTGCGTCTGGAAATTGTTCCTTGAGAGAGGCCTTGAGCCTCTCTGCAAGTGCGTCTGCTTTTGGGTCGCTCGTAGCGCCGGGCACCTCGAGCAATCGGGCACCGGTTGCCGCCTCCTTCCAAACGATGCCCGTTATCCCCAGGTCCTTCAAATTAATGTCGGCCTTGGCTTTCGCCAAGACCGACGCGTATGACACGCCCCTCTCTAAGGCCTCCGGCGGTAGCTTGATAGCCACCGCCGTGGACTTCGGGGCGCGGAGCTTCTGTTTCTGTTTTTCTTTCGCTGCTCTTGTCTTCTTCTTCTTTTTCTTCTTCTCTTTCTTCTTGTCACCAACGGTCACCCAATCTTGCGAGGTGGCCGTTGGTGCGCTCGTCGTCGTCGCCGGGGCCGTTGGTGCAACTGGGGCTGCTGGAGCAGCCGGAGCAGCAGCAACGGGCTTTGTCTTAGCCGGTTTGGCCGGCCTGGGCGCAGCAGCTTTCGCCGCATACGTCTGGACCGGCGGTGTCTTGTCGTGGGCCAGTGGAGGCCGCAGCACCTTGCTCTCAATGACGGAGAAGCGGGCAGATAGCGCCGCCATCTCCGTCTTGAAGAGCCGGACTAACTCCGACTCCTCCGCAGAAGGCCGGGAAACGGGTTGCGCCTCCACCGGCCCAGAGGTGTCTTCTTTCTTCCTTTCCTTCATCAGGTTGCGAATCTCCGCACGGAGCTCTTCCTGCTCCTTCCGGAGATCCGCAACCTGGGCTGTTAGGCGAGCGTTTGCCGCCGTCAGTCTTCTTGTCTCGTCCGAGGAGGAGCGCTGTAGTAGCTCCTCGGCGACCTCCAGCATGGTGGTCGCTGCCCCCTTTAGGGCCTTCTGGCAGGTCCCCTTCAGGCCACTGGACACCCTGGAGACCTCCCTCACCGTCTCCACGGCGTTCCGGAGCCTTTCGCCCAGCTCCGTGGCCTGAATGTCTTCGACCGATGACACGGCGGAAGAAGATTCCGACAATTGCTTGACCCGTCCGGTGTTCACCTTCCGGGCCAGCTCGGCTACCCTGCGCTCTTCCACCGCGCTACGCTCCTCCTTTTCGGCGGCCTTTTGGGCGGCCTGCAACTCTTTTCGGGCCTTGGACAGGCCGACATATTGGCCTGTCGTAGGCGGTCGTCCTCTACCGCGCTTGGCGGTCGGGGTGCTCGATCGACTGATGTACAGCACCCCTTCGTCGCTTGTGCCGGCCTGTGTCTCCAACACAACCACCGGCTGCGAGTTAGTTCGCTTCAAATACGGTGTCACGTCCGGTTCCGTTCGGACAGACTCCAGTGAGCCCGTACTGTCGGCGTCCGACAAAACAGGCTCGGGAGCTTTCTCCGGGTCGGAGACTGCTCCCTCTTCTCTCCTGACTCCTCTGTTCTTCTTTAGTATGGTTTTGTTATTTGGTTTATTCTTCTTCATACTGTTCCCACGAGACTTAGCGTATTATTCGTCCATCCGGGCAGAGCGTCGTACTCCGGATAAGCCTGATTACTGCTGGGGGTCGGCAGGTACCCAGCAGGTGAGCGTTAGCGACCGGTCTCCCACCGGCCACTCATCCCCTCGGCACGCTCCCACCTTGGGATTAGGCTTGTAGGGGGTCGGGCGGTTAAGCCAAGCCCCCAGATGACGTCGGCATTAGACATGCCTCCGTGCCGCTGTCCAACTAGGCGCAGCGGCACACGTCACCATCCGTACACGGATATTCGTTGCACTGGAGCGCCCGCTCCAGCGCAACGTTTGGGCCGAACGGTGGTCTGTGTCAGACCGTGTCCCGGACCGGGACCCGTCGCCCCTAGGCTGGGTGCGTCTTCTTGAACAAGAAGACGCAGCAGCCAAGGGTTTTTTAGAGAGGTGTCCTTCCTCTTGGCCCCACTTGCATGGACGCACGCAAGCGGGGCCCCCAGCTCCTCTCCATGAGGAGTCCGGGTTGTCCGACGGCGACCCGGAGTTCGGGTCACGTCAGCCACCTGGAGTGGTGGCCGACCCGTCGCACGCATGACCGCCGAAGCAGTCCCGCGTCTGGCTTTGGTCCGCGCCGGTAAACCGGTAACCCCCATATCTGGGGGCCGTTCCCCTATCCGCCACCTGGGGACGCGTCCGATGGCAGGCCAGAACTGCACACGGAAACCTAACCTAACCTAACCTAACCTAACCTTTTTTTTTTTTTTTTTTTTTTTTTTTTTTTTTTTTTTTCTCGAGTGGAAATGCCTTTACGCACCATACCCGTCGCTAGCTAGGCGACGAGCGTGTGTGGGACTCGCCCGGCCGAAGCCGGGAATACCCACTAAAACCACCCGGTTACCGTCGGGCCCTGTGTAGAGAGTGCCACGGGGCCGACCCGAAGGCCAAGTACTCCGTGACACCCTCAGGGCTTGCCGGCCCTCCCCTGTAGGGCCGGTTTCCGCGCCAAAGGGGGATTACCCGGTAACGGAATAATCCCCAGACGTGGTGACCGCTGTGCAATGCACGTGCGGGAGCTACCCGCACGCGCTGGTCACACCCTGGGGCTAAAGGAGACGGGGGTTCGTCCCCCGCCTTCTTCGCCCCACCCGTCTACGCCGGAGGGGAGCGGCAAGTACGTCCTCTTCCCGCTCCCTCTCCGCAGCCTCCTTCTGCAAGAGGACGGTCTCGCAGAAGGAGGCGGCAGCCTCCCATGCCGTCTCACTTTCAACCATGGCTCGTACCATGGTTGCCAGTGAGAGGCGTCCGCCTCCGAGCGCCGCAACGAGATCGCGGCGCTCGTTCCGCCAGGCCGGGCACTCCACCAAGGTGTGCTCGGCCGTATCGTCGGGGGAGTCGCAGTGATGACACCGCGGTGACTCCTCCCGACGGGCGACTCGGTGCAGGTAGTGACCGAAGCACCCATGTCCGGTCAGTACCTGCACTAGGCGGAAGGTCAGGCTGCCATGCCGGCGCCCAACCCATCCCTCCAACACCGGACGAATCGCTCCAATCGTCCGGTGGCCGGCAGCTGGGGAGCGGAGCGCCTCCCTCCACCGGCTCAGGGCCTCCCCCTGAGCCGCTAATCTGACCCGCCTTACTTCCTCGAAGGCGGGTCGTTCCCCCCGTTCCCGGGCCGCGACACGGTGTCGATGCACCTGGGACAGAACCAGGGCATCGACCTCCCACGGGGGCGTGCCCGCGAGCACGCAGGCCGCCCCATGACTGACCGTGCGGTATGCCCGCACGGTCCGTGTCGCGATGACCCTCTGCGGCCTCCGCAGCAGGGCCACTGTTGCCCGGGAAAGGCGCTCCGCCCACACCGGGGCTCCGTAGAGTGCCATCGACCGTACCACTCCCTGGTACAGCCGACGGCACGCCGAATTCGGCCCCCCAAGATTGGGGAGGAGCCGTCCGAGTGCGGCTGCGAACGAGCACAGCCGTGGGGCGAGGAGCCTGAAATGCTCCTCGAAACTCCAGCGGGGATCCAGGATCAGGCCGAGGTACTTGATGTGCACCTCGACGGGAACCCGGACCCCCTCCACTCGGATACGGAGACCCGGTGGGGTTCTGCGTCGCGGGGCGTGGAAGGTCATGGCCCTCGTCTTCTCGAGAGCCACTTCCAGCCCCAGGAGGCGGATGCGCCGGACGACCATGGAGGTGCCGACCGACGCAAGGTGAACCGCCTCCTCCCAGTCACGCGCTCTGGCCGCGACTAAAGTGTCGTCCGCGAAGCAGACGACGTCCATCCGCGGCAAGAGCGCGCCACGCAGAACCCAGTTGTACCCCAGGTTCCAGAGCAGGGGACCGAGCACTGATCCCTGGGGTACTCCTACATTTACGGTCCACGACTGGACGCGACCCTCTGCGTCCTCGTACAGCACCCCCCGCTCACGGAGGTAGTCCCGCACGAGGGCGCAGAGGTAGAGGGGCACTTCATGGAACTTCAGTGCCGCCTCTATGCATTCGTGGGGGAGGGTGTTGAACGCGTTCGCGATGTCTAGCGACACCGCGACTACACCCTCACCCCTCGCTGTGGCCGCCTCAGTCCACCTCTTGAGGCGAGCCACCGCGTCCATCGTGGACCGGCCGGTCCGAAAGCCGTACTGGCAGTCCGCCAACTGCGGCCCACGGCTTTCCAGGTGCTCCTGGATGCGAGAGGCGATGATCCTCTCAAAGCATTTTCCGCTTTCATCCAGGAGCACGACCGGCCTATAACCCGACGGTGAGTCGGCAGGACGTCCGTCCTTGCGAAGGAGGCAGAGCCTGCCCACCCTCCACCTCCTGGGGAAGCGGCCCGTCGCGATGCATGTGTCCATGACCGCACGGAACCGGTCCCCCAGGGGCTCTATGGCAATTGCCATCACCTTCGCAGGGACGCCGTCCGGGCCCGGAGCCTTGTTCTTGGCTCGGAGCCTCTCCCTGACGGAGTCCAACTCACCGTCGGATACGGGAGGCCCATCGGTCCACACCTCCAGAGTGGATGAACTGGAGGCGGGCATCCTGGGGGGCGTGAAGGGTCCCGGGTTCGGAAACAGAGTTTCCAGGACCCTTCTCAATAGGCCCGGCTCCATACAGGATGTGGGGGGTGCCGCTCCCTGCAGCTTCCCCCTCACCATCCTGTACGGCCTTCCCCAGGGGTCGCTGTCGAGGAGTGCCAGAAACTCCTCAGCGGCAGCGACCTTTGCCCTGCATATGGCGGTACGCAGGGCTCGATGAGCCTCCCTGTATGCCCGGCGAAGACCGTCCTCTTCGCCAGGCGCCCTTACGGCGCGCCTCCTGTACCTCTGGTAGGCGCGCCGTGCAGCCATACTGGCGGCACGCAGGTGAGCGAGTTCCTGCGTCCACCAGTATGTCCGCTTCCTCCGACGATACCCCCGGGCCCTCGGCATGGCGGCGCTGCAGACCACTTCCAGGTCCTCAGCGAGGAGGTCCGCCATGCCGTCCGCGTCTCCAGTGAGGTGGGCCGGAGGTTCGGCCCACGCTCGGAACACCGCCGCCTCCTCGGCGACATCCCTGCGGAGGTGAGCAAGCGCCCACCTCGGAAATGAGGAGGCGCCTGCCGCGGGACCCAGGTGGAGCGGGGCCGCAGGGCCCGCCGTGGAGATCTCGAACCGGACGTACCTGTGATCCGAGATCTCCACCGCTGTCTCCACCCGCCAGTTCTGGACCCGGGGGACCAGGTTTGAGGTGGCCAGGGTGACATCCACTATCGATTCACCCTGCCACCTCACGCACGTCGGAGTGTTGCCCCGGTTGAGGACCTGGAGACCCAAGCAGTGCGCCCAGTCCACCAGGTCCTCACCGAAAGCGTTGGTGACGGGAGACCCCCATGCGCCATGCTTGGCGTTGAAGTCCCCCGCCACCAACACGGGGCGTGGAGCCGCCCTGTGGACCGCCACCTCGACGGCTGCCAAGAGGCGCTCAAACTCGGCCCGACTGCGATTGGGGGAGAAGTATGTCGATATCACCACTACTCCCCCCCACTGCGCCGCCACAAACCCCGGACCCCTCTCCCTGAGAACGAGAGGGGGGCCGGTGCTCGCGGCGGGTCTTGCGATCGCAGCCAGGCCATCTGACGACCCCAGCCAATTGGCAGACGCCGGGATATAATGCGGCTCTGCAACCACCGCCAGATCCGCCCCCCACTCCGCCATGTCCTGGCACAACAGGTCTTGCGACCCGGCGGAGTGGTTGACGTTGACCTGTAAGATGACACCGATGGACCTACTGGGCATTAGCAGTGTCCATCGGTGTCCCCCCTGTTGCGGTGGCCACAGAGCGTGCCGCCGGCGGTCCCACTGCGGGGCGGCCTCGAACTGGAGGCGGGTTGCAGGCCCCGCCTGCCATTCGGTGGCCGCTGGGTAGGCCCCTATCCGCGCACAGCGCGCACTTTATAGGGGCCTTGCAGCCCATTGAAAAGTGGCCCTCCTGGCCACACCGGAAGCACTGCTTGCTCCGGTCTGTTTTGGACGGGCAGAGCGCCGCAGTGTGCCCCCTCTCCATGCACCTGCGGCAGCGCATGGGGCGCTGTTCCAGCAGGTGGATGGAGGCGACGCTCCAACCAACGACCACCCTGCCCTTCCCGGCCAGCTCCTTAGCGGCCTCTATGGGGCACGACACCCGTGACGAGCCCGTGCCCCGCGGCCCCAGGGCTATGGTGCCCACCCGAAATTGTTCGCGAGGGCACTTGGTCGCCTCGGCCAGGGCCCCCCTTACCTCCTCCGCGGTCAGGGACTCCTCTAGGCCCGCCACACGGATCTCCGCCATTTTAGTGGGCCGGGTAACTTCGGCCGCCTCCCCGACTACCTCAGCCAATTTTTTGGCCAAGGCGTCGGCCTGGGAGGGGGAGGTCTCTTTTGGGAGCTCCATTAGGACCGCTCCCGTCATGGACCTCCTCACCTTACCCGGCCCAACCCCAAGATCCGTGAGGCTGATGGCCGCCCTCGCCTTCCGGAGGACGTCCACGTAAGTGGCGCCCTCCCTCACTGCCTCGGGCTTGAGGGCCACCAGCAGGGCGGGCCTCTTCGGCGCCTTAGGTGCCTTCTGGGCCGCCTTTTTTGGGGCCGCCGATTTGGGCCCCTTAGGCTTCTGGGCCGGAGCGGGGGTCGGGGCAGTGGTGGTCTTCTTCTTCTTCCCCTTGCGGACCACCGTGGCCCACGACTCCCCCTCCTCCCGACCCTCCAGAACCAGGGTCTGCACCTGCTTGGAGCTTCCGGGAACCTGCTCCTTCGCGCGTACTGGCTCAGGGGCAGGTCTCCCTTCTGCCCCTCCGCGCCCGCTCGGCCCCTTCGGCTTCTTCGTTGGCGCCGGCCTAGCCTTTTTGGGCATGTTGGCCGGCGGCATCAGTGTCGCCGGCTCAGCCTCCCTCCTCTCCCCCTCTTGGGGTTGGCTCGCTCGCCTATCGGCCGCCAGGGCAGGACGATGAGACCGAGGCGGCAACAGGCGGCCATCCTTCTCGAGGCCCTCCAGCCGCGCTGTGA
Organism: Sesamia inferens; assembly: GCA_037179545.1. Taxonomy (NCBI): domain Eukaryota; kingdom Metazoa; phylum Arthropoda; class Insecta; order Lepidoptera; family Noctuidae; genus Sesamia; species Sesamia inferens. Next base: position 30,527,395 of record CM073939.1, on the reverse strand, counting down.
TGACACCACCCATGTAGTTCATCAGCTCGCGCTGGAGGACCTCCATTCCGCGGGCAAAATCGTCCCGCGTTAAGCCCCCGACAGGGGGGGGCTTCGGGACCGGCTCCGGGACCGGCTGTTCGCGCCGCATCTTTTTAGAGCGAGGGCTTCCTCTCTCCGAGAAAGCCCTGCGCAGTGCGGCCACCTCCTTCTGCAAGGCTGCGAGCTGCCCTTGCAGGCGTTTGTTGTCCGCCCGCAGCCTTTGCACTTCCTCATTCTCCTTCCGGGAGGCCAGGGAGTTGACCGCTTCGAGCATTTTGCTCGATGCCTCCCTGATCTCCCGGATACAGGTTCCCTTCAAATTCCGGGACTTTTTCAACACCCCCTCAATGGCCGCTGCCCCCTCCTCAGCCTTCGCCCGAAGGTCTTGAGGTGCAGCCACCGAGGGAGCAGTCCCCTTGCCCCGCCTGCTGTTCTTGGGGGATACCGTCTCGGAGTCAGTTAAAGTGGACTCCGAGTCCGACGGACCATCCCTCAAGTATCTCCTGGCCTGGGAGAGCCCCACCGAATGGTGTAACCCGCCCCTGCCAGCTCCCGTCCTGAGGATCTTGGAGGCCGGTCTCTCCGGTGATCCGGATCCAGCCCCCTCACCTTCCGACCCGCTCTCTCGCGTGTCGCGAGCCCCCTCGCTTGATTCCACCGTTACCACCGACAATCGTCCGGTGGCACCGGCGGAATCAAGCGCCATCATTAGCCTGACAGCGTCGCCACTCCCGCCACCAGGGTCCCCGGTAGTGACCCCCATGTCGCTTTCTGCTTCGCTGGCCGCCGGAGTACGCACGAACCTCCCCTTGGCGTCCCTCCGCGGCCGCGAAGCAGCAACTCCCCTGGAGTTTTTCCGACCTCTCCTCGCGGTCGGCACCTTCGGGGCTGGTAGGCCCTCCTCCTCAGAGGCCAGCTCCGCCGACCCACTTCCCTTCTGAGCATGGCCGCGTGGCCGCTTCCTTACGGAAGCCGGTGCACGCGGCCCTTCATCAATAATCTTCGCACTTCTCGCATCCATAAACGCATCGATCGCATTGCTTCCAGTATCAATAACGGTAGCAGGGGCCTGGTCGCCTACCCCTGCGCGTTCTTCGGTAACCAATTTAACATCCGCAGCCCCGGGTAGCTGCGGACGCCGGGCGTCAGCCGGATCGCATGACAAAACATTCTCGTTATCTGACATTTCCATTTTACGATTTGGGTGATACGCACATCGCTTCCCCAAGGCGATGCGGCCGCTCTTTTTGGGAGGGTATTAATCCTCCCGAGGCCCGCGGATGCCTCCGGTGCAGGTTATACCGCCCGCTGCTCGGTATCTAGAAACTAACTTAAAACTAATTAGATTTTTTTTTTGGATTTTTTCAAATTTTATACTTTTCTCTTTGGTTTTCGCTTTTTTGCTTTTTTTGGGGGATTTTATTATTTTTTTTATAAAAACCTAATCCTAACTTAAGCCTAACCTAAATCTACCCACCCCATAGCACCGCGGCCAAGGCGACCAACGCCACGGTGCCCCCAGACCGCGGGCTAAAAAGAAACCCGCGGTCCCCTAGGGTTTTTATAGTGGTTTTCCTTCCACGCGACCCGGGCAAATGCCCCGACAGTCACCGGTCCCCTTAGGGATTACGGTGTGCGAGGGTTTTATTCGTGGTTTTCCTTCCACTTGACCCGGGCAAATGCCCCGACGGTCCCCGGTCCCCGAAGGGATTACGGTATGCCCCATGCATGCGACCACTTACCATACTCTGCAAACAGAGTGGGAAGTGGTCGCATGCTGATCCCCATAAGCCAGGTTCCCATCAACGACCATCAAAGATGATCGGTGATTGAAACCTGACCCTTCCCCGTGTGAAGATTAGCCGCCAGGCCCAAGAGTCCACCAGAACGCGGTGGGCAGTTGGGGCTGGCGTTGCCCAGGGTGCGCCACGAGGAGGCTCTTCGACTTGCACCCCAACCTAACCTAACCTAACCTAACCTAACCTAACCTAACCTAACCTAACCTAACCTAACCTAACCTAACCTAACCTAACCTAACCTTTTTTTTTTTTTTTTTTTTTTTTTTTTTTTTTTTTCGAGTGGAAATGCCTTTACGCACCATACCCGTCGCTAGCTAGGCGACGAGCGTGTGTGGGACTCGCCCGGCCGAAGCCGGGAATACCCACTAAAACCACCCGGTTACCCTCTTGCCCTGCTGGGAGTGCCACGGGATCTGCCTGTAAGGCAACTGGCCCCGTGTCACCCCCGGGCTTTCCGGCTAGGCCGGTTTCCGCGCCGATGGAGGATTACCTGGTAACGAGGTAATCCCCAGACGTGGTGACCGCTGTGCAATGCGCGTGCGGGGGCTACCCACACACGCTGGTCACACTCCGGGGCGAGAGGAGATGGGGGTTCGTCCCCCGCCTTCTTCGCCCCGCCCGTCTACGCCGGAGGGGAGCGGGAATAGTTTGCTAATTGGCAATCTCTTCCCGCTCCCTCTCCGCTGCCTCCTTCTTGGAGGAGGCAGCCTCCCCTGCACTCTCGCTTTCAACCATGGTTTGGACCATGGTTGCCAGCGAGAGGCGTCCCTGCGGAATGAGGACACCGATGGACCTACCTGGCATTAGTAGTGTCCATCGGTGCCCCCGTCCTAGCGGCGGCCGCCGAGGCGGCAGCCTGCGGCCCCCAAGCGGGGCGGCCCCGGACCGGTGGCGCCTTACAGGCGGAGCCGGCCATCTTATGGCCGCTGGGTAGGCCCCTGTCCGTGCAAAGCGCGCACTTTACAGGGGCCGTGCAGCCCATCGAGAAGTGGCCCTCCTCGCCACAGCGGAAGCACTGCTTGCTCCGGTCCTTGGTGGACGGGCAGAGCGCCGCAGTATGCCCCGTGTCCATGCACTTCCGACAGCGCATTGGGCGCTGATCCAACAGGTGGATGGTGGCGGCGCTCCAGCCTACGTCCACTTTCCCCCGCTCCGCCAGCCGTTTTGCGGCCTCTACGGGGCATGAGACTCGGACTGAGCCCATGCCTCTCGCTCCCGACACAATTGTGCCCACCCGAATTTGGTCGGGCGGGCAATTGGCCAACTCGGCCAAGGCCCCCTTGACGTCCTCAGGTGTGAGGGACTCTTCTAGCCCACCTACGCGGACTGACGCCATCTTGGTGGGGCGGGTCACCTCGGCAACCTCCCCAAGCACCTCAGCCATCCTTTTTGCCAAGGTGTCAGCCTGGGAGGCGGAGGTCTCCTTCGAGAGCTCCATGAGGGAGGCCCCCGTCATGGACCTCCTTATTTTGCCCAGACCCACCCCGAACTCGGCCAGATTGATGGCCGCCTTCGCCTTGCGTATTACGTCAACGTAGGTGGTGCCCTCCTCTACAGCCTTAGGCTTGAGGGTCACCACAATCGCGGGACTTTTTGGCACCCTTGGTGCCTTGTTGGGGCCCGCTGGATTGGGCCCTTTCTTTTTCTGACCTGGCCTCTGGCCAGGTTCCTGGGCTGACTGACCCGGAGTGGGGGCAGGGGCAGGGGCGGTGGTGGCCTTCTTCTTCCCCTTCTTCTTGGCCACCGTGGCCCACGACTCGCCTTCCATCACCAGAGGCTGCACGACATTGGAGCCTCCGGCGACCTGTTCTTTGGAGCGTGTTGGCTCAGGGGCAGGTCTGGCCTCTGCCCCGCTCGGTCCCTTCGGCTCCTTCTTCTTCTTTGCCTGTCTGGCCTTTTTAGGCGGGTTAGCCGGCGGCGGCATCAGTGTCGCCGGCTCGGTCTCGTCCATACTTCTTCTCTCCCTCGCTGGGGGCTGGCTCGATTGACTGTCAGCCGCCAGCGAGGGACGATGAGTTTTGGGCGGCAAGAGGCGGCCGTCCCTCTCGAGGCCCTCCAGTTGCGCGCTGATGACACTGCCAACGTGGTTCATCAGCTCGCGCTGGAGGACCCCCATACCATTGACAAAATCGTCCCGCGTAAGGCCCGTGGGAACGGGTTGCGGGACCGGCTCCGGGACTGGCTCCTGGGGCCGTGTCTGTCTGGGGCGCGGGCTACTCCTCTCGGATACGGCCTGGCGCAGAGCGGCCACCTGTTGGTCTAGGACCGCGACCCGCCCTTGCAGGCGCCTGTTGTCGGCCCGGAGCCGACGCATCTCCTCGTCCTCCTTTCTGGAGGCCAGCCACCGGACCGCCTGGATCATCACCAGTGACGCCTCCCTGATCTCCTTTATGGAGGTTCCCTTTAAGTTTTTGGATTTTTTGAGGACCCCCTCAATTCTCGCCGCCCCCTCCTCAGCCATTGACTGAAGAACAGGGGGCGAAGGCAAAGGCGAAGGCATAGGGGGCCCACAATCCTCGTCACGTCCGGTTGGGCGGGATTCTTTATCCGACCGCATAGGGGGACCACATTCGTCGTCCCGTCCTGCTAGTTGCAATTCCATGTCGGAGTCCGACAGCGAGGACTCCGAGTCTAGGGGCATCTCCTTTAAGAGCCTCCTGGCCTGGGAGAGCCCCACCGAATGTTGGGGACCTCCCTTGCCAGGACCAGTTCGTAAAATTTTGGGTGCTGGTTTGTCCGTCCTGCTGGGCCCAGCACCCTCGAGCTCAGATTCGCTGTCTGCCCACCTCCGTGCGGCCTTCCTGCTACCGCAACTTTGGGCAGACGGCGTGCGTGCCCCCTCGCTTGATGCCACCGACAACTCCGACGATCCTCCGGCGGTGTCGGTGACATCAACCTGCAGCACTCTTCTCAACAGCTCCAACCTCTCTCTTCTCGTCGGAGGAGCCTCGCATGGTAGCCACTTTAGAGCAGGCGATTCATGCGGCCCTCCTTCGACGTCCACCTCTTCGCCTTCGCAAACGCTGCCAGTAGCATAAGCGACAGCAGGGGCCTGGTCGCCCACCCCTGCGCGCTCTTCGGTCGTAGATTTAACATCCGCAGCCCCGGATAGCTGCGGACGCCGGGGGTCAGCCGGATCGCTCGACATCGCATTCTCAATATTCGACATTTTCCCATTTTACGATTTGGGAAAATACGCACATCGCTTTCCCAAGGCGATGTGGCCGCTATTTCTGGGAGGGATTTAGTCCTCCCAAGGCCAGCGGATGCCTCGTGTGCAGGTTATACCGCCCGCTGCTCGGTATCTACAAACTAACTTAAAACTAATTAGATTTTTTTGTATTTTTTCAAATTTTGTAGTTTTCTCTTTTGGTTTTCGCTTTTTTGATTTTTTTTGTATTTTTGTATATTTTATATAAAAACCTAATCCTAACTTAAGCCTAACCTAAAAACTACCCACCCCCTTGCACCGCGGCCAAGACGACCAACGCCACGGTGCCCCCAAACCGCGGGCTAAAAAGAAACCCGCGGTCCTCAAGGGTTTTTATAGTGGTTTTCCTTCCACGCGACTCGGGCAAATGCCCCGACAGTCACCGGTCCCCTTAGGGATTACGGTGTGCGAGGGTTTTATTCGTGGTTTTCCTTCCACTTGACCCGGGCAAATGCCCCGACGGTCCCCGGTCCCCGAAGGGATTACGGTATGCCCCGTGCATGCATCCACTTACAGCACTCTGCTGATCAGAGCCGAAGTGGATGCATGCAAACCCCTATAGGCCAGGTTCCCATCACCGACCATCTGAAAGATGATCGGTGACTGAAACCTGGCCCTTCCCCGTGTGAAGATTAGCCGCCAGGCCCAAGAGTCCACCAGAACGCGGTGGGCAGTTGGGGCTGGCGTTGCCCAGGGTGCGCCACGAGGAGGCTCTTCGACTTGCACCCCAACCTAACCTAACCTAACCTAACCTAACCTTTTTTTTTTTTTTTTTTTTTTTTTTTTTTGACGCTGTGGAAATGACATTTACGCACCATACCCCGAAGGGCGTGTGTGGGACTCGCCCAGCCGAAGCCGGGAATACCCACTAAAACCGAACAGCGGCACACCGACATCGCCTTAGTGGCGGGGTCATGGGAAATAGCATGCCTGCCTACCAATCCCCCGCCAGCGATTCCCGCCCGAAGGCAGGCCCACAGTGGGTCCTCCATAGGGAGGAGCCCGGCTGGGTACGTCTTCGTGTGCAAGAAGACGCAGCAGCCAAGGGTTTTTTAGCGAGGTGTCCTTCCTCTTAGCCCCACTCGTTTGCCCGAAGGCAAACGGGGCCCCCAGCTCCTCTCAATGAGGAGACCGGGTTGCCCGACGGTGACCCGGACTTCGGGTCACGTCAGCCACCTGGAGTGGTGGCCGACCCGCCGCGCGTGACCGCCGAAGCGGTCCCCACTTCTGGTTTTGGTCCGCGCCGGTAAACCGGTAACCCCCATATCTGGGGGCCGTTCCCCTATCCGCCACCTGGGGACGCGTCCGATGGCAGGCCAGAAACTGCGCACGGAAAAAAGACTACTCGAGCGGACGATTCGAACCCGAGTCAGACGGCGACGCAAGATACTGTGTAGGCCGCTTAAGTAATTAGCCACAACGACACGCAACCTAACCTAACCTAACCTAACCTAACCTAACCTAACCTAACCTAACCTAACCTAACCTAACCTAACCTAACCTAACCTAACCTAACCTAACCTAACCTAACCTAACCTAACCTAACCTAACCTAACCTAACCTAACCTAACCTTTTTTTTTTTTTTTTTTTTTTTTTTTTTTTTTTTTTTTTTTGACGCTGTGGGAATGCATTTACGCACCATACCCCGAAGGGCGTGTGTGGGACTCGCCCAGCTCTGTAGCCAGGAATACCCACTAAACCCAACAGCGGCACACCGACATCGCCTTAGTGGCGGGGTCATGGGATGTAGCAAGCCTGCCGTCCACAACCCCGCCGGCGATTCCTGCCCGAAGGCAGGCCCACAGTGGGCCCTCCATAGGGAGGGGCCCGGCTGGTCACGTCTCCGTGTGCGAGAAGACGCAGCAGCCACGGGTTTTTTAGCGAGGTGTCCTTCCTCTTAGCCCCACTCGTTTGCCCGAAGGCAAACGGGGCCCCCAGCTCGTCTCAGTGAGGAGACCGGGTTGCCCGACGGTGACCCGGAGTCCAGGTCACGTCAGCCACCTGGAGTGGTGGCCGACCCGCCGCGCGTGACCGCCGAAGCGGTCCCCACTTCTGGTTTTGGTCCGCGCCGGTAAACCGGTAACCCCCATATCTGGGGGCCGTTCCCCTATCCGCCACCTGGGGACGCGTCCGATGGCAGGTCCAGAAACTGCGCACGGAACCTAACCTAACCTAACCTAACCTAACCTAACCTTTTTTTTTTTTTTTTTTTTTTTTTTTTTTTTTTTTTTTTTTTTTTTTTTTTTTTTTTTGACGCTGTGGGAATGCATTTACGCACCATACCCCGAAGGGCGTGTGTGGGACTCGCCCAGCTCTGTAGCCAGGAATACCCACTAAACCCAACAGCGGCACACCGACATCGCCTTAGTGGCGGGGTCATGGGATGTAGCAAGCCTGCCGTCCACAACCCCGCCGGCGATTCCTGCCCGAAGGCAGGCCCACAGTGGGCCCTCCATAGGGAGGGGCCCGGCTGGTCACGTCTCCGTGTGCGAGAAGACGCAGCAGCCACGGGTTTTTTAGCGAGGTGTCCTTCCTCTTAGCCCACTCGTTTGCCCGAAGGCAAACGGGGCCCCCAGCTCCTCTCAGTGAGGAGACCGGGTTGCCCGACGGTGACCCGGAGTTCGGGTCACGTCAGCCACCTGGAGTGGTGGCCGACCCGCCGCGCGTGACCGCCGAAGCGGTCAACCTAACCTAACCTTTTTTTTTTTTTTTTTTTTTTTTTTTTTGACGCTGTGGGAATGCATTTACGCACCATACCCCGAAGGGCGTGTGTGGGACTCGCCCAGCTCTGTAGCCAGGAATACCCACTAAACCCAACAGCGGCACACCGACATCGCCTTAGTGGCGGGGTCATGGGATGTAGCAAGCCTGCCGTCCACAACCCCGCCGGCGATTCCTGCCCGAAGGCAGGCCCACAGTGGGCCCTCCATAGGGAGGGGCCCGGCTGGTCACGTCTCCGTGTGCGAGAAGACGCAGCAGCCACGGGTTTTTTAGCGAGGTGTCCTTCCTCTTAGCCCCACTCGTTTGCCCGGAAGCAAACGGGGCCCCCAGCTCCTCTCAGTGAGGAGGCCGGGTTGCCCGACGGTGACCCGGAGTTCGGGTCACGTCAGCCACCTGGAGTGGTGGCCGACCCGCCGCGCGTGACCGCCGAAGCGGTCCCCACTTCTGGTTTTGGTCCGCGCCGGTAAACCGGTAACCCCCATATCTGGGGGCCGTTCCCCTATCCGCCACCTGGGGACGCGTCCGATGGCAGGTCCAGAAACTGCGCACGGAAACCTAACCTAACCTAACCTAACCTAACCTAACCTAACCTAACCTAACCTAACCTAACCTAACCTAACCTAACCTAACCTAACCTCTTCTGGAACATGCTGCTGGACCCTCTGCTGGACAACCTGGATGCGCTGGGCGCGTACGTGCAGGCATTCGCGGATGATATCGTGCTGGTGTTCTCTGGGCACACGGCGCTCGGGATCCAGCGGGATGCCAATGCCGCTTTAGCCTGTGTGCACGAGTGGGGTGTCGTAAATAAGCTCCGCTTCTCCGCCGAGAAGACTCTGGCGATGGTCGTCACGCGGAAGCTTAAATATGACACTCCGGTCGTGCACATGGGTGGCGTTGACATCTCGATGGTGACCGAGCTCAAGATCCTCGGAGTCATCGTCGACAGTAAGTTGACCTTCAACAAGCATATTTCATATGCTTGTTGCAAGGCAACTAACCTTTATAGGAAACTGTCGGCGATGGCTCGGGTGGATTGGGGCTTGTGTCCGGAGATCATCAGGACGATATACACCGCGGTGGTCGAGCCCACCATCCTGTACGGCGCGAGCTCCTGGGCGAAAGCCGCCGAGAAGATCTCTGTGCAAAGAACCTTTGCTACCGTCCAAAGGGGCTTTGCGCAGAAGATCGCCAAGTCACATCGCACGGTGTCGCTCAATGCAGCACTCACGCTGTCGGGTCTCCTCCCGCTCGATCTTCGAGTGTTGGAGGTCGCCCGGCTGTTTGAGTGCAAACGGGGACGTCCGATTGCTGAGCTGGAATCCCGCGAACTGGAGGAGCGTAGGGCCTTTACGGAGGCCCCTCACCCCGCCAGTGAGCCAGATGTTGAATATCAGTGTCTGGAGAATATGCTCCCCGAAACTGTGGCTCAGCTACAGCTCCCCGCTCATCTGATTTACACAGACGGTAGTAAATCGGATGAGGGGGTCGGGGCGGCATATTCATACTGGCGGGATGGGTCCGAGATTCGGACCAAGCGAATGAGGTTGGAGCCGATGTGTACCGTCTTTCAGGCGGAGCTGCTCGCGATAGCCAGGGCTACGGACCTGGTTGTCCTGAGAGGCTTCGACTGCGCGGCGGTGCTCAGCGACTCTCGATCCTCGCTCGACTTGATCCGGAACCCGGAAACGCACCACCCCCTTGCTACCCATATTCGTAAGAATATTAGGGAGCAAGAGGGGAGTGGTAAAGTCCTCCGGTTCTTTTGGGTGAAAGCTCATGTCGGGATCCCCGGCAATGAGCGCGCCGACGAATTGGCTAGGCAGGCGGCGGCCCAGTCCAGGGTCGCCCCAGCGTATGACAGGTGTCCAGTCTCTTACGTCAAGAGACGTTTGAGAGAGGGCACAGTAGCTGTTTGGAATGGGAGGTACACCGGCGGGGCCACGGCTGGGGTCACGCGAATGTTCTTCCCCGATGTGGTGCGCGCGCGCAAGGTCCTGAAGTGCCTCGACAGGACGCCTATCTGGGCGCAAATTTTGACCGGTCACGGCGGCTTCGCTGCGTACCTGCACCGATTTAAATTAAAGGATAGTCCAGCCTGTGTGTGTGACACACAGGCTACGGAAACTATACAGCACCTATTATTTGAATGCCCGAGGCACAACCGCGACAGGTACGACCTGGAAATAAGTACAGGCAGATTATTGAACGAAACAACCATCGCCAACCTAATGGCTGATAAACACTCCAGGCCGTACCTGGAGCGGTTTTGCCTCAAGGTGGCTAAGCAGTGCATAGAAAGGAATAGGACAAGGGCAGCACAGCCAAGCGCTGTGCCGTCGGCAAGGATAATGTAAAAAGTAGTAAGTAAAATTGTAAGTATAAGTAATAGAAATAAGAATAAATGTAAAAAAGATGACAAAAGAAAAAATGACAAAACAAAAAATGACGTGGGAAAAGATAGACCCCGAAAAAAAATGACAAGGCCAATGCCACAAAAAGAAAAGTGTGGAAAAAAGAGAATTGGCAGAAATAAAAAACAGTAAAAAAAGGATCCTTGCCACGCAAGGAGAGAATTGACGGCAAATTTTAAAAAAAAAAAAAAAAAAAAAACCTAACCTAACCACCCCCCGATTACCAGGGGGGAGTTGGTCCGGACTCTGCGCAGCTTCAACCCTAAGAAAGCACCGGGTCCGGATGGTTTTACGAGCGATATATGCTGCCGAGTAATTAACCAGGATATCCAGCTATTCCTGGCCATCCTGAACCGGTGTCTTGACCTGGCGTGCTTCCCGGCGCCGTGGAAGGAGGCATCTGTCGTGGTGCTAAGGAAGCCGGCGCGTCCAGACTATGCCCGCGCAAAGTCGTATCGCCCCATTGGACTACTCTCCATCCTGGGCAAGATTTTGGAGAAAATCCTGTGCCGGCGAATCCGCTGGCACTTCTTGCCCAAGTCCAATGCGCGGCAATACGGCTTCGTACCGCAGCGGAGCACGGAGGACGCGCTGTACGACCTGATACAACACGTCAGAGGCATCCTCCACAAGAAGGAGATCGCCCTGATAGTCTCTCTTGACATCGAGGGGGCGTTTGACAATGCATGGTGGCCTGCTATAAAGTGCAGAATGATTGAGAAAGGTATTCCCGTTAATCTTAGGCGTCTTGTCGAGGATTACTTCAGGGACCGGAGCGTAGTCGTGCGCTACGCGGGGAAGACGATGCGGAAGCCCCAGACCAAGGGCTGTGTCCAAGGCTCCATCGGTGGGCCTCTCTTCTGGAACATGCTGCTGGACCCTCTACTGGACAACCTGGATTCGCTGGGCGCGTACGTGCAGGCGTTCGCGGATGATATCGTGTTGGTGTTCTCTGGGCACACGGCGCTCGGGATCCAGCGGGATGCCAATGCCGCTTTAGCCTGTGTGCACGAGTGGGGTGTCATAAATAAGCTGCGCTTCTCCGCCGAAAAAACTCAGGCGATGGTTGTCACGCGCAAGCTTAAATATGACACTCCGGTCGTGCAGATGGGTGGCGTTGACATCTCGATGGTGACCGAGATCAAGATCCTCGGAGTCATCGTCGACAGTAAGTTGACCTTCAACAAGCATATTTCATATGCTTGTTGCAAGGCAACTAACCTGTATAGGAAACTGTCGGCGATGGCTCGGGTGGATTGGGGCTTGTGTCCGGAGATCATCAGGACGATATACACCGCAGTCGTCGAACCGACGATCCTGTACGGCGCGAGCTCCTGGGCGAAAGCCGCCGAGAAGATCTCTGTGCAAAGAACCTTTGCTACCGTCCAGAGGGGCTTTGCACAGAAGATCGCCAAGTCGCATCGTACGGTGTCGCTCAATGCAGCACTCACGCTGTCGGGTCTCCTCCCGCTCGATCTTCGAGTGTTGGAGGTCGCCCGGCTGTTTGAGTGCAAACGGGGACGTCCGATTGCTGAGCTGGAATCCCGCGAACTGGAGGAGCGTAGGGCCTTTACGAAGGCCCCTCACCCCGCCAGTGAGCCAGATGTTGATTATCAGTGTCTGGAGAATATGCTCCCCGAAACTGTGGCTCAGCTACAGCTCCCCGCTCATCTGATTTACACAGACGGTAGTAAATCGGATGAGGGGGTCGGGGCGGCATATTCATACTGGCGGGATGGGTCCGAGATTCGGACCAAGCGAATGAGGTTGGAGCCGATGTGTACCGTCTTTCAGGCGGAGCTGCTCGCGATAGCCAGGGCTACGGACCTGGTTGTCCTGAGAGGCTTCGACTGCGCGGCGGTGCTCAGCGACTCTCGATCCTCGCTCGACTTGATCCGGAACCCGGAAACGCACCATCCCCTTGCTACCCATATTCGTAAGAATATCAGGGAGCAAGAGGGGAGTGGTAAAGTCCTCCGGTTCTTTTGGGTGAAAGCTCATGTCGGGATCCCCGGCAATGAGCGCGCCGACGAACTGGCTAGGCAGGCGGCGGCCCAGTCCAGGGTCGCCCCAGCGTATGACAGCTGTCCAGTCTCTTACGTCAAGAGACGTTTGAGAGAGGGCACAGTAGCTGTCTGGAACGGGAGGTACACCGGCGGGGCCACGGCTGGGGTCACGCGGATGTTCTTCCCCGATGTGGTGCGCGCGCGCAAGGTCCTGAAGTGCCTCGACAGGACGTCTATCTGGGCGCAGATTTTGACGGGTCACGGCGGTTTCGCCGCGTACCTGCACAAATTTAAACTGAAAGACAGTCCGGCCTGTGTGTGTGACACACAGGCATCAGAAACGGTCCAACATGTGTTGCTGGAATGCCCGAGGCACGACCGCGACAGGTACGACCTGGAAGTAAGCACTGGTAGAAAATTGACGGAGTCATCCATAGCCGACCTCATGGCGGACAAACACTCCAGGCCGTACCTGGAGCGGTTCTGCCTCAAAATAGCTAAGCAGGCAATTGAGAGAAACCGGACGAGGGCAGCACAGCCAAGCGCTGTGCCGCTGGCAAGAATAAATTAAGAATATAAGTAAATGTAAGTAAAGAATGTAAGACTAGTACATAAGATATGTATAACTATAGTATAAAAAAGAGAAAAGAGATAAAAAATGACAAAAGATAAAAACAGACACGGGAAAAGAAAAACCCAAGAAAAAATGACAAGCCGCAAAAGACATAGCGGCAAAAGACAAAAAAAAAAGGAAATACAAAACAACGGCAAAAAAAGAATTCTTGCCATGCAAGAAGGGACAGAGGGCAAACTTTATAAAAAAAAAAAAAAAAAAACCTAACCTAACCTAACCTAACCTTTTTTTTTTTTTTTTTTTTTTTTTTTTTTTTTTTTTTTTTTTTTTTTTTTTTTTTTTTTTTTTTTCTCGAGTGGAAATGCATTTACGCACCATACCCGTCGCTAGCTAGGCGACGAGCGTGTGTGGGACTCGCCCGGCCGAAGCCGGGAATACCCACTAAAACCACCCGGTTACCCTCTTGCCCTTCTGGGAGTGCCACGGGATCTGCCTTAAGGCAACTGGCCCCGTGTCACCCCCAGGGCTTTCCGGCTTAGCCGGTTTCCGCGCCTATGGAGGATTACCCGGTAACGAGGTAATCCCCAGACGTGGTGACCAGTGCAATGCGCGAGCGGGAGCTACCCACACACGCTGGTCACACTCCGGGGCGAAAAAAAAGGAGATGGGGGTTCGTCCCCCGCCTTCTTCGCCCCGCCCGTCTACGCCGGAGGGGAGCGGGAATAGTTTGCTAATTGGCAATCTCTTCCCGCTCCCTCTCCGCTGCCTCCTTCTTGGAGGAGGCAGCCTCCCCTGCACTCTCGCTTTCAACCATGGTTTGGACCATGGTTGCCAGCGAGAGGCGTCCCTGCGGAATGAGGACACCGATGGACCTACCTGGCATTAGTAGTGTCCATCGGTGCCCCCGTCCTAGCGGCGGCCGCCGAGGCGGCAGCCTGCGGCCCCCAAGCGGGGCGGCCCCGGACCGGTGGCGCCTTACAGGCGGAGCCGGCCATCTTATGGCCGCTGGGTAGGCCCTTGTCCGTGCAAAGCGCGCATTTGACAGGGGCCGTGCAGCCCATCGAGAAGTGGCCCTCCTGGCCACAGCGGAAGCACTGCTTGCTGCGGTCCTTGGTGGACGGGCAGAGCGCCGCAGTGTGCCCCGTGTCCATGCACTTTCGACAGCGCATTGGGCGCTGATCCAACAGGTGGATGGTGGCGGCGCTCCAGCCTACGTCCACTTTCCCCCGCTCCGCCAGCCGTTTTGCGGCCTCTACGGGGCATGAGACTCGGACTGATCCCATGCCCCTCGCTCCCGACACAATTGTGCCCACCCGAATTTGGTCGGGCGGGCAATTGGCCAACTCGGCCAAGGCCCCCTTGACGTCCTCAGGTGTGAGGGACTCTTCTAGCCCACCTACGCGGACTGACGCCATCTTGGTGGGGCGGGTCACCTCGGCAACCTCCCCAAGCACCTCAGCCATCCTTTTTGCCAAGGTGTCAGCCTGGGAGGCGGAGGTCTCCTTCGAGAGCTCCATGAGGGAGGCCCCCGTCATGGACCTCCTTATTTTGCCCAGACCCACCCCGAACTCGGCCAGATTGATGGCCGCCTTCGCCTTGCGTATTACGTCAACGTAGGTGGTGCCCTCCTCTACAGCCTTAGGCTTGAGGGTCACCACAATCGCGGGACTTTTTGGCACCCTTGGTGCCTTGTTGGGGCCCGCTGGATTGGGCCCTTTCTTTTTCTGACCTGGCCTCTGGCCAGGTTCCTGGGCTGACTGACCCGGAGTGGGGGCAGGGGCAGGGGCGGTGGTGGCCTTCTTCTTCCCCTTCTTCTTGGCCACCGTGGCCCACGACTCGCCTTCCATCACCAGAGGCTGCACGACATTGGAGCCTCCGGCGACCTGTTCTTTGGAGCGTGTTGGCTCAGGGGCAGGTCTGGCCTCTGCCCCGCTCGGTCCCTTCGGCTCCTTCTTCTTCTTTGCCTGTCTGGCCTTTTTAGGCGGGTTAGCCGGCGGCGGCATCAGTGTCGCCGGCTCGGTCTCGTCCATACTTCTTCTCTCCCTCGCTGGGGGCTGGCTCGATTGACTGTCAGCCGCCAGCGAGGGACGATGAGTTTTGGGCGGCAAGAGGCGGCCGTCCCTCTCGAGGCCCTCCAGTTGCGCGCTGATGACACTGCCAACGTGGTTCATCAGCTCGCGCTGGAGGACCCCCATACCATTGACAAAATCGTCCCGCGTAAGGCCCGTGGGAACGGGTTGCGGGACCGGCTCCGGGACTGGCTCCTGGGGCCGTGTCTGTCTGGGGCGCGGGCTACTCCTCTCGGATACGGCCTGGCGCAGAGCGGCCACCTGTTGGTCTAGGACCGCGACCCGCCCTTGCAGGCGCCTGTTGTCGGCCCGGAGCCGACGCATCTCCTCGTCCTCCTTTCTGGAGGCCAGCCACCGGACCGCCTGGATCATCACCAGTGACGCCTCCCTGATCTCCTTTATGGAGGTTCCCTTTAAGTTTTTGGATTTTTTGAGGACCCCCTCAATTCTCGCCGCCCCCTCCTCAGCCATTGACTGAAGAACAGGGGGCGAAGGCATAGGGGGCCCACAATCCTCGTCACGTCCGGTTGGGCGGGATTCTTTATCCGACCGCATAGGGGGACCACATTCGTCGTCCCGTCCTGCTAGTTGTAATTCCATGTCGGAGTCCGACAGCGAGGACTCCGAGTCTAGGGGCATCTCCTTTAAGAGCCTCCTGGCCTGGGAGAGCCCCACCGAATGTTGGGGACCTCCCTTGCCAGGACCAGTTCGTAAAATTTTGGGTGCTGGTTTGTCCGTCCTGCAGGGCCCAGCACCCTCGAGCTCAGATTCGCTGTCTGCCCACCTCCGTGCGGCCTTCCTGCTACCGCAACTTTGGGCAGACGGCGTGCGTGCCCCCTCGCTTGATGCCACCGACAACTCCGACGATCCTCCGGCGGTGTCGGTGACATCAACCTGCAGCACTCTTCTCAAGAGCTCCAATCTCTCTCTTCTCGTCGGAGGAGCCTCGCATGGTAGCCATTTTAGAGCAGGCGATTCATGCGGCCCTCCTTCGACGTCCACCTCTTCGCCTTCGCAAACGCTGCCAGTAACATCAGCGACAGCAGGGGCCTGGTCGCCCACCCCTGCGCGCTCTTCGGTCACAGATTTAACATCCGCAGCCCCGGGTAGCTGCGGACGCCGGGCGTCAGCCGGATCGCATGACATCGTATTCTCATTATTCGACATTTCCCATTTACGATTTTGGGAAAATACTCACATCGCTTTCCCAAGGCGATGTGGCCGCTATTTCTGGGAGGGATTTAATCCTCCCAAGGCCAGCGGATGCCTTATGTGCAGGTTATACCGCCCGCTGCTCGGTATCTACAAACTAACTTAGGTCTAAATAATTTTTTTGTGCTTTTTTCAAATTTTATATTTTTCTCTTGGGTTTTCGCTTTTTTGATTTTTTTTTTTGTATTTTTGTATATTTTATATAAAAACCTAATCCTAACTTAAGCCTAACCTAAAACTACCCACCCCCTTGCACCGCGGCCAAGACGACCAACGCCACGGTGCCCCCAAACCGCGGGCTAAAAAGAAACCCGCGGTCCTCAAGGGTTTTTATAGTGGTTTTCCTTCCACGCGACCCGGGCAGATGCCCCGACAGTCACCGGTCCCCTTAGGGATTACGGTGTTCGAGGGTTTTATTCGTGGTTTTCCTTCCACTTGACCCGGGCAAATGCCCCGACGGTCCCCGGTCCCCGAAGGGATTACGGTATGCCCCATGCATGCATCCACTTACAGCACTCTGCTAATCAGAGCCGAAGTGGATGCATGCAAACCCCTATAGGCCAGGTTCCCATCACCGACCATCTTACAGATGATCGGTGACTGAAACCTGGCCCTTCCCCGTGTGAAGATTAGCCGCCAGGCCCAAGAGTCCACCAGAACGCGGTGGGCAGTTGGAGCTGGCGTTGCCCAGGGTGCGCCACGAGGAGGCTCTTCGACTTGCACCCCAACCTAACCTAACCTAACCTTTTTTTTTTTTTTTTTTTTTTTTTTTTTTTTTTTTTTTTTTTTTTTTTTTTTTTGTCGCTGGGGAAAATGACAATTACGCATCCCCACCCGTCGGGGGACGGGCAGGGTATGTGGGACTCCCCGGGAGAGAGCCTCCCGGTATACCCACTAAAAACCCCAGCGGCGCTCCGGCATCGCCATAGTGGCGGGGGAGTGGGAGAGTGGCACAGCCTGGGCTTCCTCTCCCCCGCCGGCGAATCCCGCCTAATTAGGCGGGCCCTCATTTGCCCCTCCTAGGAGGGGGACCGAAGCTCCCACATGGTGAGCTGTGCAAGGCGGACGCGGGCACCCCCGTGCCTCACGCCCGCCGCTCACCTCAGGGCGGGAGAAAGCGGGCGAAATCCCGCCTTCTCCTGCCCCTGCGCCGCCTGCGGAGCGCCGGAGCGAGGGGATCCTCCTCCCGCTCGCGCTCCGCGGCCTCCTTCTGCGACATCACGACCTCGCAGAAGGAGGCCATCGCCGCCCAGGCCCCCTCGCTCCCCACCATCGCTCTGACGATGGCGGGCAGCGAGATGTCCCCTCCTACCGCCGCGACAAGATCGCGGCGCGGCACGGCCCACGACGGGCACACCGCGAGGGTGTGGTCCGCCGTGTCCTCCGCCGCGCCGCAACCGTGGCACGACGGCGTCTCCTCTCGTCCTATCCGGTGCAGGTACCTGCCGAAGCAGCCGTGACCGGAGAGTACCTGCACCAGACGGAAGGAGAGGAACCCGTGACGCCTGTCGAGCCAGTCCCTTAGGACTGGCCCGATGGCGTCGAGGGTGCGACGGCCGAACACCGCGGAGGCGAGGTCGCGCGTCCAATGTTGGACGATGGCGTCCCTCGCCTCCCGGCGGACGGCCTCCCTCAACTCCGGGGCCGGACGCTCGCCCAGCGCCCTGCGCCCCGCCGTCCACTCGTACACTCTGGCGAGCACCCAGGCCTCGAGCTCCCAAGGCGGGGTGCTCGCCAGAGCGCATGCCGAAGCGAAGCCTACCGTGCGGTAGGCCCGCGCTGCCCGCTGGGCGGTGGCCCTTTGGGGCGCCCGAAGAGCGGTGACGTTCTCCCTCCTATGGAGGGAGTCCGCCCAAATGGGCGCCCCATACAGGGCCATGCTCCGCAGTATGCCGGCGTATAACCGCCGGCAACGACTGCTCGGCCCTCCCATGTTCGGCATGAGCCATGAGAGGGCGTCCGCGGCTTTCAGCAGGCGCGTCGACAGCCCGCTGAAGTGCGGGCCGAAGCGCCACCTGCTGTCTACAATGAGGCCCAGATATTTCATCTGGGCCTCAATCCCGACCCTTACCCCCTCCACATAAATGTGGGCATCGGGCGGGGGGCGCTGCCGGGGGCCGTGGAAGAACACGGCCTCCGTTTTGTGCAGCGCCACCCTCAAGCCCAGGCGGCGGATCCTCCCCGCCACTAAGGATCCGCCCGCCGACGCCAAACTGGCCGCCTCCCGGAAGGTGCTCCCGCGGGAAGTGAGGAGAGTGTCATCCGCGTAGCAGATGACACTCGTGCCTCGTAGGAGAGTTCCCCGCAGGAGCCAGTCATAACCGACGTTCCACAGAAGAGGCCCTAGAACGGACCCCTGTGGAACGCCGGTTTCCACGCCATACCGCCGGACCTGGCCAGCCCCGTCCACGAGGAGGACGGCACGGTCCTCCAAGTAGCTGGCCAGGAGGCCCCGCAAATAAAGGGGCACACCGTGGAACCGGAGCGCCTCCAGGATGGTGGAGTGGGGGATGGAGTTGAAGGCGTTGGCAATGTCGAATGACACAGCCAACACTCCATCCCCCACTCCTACCGCCTCTGTCACCTGGCCCTTGAGACGGGCCAGGGCGTCCACTGTCGAACGACCAGCTCGAAAACCGAACTGGGCGTCCGACAGGTCCGGTCCCACGTTCCGCAGATGGCGCTTCAGGCGGGCGGCGATAATCCCCTCGAACATCTTACCGGCCTCGTCAAGCAAGACGATGGGCCGGTAAGCCGAGGGGGAGTCCGCCGGCCGCCCAACCTAACCTTTTTTTTTTTTTTTTTTTTTTTTTTGACGCTGTGGGAATGCATTTACGCACCATACCCCGAAGGGCGTGTGTGGGACTCGCCCAGCTCTGTAGCCAGGAATACCCACTAAACCCAACAGCGGCACACCGACATCGCCTTAGTGGCGGGGTCATGGGATGTAGCAAGCCTGCCGTCCACAACCCCGCCGGCGATTCCTGCCCGAAGGCAGGCCCACAGTGGGTCCTCCATAGGGAGGGGCCCGGCTGGTCACGTCTCCGTGTGCGAGAAGACGCAGCAGCAAGGGTTTTTTAGCGAGGTGTCCTTCCTCTTAGCCCCACTCGTTTGCCCGAAGGCAAACGGGGCCCCCAGCTCCTCTCAATGAGGAGACCGGGTTGCCCGACGGTGACCCGGACTTCGGGTCACGTCAGCCACCTGGAGTGGTGGCCGACCCGCCGCGCGTGACCGCCGAAGCGGTCCCCACTTCTGGTTTTGGTCCGCGCCGGTAAACCGGTAACCCCCATATCTGGGGGCCGTTCCCCTATCCGCCACCTGGGGACGCGTCCGATGGCAGGTCCAGAAACTGCACACGGATGCCCAACCTAACCTAACCTAACCTAACCTAACCTAACCTAACCTAACCTAACCTAACCTAACCTAACCTAACCTAACCTAACCTAACCTAACCTAACCTAACCTAACCTAACCTAACCTAACCTTTTTTTTTTTGATGTGAAACATCTATAGGCGCACGTGAGACCGATTTCTGGCGTGGCGACGCATCGACTGTGCGTTTCTCTCTCACTCGATCCGGCGTTAAGCCATCTCTTTCGCTCCACTGAGCTCGGAATCGACTGTGCGTTTCTCTCTCACTCGATCCGGCGTTAAGCCATCTCTTTCGCTCCACTGAGCTCGGACTCGGATACCTATAGTGTATACTCTGTTTATTACAGTACTCATAACCTGTGTTTTTCTGGTAAATAAATCATTTTTCTGTTCTGATAATAAAATGTCTGACCGTGATAATTTAGAGAGTGGAAGTGATCAGCCTCCTGCAAAGAAAGCAAAATCACACTATGACACATTATCAAGTCATCAGTAAGTTAATTATATTTTTATAATTAAAGTATGCATTTATCTGTGCATTTAGCACGCGTATATTTGGTGTGTATTGAGCGCCAGTAAATGTAAAATCTACTCTCTAGGTAGATTAAAATTCACATAAATTTCATTGCATATCATGTTTTTAAATTAATTATTAATTTTAATTTCATTCTTATTGAAATTAATGCATTAAAACAATTGCTTAGAGAATAAATTTATTAAGACTGACAGAACTTTATTTTAAAATCAGCTGATGGCGTGCAGCGCACGAATCTTTTTCTTATTTGTTATTAATTTAAACTTTAAAAAATTAATTAATTTTTCTAATCATAATGGAGTTTATAGTGAAACATTCATTATTTATATTTATAATTTACGATCTTTAGTAGTATATTGAAATAACTAGCTAAGATTCTTGACAATAGATGCTGTATTTATTAGATATCTTAATAATGTTATGTCCAATACTTTCGTATCGTACTTCAGTTACCATCGACCAATTGTCACAGTAATACCGTTCTCAGAGGCAACATCGAATGTAACTATTACCGAAGTCACTGATTAAACTAATTGAGTAGTTTCGATTTAAAATAAATATGTAAATTTTTGTATTCAATGAAAATGAATGTTTATTTAATAAAAAATCATCGTTATCTAGAAAAAAAAATCGTTATATTTTTTATTTTATTTTATTGACATTTTTAGTTCCTACCACAATCTGTTCTTTTCTGCATACTACTTTTACGAAATAACGTCGATGTTTCACATCTACCAGGCGTCCCGTGACGGCTCCATTTTTTTTTTTTTTTTTTTTTTTTTTTTTTTTTTTTTTTTTTTTTTTTTTTTTTTTTTTTTTTTTTTTTTTTTTTTTTTTTGACGCTGTGGGAATGCATTTACGCACCATACCCCGAAGGGCGTGTGTGGGGCTCGCCCAGCTCTGTAGCCAGGAATACCCACTAAACCCAACAGCGGCACACCGACATCGCCTTAGTGGCGGGGTCATGGGATGTAGCAAGCCTGCCGTCCACAACCCCGCCGGCGATTCCTGCCCGAAGGCAGGCCCACAGTGGGCCCTCCATAGGGAGGGGCCCGGCTGGTCACGTCTCCGTGTGCGAGAAGACGCAGCAGCCACGGGTTTTTTAGCGAGGTGTCCTTCCTCTTAGCCCCACTCGTTTGCCCGGAAGCAAACGGGGCCCCCAGCTCCTCTCAGTGAGGAGGCCGGGTTGCCCGACGGTGACCCGGAGTTCGGGTCACGTCAGCCACCTGGAGTGGTGGCCGACCCGCCGCGCGTGACCGCCGAAGCGGTCCCCACTTCTGGTTTTGGTCCGCGCCGGTAAACCGGTAACCCCCATATCTGGGGGCCGTTCCCCTATCCGCCACCTGGGGACGCGTCCGATGGCAGGTCCAGAAACTGCGCACGGAAACCTAACCTAACCTAACCTAACCTAACCTAACCTAACCTAACCTTTTTTTTTTTTTTTTTTCTCGAGTGGAAATGCCTAAAAAAAAAAAAAAAAAAAAAAAAAAAAAAAAAAAAAAAAAAAAAAAAAAAAAAAAAAAAAAAAAAACCTTTTTTTTTTTTTTTTTTGTTCTCGCTGGGGAAAATGACAATTACGCATCCCCTCCCGTCGGGGGACGGGAAGGGTATGTGGGACTCCCCGGGAGAGAGCCTCCCGGTATACCCACTAAAAACCCCAGCGCAACTCGGGCATCGCCATAGTGGCGGGGGAGTGGGAAACTAGCACAGCCTCAGCTACCTCTCCCCCGCCGGCGAACCCCGCCTATTGAGGCGGGCCCTCATTTGGCCCTCTTAAAGAGGGGCCGCGGCTCCCGCGTGGTGAGCGGTGCAAGGCGAGCGCCGCCGACGCGATCGGGTGTAGGCCCGCCGTGCCGCCACGCAGGTGGCCCGCAGCTCCGCCAACTCCTCCGACCACCAGTAAACGGCGCGTCGGAGAGGTGGACGTCTCGACCGAGGCATGCTGGCGTTGCACACCTCGGTCAATGACCCCCTCAGTCGTGCCGCCGCCGCGTCCACGTCCAGGACGTCCACGCCGGGACCTGGCCAAAGCCAGTCCTGGACGAACGCGGCCTCCCGTGCCGCCTCCCGATCCAGGTGGGTCAGAGCCCACCTTGGAAACGGGGAACGGCCCGACGATGAGGGGGGGTGCTGCGGCGCCCCCGTGGATTCTGGGGGGAGATCTCGAATCGCACGTAGCGGTGATCCGAGATCGTCTCCCCCAGTTCCACCCTCCAATTTCGAATGCGGGCGGCCAGTGCGGGCGTGGCAAAGGTGAGGTCCACAATGGACCCGCCCTGCCGCCGCACGCACGTCTGGACGCTCCCCCTATTCAAGAGGGAGAGACCAGACGTGGCCGCCCACAATTCGACCGCCTGACCGCGGGCGTCGGTGGCCGGATTTCCCCAGACCACCGACTTGGCATTCAGGTCTCCTAACACGGAGACCTGTCGTGGCGCCGTCCTCCCGATGACCGCCGTCAGGACCCCGAGGAAATCCTCGAAGTCCTGGAGAGGGCGGTTTGGGGAGAAGTAGACCCCCACAAGGGCCAACCCTCGGAGTTAGAAGTTAATTTTGTTTACACGTAGTATTTAGTGTGTTGTAAATACTTATGCTTGTTAAGCGAGATAATAAAAGTCCGTACTGGTATTGGTAATTAGACGCTAGAGTGTCTCATTTTAGGCTGTTGTTGATTGTGCAACACATGCATTCAGCATTGACAAAGCTGACTTCTGCTCACTTCTGTTTGGAGCGACAAATCGATCACGTATTTTATGTACCAATAGTAGAAGGGGGTATCACCATAATAATAATAATATATTTTATTTGCATTTTTAGTAGGTACAGAATGAAGATGTTCAGTTAGTTTTTTTTTTTACTAGGGTGAAAGAACCAGTGATGGACAAGACTACAAGACTACGTACACTGTACGTAGTACATCATAACTCAATGAGTGATGGACACTTTTTAACTTTATTGAATGAAAACAAGCCTTGTACACTCATATTTTGGTATAGCAACACTTAATCTTAGAGACTGACCTCCTATTAGCCCCATAATTATGCGTCAGTGCGATCGGCCGTTTTGTTTCAAGTTGGCGAAGTAAACATTGACCAAGTTAGTGTTCCTCTGGAAGAATCCAATTTTACTTACATAATCGTTAAGAAGGTGAGTCTATTTTTTTTTTTAAATTATGTGATTGTTATTTATTGTAACTAAATTCTAATTGATTTTAAAGCTAAGCATTGAAATGAGAGATAATTTGTAATTATTCGTCCCGCTCATTATCACGCATTTCTTAAGGTTAAGCCAGTGTCATTAACTGGTTCCGACATACATACTTTCTCCAGTAATGGACACATGTCCATAATTAATTTTTTAGAAATTTCTTAAGTGGGTACACCGTTCTGATTCCTTTTTCCATGCAGTTTAATTGCATTTCTAAAATAAACAAATTGGAGTCCACGTACCAGTAAAGAACAAAGTGTCGATTACTGGATCCAATGAGTGTTCATTTCTGGTTTTTATGTTTTCTTTTAGGCGCCTCCAAGAAAAAATCATTCGCCTGAACAGACGGGTTATGTGGTGAAAGCTGTTCGCAATGAAGAGAAGGTTGCCCTTGCTGCTAAATCATTTGGGGTGCCTCGTGTAACACTTTATAATAAAATATCAGGAAAGACTCCTATAAAGTGTACAATAGGGCCTAACAATAATTTTAAATGAGCATGAAGAAATTTTGGTTAGGTGGCTCTTAGACATGGCTGAAAAACACTTTCCTATTTTAAGCGATTGCCTACTAGACAGTGTGCAAAAAATAATAAAGGATGAAATAATATCGAACCCCTTTACAAACAACAGACTTGGAAAAAAGTGGTGTAATTTATTCCTAAAAAGACATGCAATTTTGACTGCAAAATTGCCGGAAAATCTAGATATCTATGGCTCGGGACAACGTATCTGAAAAAGATATAAGAAAGCGGTTTCAAGAAATAAATGGCTATTTAGAAGAAAACAATTTAAAAGAAATATTCAAAGACCCAAACCGAATGTTCAATGCTGACGAGAGTGCATTTTTTTATCGCCAAAACCAGGTCGTGTTATAGCAAAAACGGAGATAAACATCTTTACTCTGCGTGTGGTGACGAAAACGAAAATCTAATAGTTATATTTACTGGAAACGCTGCTGGACAGCTTGCCCCACCCATGATAGTTTACAACTACGAACGAATTCCGTCACATATCGCAGTCAGTGTGCCTGAAAATTGGGCGATAAGGAAGTATGAAAGTGGGTGGATATGCAACAGCACATTCTATGAATATGTGACTAATATCTTCAACCCGTGGCTTGAAAAGGAGAAAATATAGAAGCCAATTCTACTTTTTTTGGATGGCCACAAATCTCATCTTAATTTGCACCTCTCGAAATTTTGTGCACAAATGACATTCAAGTTACAGACTGTATATTTAATGATTACATAGGTACCTCTTTTAATTTAAATTAATATAATGATTCAAATTGAACTGTATTAATTTATTTTTCTCCTTACCAAATACTATCATGTCAGTCATAATTTATGTTGTTCGGTGTCGATGACTGGATGTCCATTACTGGGTAACTGTCGGCCACTGGGTATGGACAACTGGATCCTAGATGTCAATAACTGGTGATTTTAGTTTTTTTTTAATATTGTGTCAATTTTCTAATCACGTATTACCTATACTTCAATTGTAAATCATTGTGCGCATTCTTGAGAATATTGATCGTTATTTGCACTAAGTGCTGTAGAACTGAGTTTTGTAGTTTATTTTTTACCACTTTTTATTGCGAACACAGTCCTAAAACCGTCGATAATTGGATCATTCACCCTAGCTACCTCCAACGTTATTGGAGCCTTTTTCATAACTATACCCTTTCGTACCAGTTCTTGCTATTATTCCTCTAGGCCTTCGACCGGGTATGGCACGCTGGCCTTTTGAGTAAGCTTTCAGCGTACGGCATTTCCCCTAGCCTGACTGGCTGGGTAAAAGACTTCCTGACTGAACGGTCCCTCCGAGTTGTTGTCGATGGATGCTCATCTGAGCCCATGTCGACTAATGCCGGTGTTCCTCAGGGGTCTGTTCTCTCTGCAACTCTGTTTCTGCTGCATATTAACGATCTGCTGATGCCCGGTATCTATGGGTATGCAGATGACAGCACAGTTGTGGAGAGATACCTGCCGGATGCTCGGGCTAGTAGGGAATCAATCCGGTCCGAAAGAGAGGCCATGGTAGAGCGAACGAGTGTTGCACTTCAGGCAGTCTCCGAATGGGGCAGTGCCAATCTTGTAGCATTCAATGCCGCCAAAACGCAGGCGTGTCTTTTCACCGCCAAAAGGAGCCCGTTCACCTTGGCTCCTACTTTTCGGAATGTATCCTTGGAGTGTACCGACCGCCTTCAGCTTTTGGGTATTGAGATTTCCTCGAACCTAAACTTTGGGCGGTTCATTGAGTCCAAGGCCAAGGTGGCTGCCAGAAAACTTGGTGTAATCGCAAAGGTCCGGCAGTACTTCACACCAGGGCAGCTTCTAATGTTGTACAAAGCACAGGTCCGTTCGTGTGTGGAGTACTGCAGCCACATTTGGGCTGGTGCTGCTAAGTGTCACCTGGCCACTTTGGATTCAGTGGAGAGGCGTGCGAAGAGGCTGATTGGTGACCCTGATTTAACTCGAGTTGGTCTCCAAAGGCACAGGCGTAGAGTAGCCAGCCTTTCGGTGTTCTATAGGATACACTCTGGGGAGTGTGCGAGGGAATTGCACGATTTAATTCCCCCATCTCCGTTCCACCATCGGACGACCCGTCGTACGGCGAGTTTCCACCCTTATGTTGTTAACACCTCTACGATCCGGACGAAGCGTTTCGCCTCCTCCTTTATACCGCGTACATCGAGGGACTGGAACAATCTGCCGGCGGCGGTGTTTCCGTCAGACTACAATTTGAGTGTCTTCAAGGCTAGAGTGAATAGGCTCTTAATAAACTAGTGCGCTTTACCATCAACGATTGCGTCACTGCTTACCATCAGGCAGGATTGCGGTCAAGCGCTGGTTTATACTTTAATAAAAAAATAAAAAATACTTTCTACTTATTTATCGTTTGGGAAAATAATTATGAACTACAATATTTATTTATTACTTAATTACCTCTAACTTATTATACGCACTACAACACACTATTATTACTACATAACATAATTTTAATTTCTAAACTATTATTACATAATTAGTTATTTGTAGTCTATTTCCCTATGCTTGATATAAATATACACAATATCTATTAAACATGTTCAGTTAGTTACATCTCTAAGACAGTTGAAACCAGCTGAGGGTTCGTCGTCGGATACTTTATAAGACCTTCGGTTTTTGACATCAAATGAAACGGCCCACTGAGTTGAATATTGTTTGTAAAGGCAGTATCCAATATTAGTTTGGGCTCTTCTGTTTCCTAATCAGGGTACTCCAGATCTTCGATTATCTTAGTTTTTATAGATTTTCGTTTATGTGGTCATTTAATTGTATCTCTGTACAAATTTTCAGCTCTATGAGTTTATCCCAGACTCTCATAATTGTATTCACTTAAATGTAAATATCTAAATGTCACTGTGACTAAAATATCTGGCTGAATATGGGAAAATGAAGATTAAAAAAAAGTTGCGGTACGAAAATCTAATCAATAAGACGGAAAGAGGATTGACATTAGTCAATTGTAACAATGTATAAGACGGCTGAGTTTAGCTAGCTTAACTTCTTAGCTTTCGTTAATACGAAAGCTAAGAAGTTAAGCTAGCTAAACTACACGCATACGCCGAAGTATTAAAGGCCATTTCCAACAGAATGTTGTTCTTGAAATAATTTTGAAGTTATTTATTAAAATCAACATGGTTTAAATAATATTCAGTTGCAGAATGAATATACGGAACAGAAAATAAAAATATCACCTTGTGACGTACTTCTAAGAATTATAATGTGCACTTTTTTATATAGATGTAGCGAACGTCTACTCGAAAAATCGACGCTTACGTAAAGTACGGGGAATGACATTTCAGTCCCTCTCCCCCCCTTCCCCGATAAGGGATGCAGACGAGTGCAGGAGGCAAACAGTGGGAAGTGGGGTCCGGTACACGGGCGGGCGGGCTGCGCGCGCAGTGGGCACGAGCGGGGGGGGGGGGGGGGGGGGGGGGGGGCGCGAGGCACAGCTCGGTTCGCGGGCCGCGCGGCCGCGCTGCAGTGTGGCGCGGTGTTACGTCACGCGAGCACGACCGTGCACGAGACGCGACTTGCGCCGGACACGCCACGCGCGCCCGACACTCGCCCGCGAGTGACAGTGCAGTGACTGCGACAGTGATGAGTGCGTGCAGCTAGTGATCACCACCGCCGACCGGCTCTTTCCGACATGAATGCCAGATCGCACTTCCATGGTGATAGTATGTAGTTTGCTATGGAATCTTTATCATCCAAACATGTCATTTGCACACGTAACCACCCAACCTTGTAATATTTTATTGAACTGAAAGGATTCGTTCGTTGAGAAAGTGACTATTTTGGTTTATTGATTACTTAGTAGCACATCAAGTCATATCAGGAGTAGTGCACGATTACACAGCGCGCGGTGCGAGCGCCATAGCCCGGCTGCACGTGCACGGCGGCGCGTGCTCCTTTCACGGCCATGAACTACGCCCTGGTGCCGAGCGCGCGGAGATATACTCTGTCAATAAATGCTCTTCCATAACTTTGGGGCGTGCACTAACATTTTGGCGTAAAGTTGTGCAAACGTTTTATTAATCACAATAATCAGATAAAAAAATCAATTCAGTCAATACAAACAAAATCAATTAGGTAATATAATAAATACATAACAAAATAAACTCAAATGTAATTAAAATACAATTAATAGCTATGTTCGCAACTCCTCATCTACCGTAGTCTAGTCGTAGTTCTATGGACGACTACGCTGCAAGCATGTCGCAAAAAGAGGCAAAACAAAAATACAGGCTCACCGCTTACCGCATGAGGAAAAATTTACCTTACAATTTGTGAAAGTGTACAACGAGAGGAAACCTAAAATTGACACAAATAAATCAATTATCATCGGTATGAGCATGTGATGAAAGCAAGAGGACATGTACTTAACTCTATAACTCACACGCGACAGTTAGAGAATGAATGATGATCGGGGGGCACGGCAGTGACCCAGCCAAGTCGAGCGCGAAGCGAACACCGCCGTACCATCCATTACTCGAACCATTTCGTTGCATTTTCAGGTCTCTGTTTGAGAACCTCTGGATAAGACCAGAACGCAGAAATTTTCGTCATCCAGTAAGCTATGATCACATACTTAAAATCGTCCAAAATTTCAAGTCTGTTAGGTCATTTAATTCTGAAGTTAAGGGAAAGTAAAGTTTCGTGTTAATGACACTCAGTCACTCATGATCATCTTAAAAGAACTAGTACGTCCCATAAACTCAGTGAGCTGAAATTTGGTACAGAGTTATGGTTTAATGGCCACATAAAAGGAAAACTATATAAACAAGGATAATCGAAGATCTGAAGTACCTGGTGAAGGATCACCAGATCAGGAGATTAGAAAACAGAAGAGACCAACCAAACTATTAGAGACTGACGTACCGCTTTAACCAAATATATTCAACTTTGAGGGCCGCTTCATTTAATGTCGAAAATCCAAGGTCTTAAGTATCTGATGACGAACCCTTAACTGGTTTCAGCTGTCTTAGAGATATGGTGATAGCTGGGTACCTTGATTTTTTAATGTACATTGGTACATTAAAAAATCAACTGTCATTGCACAAATCCAGCGTAGTGGAACATATCTTCTAATTTAATCTAGCTTATAGTATCCCACTGCTGTAGGGACATGTCTCACCTTAGAAAAAATCTGTGTCAAATAAGAAAATCTAATAAAACCAGCAGCCACTCGCGACTACGTTCGCGCGGGGGGGGTCCCCTGCGGCGGCTAGTGGCGTGAGGGTACTATTTCCGATTATATAGATTTCCGCTCCTCACGCGCTCCACCTCTTACTTTGCCAGCATCACTGCTTCGCAAAAGAAGGTGACGGCCTACCATGCGCTCTCATTCCGGACCAGGGTCGGACGCATGAGATCGACGAAGATCGCCGCCAATCGCCGCTACGAAGACACGGTGGTGCTCTACCCAAGCTGGCAGACCTCCACCTTATGCTCCAACGTGTCCTCAGGCCGATCCACACAATGGTGACACCCTGGCGTTTCCTTCCACCTTATCCGGAACAAGAACTTCCCGAAACAACCGTTTCCGGTGAGGACCTGCGTCAGACGGAAAGTTGTAGCTACGAGCCAATTCAAAACTCAAAACTCAAAAAACTCAAACTCATTTATTGCGAAAATGGGTATAGGTAAATGGGTATCGATACATAAAATAGTTTGGCACCTCCATAATCCGCCTGACGGCATGCAATTTTAATTAGTGTTTGTCTCTACTAATTGTGCAATTACTATAATCATCTAAATTTCATTAATACATTCGAAACAAAATAAATTAAAACAAAAATAAAAAAAAAAAGGAAAAGGAAGTCAAAAAATAACAAATGTCAGGAAATTTCGTCATGGACAGGTCAATTGAAAAATTATAAATATGTCAAAAAACAAATAACCACCAATTAAAAACAATTCAAGTCAATAACCAAATACAATAATGTCATCTCTCTTTACCTATTAGATTGCATGTCATTTATAAATTCGTTCACACTGTAATAGGCCTTTTCCACCAGTAATTTTTTAACTTTATGTTTAAATATATTATAGTTTATGCTTTCTAATATTTCTTTTGGTAGGTGATTATAAACGCGTGGCGCCATACAGAGTATACTATTTTTCATAAATGCACTTTTGTGTTGAGGACAGTTAACTTTTAAATTATGACGTTTACTTTTATAACTTTCGTACATCGCCAAATTATATCTGACAAACATCGCCAACTCATTTATGTACAGACACGGTACTGTCAATATTTTTAATTTTTTAAAATATGGTCTACAGCTATCCATTTGATCGAGTTTGCACATTGCCCTTATGCACTTTTTTTGTGCTTTGAAAATTTGCTCTTTTTCAGTACAGTTTCCCCAGAATATGATTCCGTATCTTAAAATACTCTCAACGTTCCCATAATATGCTGTCAGAACTGCGACCACGTTAAGTTTTTTTGTGAGCATATACAATGCATACGATTGAGTACTCAACTTTTTACAAAGGATCTCTGCGTGCACTTTCCAATTTAGGCTACTATCTACGTTAAGTCCTAAAAATTTAGTTGTATCTACCTCAGTAATAGTTTCGTCATTATAGTTAATATTAATATTCGTCATTAGGGGAATTCTATTTTTAAATGTCATTAGGTGTGTTTTACATAAATTAATTTCTAGATTATTTAATGTCAGCCATTTTATTATATTATTAAGGGTGTCAAAAATTTCAGATTCAATAAGCGTCTTATTTGTACCTGTAAATACAACTGTACTATCGTCCGCGAACATAATAGTCGGATGTTTTGTTATTTTTGGAAGGTCGTTTATATATATATTAAATAAAAGTGGCCCTATTACACTTCCTTGTGGTATACCCAGATTAGTTTCCCTATAATCTGACATAAAATGTGTCTCTATTTTAAGTTTAGGACATAAGCGTGTTATTTGGGTACATTGTTTTCTTCTTGTAAGATAGGATTCAATTAGATCTAAGGCCTTACCTCTTATTCCATAAGCGTTCATTTTTTTCAACAATATTTCATGATCTACACAGTCGAAAGCTTTTGTGAGATCCATGTAGAGTGCACAAACGGGAACCCTCTTATCTACACTATCTATAATCACATTTAAAAAGTTATATATGGCTATATTTATACTTTTGCCTTGCCTAAAACCAACTTGTTCTTTTGAAAAAAGGTTGTATTTTTCAAAGAATTGGTAAATCCGATCGTGTATGACCTTTTCGAAGATTTTTGAAATGGTGGATATTAAAGCAATTGGTCGATAACAGGTCATGCTACATGGATCACCTTTTTTAAATAATGGTTTGATTACTGTTAATTTCAGTTTGTCTGGAAATATGCCACCGCTGATACACAAGTTAATAACATGACTTAAAATATTACATATTTTTACCGAGACTCTCTTTAGTATTATTGTAGATATATCATCATATCCAGTGCTCTTAGTATTCTTCAAATTTGTTATAATTGAACTTATTTCTATAGGTGTAGTAGGATTCATAAATATTGAATTTGACACATGTGCTGGCATAGCTAAATTGTTGACTTGGTTATTTATTTTTTTAACCTGATCAATAAAAAAGTTATTAAAAGATTCAGCTATCAATAATGGATCTTTAACAGAGATTGCATCGCTAATATTAACGCTATGAATATCTTCCTTAGGAACAGCTTGTTTCGCATTATTAATTAGGGTCCAAGTGGCTTTACACGTATTACTAGCAGTCCTTATGTAATGCTCATTTTGAGCTTTTTTTGTAAGCCTAATTATGCGTTTGAGTCTTAAGGATAATGCATTAAAATTATCCCTACTTTTCGCTGTACGATTTTTCCGATATTGCCATAACAGACGTCTTTTGCGTTGGCAGCATAACCTAACACCCCTTGAGATCCATTTTTTGTCTTTTTTGTACACTTATTCTGAATTTTATAATGGGAAAACATAGACGATAAAACAAATGAAATGTGTCGTAGAAGCAGTTAAATGATTCATCGGGATCGTTACTCATAAAGCATTCCGTGAAATTTAGTGAATTTATGCAATTTTGAAACTTTTTAATGTTTTCTTCTTGAAGATCCCGTTTTTTAACATACCAATACCTGTGAGCAACACTAGCCTTAATTGGACATGTTAGTATTTGTGCTGTATGGTCAGATAATGCTAAATCAAGAATTCTAGATTTGCATTTAGAAATATTGTATATAAAGTTGTCAAGGCATGCACCGCTAATTATACGTGTGGGTTCGTTAAAAGCATATTTTAAATTATGGCTACTTAATACGTTTAAAAAAAATTCCTTTGATAGTTTCGTTTTGCTCATAACATTTATATTAAAGTCACCACACAGTACAACTTTACGTTTAGAAAGACAATACCTAGTGAGCAAGGATGAGAATTTAGTAAAAAATATGTCAATGTCTTCTTGTATTACTTTAGGTGGCCTATATACACAAAACACATATAACTTTTGATCTACTAGTTCTATTCCTGACAGTTCAATTATACCTTCCACGCAAAAACTACTTACTCCGACTATTTGTTTGTATTTATAAATATTACGGATAAGAATACATGCACCGCCTCGACGGCATTTACGAGAAAAACACGATGCGATTGTGAAGTTAGGAATATCAATGAATTGAGTATCAGTTCGCATCATATTATGCTCTGTAACACAAAGAATATCCACAGATTTTCCCTCCTTTTCAAGTAGATCTAACGATAACAATAATAAGTCAGATTTGTTGTTGAGACCATTTATATTTTGGTGTAAAATATTTATTTCTTTAAACACGAAAAAAGTCATTAGATTTAGTTGTGGGGCCTAATTCTGTTACTACATTATTACCATTCAATCTATTTTCGGAATTTGGTTCGATCACTACACTACTGTTACACTGCGCATCCGTTTGAGTAGACTTGTCAATATATATTTTAGCATTTAGCATACATTGAGATATATTTCTCCTACTGATGTACGCGTTATAATTAGTTTTATAAGTTATTCTAAGTATCTCCTTAAGAAGAAGCTGTGACATATGCAGCGGACGCGAATCATATCTGGGCAAGTGAACAGAATAATTCATATTAATGTATGTAGCGTGTCTATACTGAGAACAAATGAAATTCAACTCATAATTTAACTTTTTTTCATTTAGTTGCCGGTTGTAGGGTACTTCGGATACAATCGCATTAACATTTTGTGTACTATCCAAAAAGTTTTTTATAGAGAATTGAAATTCAATTGGGTTAGCGTCATTTGTACCACCAAGTATAACGACAAAGTCATCCCTACTTAAATTACATAGAGTTTCTTTATGTGTACGTAAAACTTCACTCAGTTTAGCATTGGCTTTCCAGAAACAGTAGACTTTATACTCGTCACCAATTAGTTTCTGCAGATTGTGACGAAGGTTACGTCCTTGTTGGTCTGCTATAATTACGATTTTCTTTTTCTTAACTATGGCTGTGTTTTCATATGATGATGGAGTTAACTTTACTAAGCATCTATTCAAAGAAGAGGTATTTTTGTGTGCTGATGAGTTTTGTGTACTATCTACAATTGTAGCCATATCTACTGAATTACCATTTTGAGACCTTTCATTCGATTGTAGTTTTTCCCAGTAATCATAATTACGACATAAGCCTGTTGTTGATGGTCGGCTGGTTTTTGGAGTTTGATGATTTGCAGCATCCGTTAGGTCGTTCATCACACGCGAGCATGTCCTAGGAAGGCCTGCTTTAAGGTTGGAGCAATTATATCTTCTACGGTATTGCGGTGAATAAAATTTTAGGGGCGTGATATTATTTGAATTACGAGCTTCCGTCGCACCCACAGTTTTGAATAGATTTATTTTATTTTTATAAATATTTAGTTCCTTTTTTAGATTCTCGTTTTCAATGTTTAAGTTTTCTATTTCGTTGTTAGCAATTTGTAGTTCTGTAGTCAATTTATTTAACCTCGCCGTTAACTCATTTTGTACCTCAGTACACCCATTGCTCGGTTCACTTTGGTACGACACATCCATATCAAACTCGCTGCAATTGAAATCTAGACTATGTCCACGTCTTTGTTTTCGCTGAGTAATATTGTCAACTTCATAATCCGACATATTAAATAATTGTTAACAATTACAAAGAATTACAAAAAGTGATGACCTCGGTTGGGCGGGCTTGAACCAGCAGACAATCGATCGTGATGAGAACGCTTAACTCTCAGTGCTAACTTTGCAATTAAGATTAAGTGCGAAGTTGGTGAATACTTTCGGAAGCTTCGAAATAATTTTCCTTGATAGATGGCACTACTAGTAGGTAAGTTTATTTGATTTGGATCGATTAGTAGTCTATGGTACTCACGCAAATAATTCAAAACAAGTGGGTAGATGTCACTTTTTCAAGTCATCAAATATTGGAATAAAAAACGGAATCTGTATTTAGTTTTATGTTGATTTTACTTATAGTCACTGTTTTAATTTACGCTGTATTGATGTCTAAGTTCAAAACTTGTTAAATATCAACGCTCTGATACACAACAGTGCACAATAATTGAATTTATTAGCAATGTTTGCAGTTCGCCACTTTAACAGTTCTTTTGGTCAATTTTATATATTTCTCAGGGATAACACTGTCACTGGTCACTCGTATGTTTAGGTTTAACTTGACGTTATTTATTAGCGTTAATATTTCAGTTTACATATTTATTTAAAATATTGTTACGGAGCTGACTGTTTACTTTTCTGACAGTAGCTGTCACTTTTTTATAATCACTTTTTTAATTCCGATGTAAATTATTATGTTTAGGAAATTTTATATAAATTTATGTATTATTAAATAGTTGTAACCGGCGCCTCCAGCAGTATATCCTCATTTCGCGAGAATATTGCGATATTTACCGATGTGCCTCATTTCATCCAAGGCCGTTCTAAACCTACTATATCGTGAAAGCGTAACAAACAAATTAACAAATAAACTTCCGTACCTATTTATAATATTAGGGCTAACAAAACGGTAGTTTGATACTTTACCGTTTTGTTGCAATAAGTTCTTTGAATTGACATAGAGTCTTCATGGTTTGAGGTTTTCGAATGAAACTTTTCACATGGTTTCTATAATATTCTTCTTTTAAAAAGTGTTAAACATTTGAATATGGACTTTCAATTGTTTTTATTATTCAATTTATACAAGAAAGATGGTGACTGCGAAAATTTGAGTGATTTTTGAATACGAGTTACGACGCGGAAGTGACGCGCCAGAAACAGCCCGCAAAATATTAATGTTACGTTTGGAGAAAGGTCTACTAATGAACGCACCGTGCGATTTTGGTTTTAACGCTTTCGTGATAACGGGAAACTTCGACTTGAAGAACAAGCCACGAGATCCAGACACAGGTGAATAACGATGAATTAAGAGAGATAGTGGAGGCCGATCGTAGTCAAACTACCCAGGAATTAGCGGCATTACCTTATCCACAATATTGACTCATTTGTATCAAATCAATATAAAACTACGAAAAATGGGTGCCTCATGATTTGACTGATGCAGAAAAAAAAAAAAAAAAAAAAAAAAAAAAACAAAAAAAAAAAAAAACGCGTGTTGAATCTTACGTTGCCTTGTTGAATCGGTACAGAAAAGATGAAATATTGGGTCGAATTGTACGAAAAGCCACTAAGGTGTCCTAAAGCAAAACTTACCAATGAAAATGTAATGATAACTGTTTGGTTGTCTCAGCGTGGTGTCATTAATTATAAATAAAGTTTTCTCCAATCTGATCAAGCAATAACGGTAGATGTCTATTGTGCCGAACTCCGAGAAATGTTGGCAAAACTAGCAGTAAAACAGCCCCGACTCATGAATTGAACTTCACCATTGTTGCTCCATGACAACGCGAGATCTCATACAGCATGAGAAACCATTTTCATCCTTCAGGAACTGCAGTTAGAAATCTTTCGTCATCCTCCGTATTCGTCAGACCTTACTCCATCGGACTACCATTTTTTTTTTTTTTTTGATTTGTAAAACTATCTAAGTGACAAGAAGTTTTCATCCCAGGAGGCAGTGCCGAATGCTTTCACGCAGTTTGTGCAGTCTAGATCCTCAGAGTTCTATTTAATTGCAAAGGCATAAATGGCCTTCCTATTAGATGGCAACAATGTATACCCTAATCCAGGGGTCACCAATTAGTTATGCTCGGGGTCCGTTTTAAGAAATAAAATGACCAACGCGGTCCGCACATTTTATAGAAAAAAAATTATTAAAGAAATGTAGTTACGGAAATAACAAAGATAATTTTTTACTTTTCAATGGGAAAAATGATTTTTTCTGTTGTGGACTATCTGTCTGAAGTTTGGAGTATAATTGGTGCACGCTATTGTCATTAAATCCTGGAGATGTTCATTAGTAAGTTGAGATCGAAATTTATTCTTAATGAAATTCATCTTTGAAAATGCTGCTTCACAAATATATGTTGACCCAAACAAAGTAAGAAGTTTCATAGCTATTTTTTTAGTTCTGGATATTTATTACATCACACAAATTTTATCCAGAACTCTTCACAGGAAACTTCTGCATGTTTGTGTTTTAAAACTGTTTTTTCTTGGAAATCGATCATTTCTATCGTTAACAATCCGCGAACTTGCATGTTTGTCGAAATTAGTCGAATTGACGTTAACAAAGATAGTGCGGGAGATACATTTTTATTAAATTTCGTGCTCTGTAGTGCAAGTTGCTGTGTTCTTGCGGTCCGCACAAAATGGGTTGGCGGTCCGGATGCGGACCGCGGTCCGCCATTTGGTGACCCCTGCCCTAATCCTATAACCTAAAGATAATAATGGTAACAATATACACTACATTTAAATAGAAGATCATGTCAAAATCATCAATAATAAAAAACAAAATATCATCAATAAACATTAAACACTAAAATGATAATGACTGACATTTGCTTCCAGATCCACACCTTCAGTCTTTACAGAACACAAAACAGTAGGTACTTTTTACATTTACTGCTGCCATCTTGCAGTGACTTATTTCGAAGTTTAATGGCATGAGATTATAATGTTCAAGCGCTCTCTTAGCTCAATACATAACGAACTTTTTTTTTTTCGTATTCCGAAAATATTGTTTTTATAATTTACGAAATGTAATTAATTGTTGTTACTGGTGTTTGAACTCACAACTACTCATGGCTTTGTCACGTTAGATAGGAAAGAAAAGAGAAAAGGAGGGGGGAAAGACAAATAAATTATTAAAATACAGTAAAAGAATTAAAAAAAGAAGAAATGAAGATGAATGATGATGAGTGAGGTGAAAAAAAGATAAAATAAATAGTAGAAAATCATCAGCAGCGGTCAATAATGTAGAAAATCATCAGTAGCGGTCACGGTGAACACAAATGCAGTACCGGTGTAGGCGCCCCAGTACAGCGCGTACATCTACCGCGCATTTGTCACGGCTTATCCAACAAACAAGGTCGGCTTACAACACAAGTAAAATCAATCTCTGATCACATTCTAGTAAATCTACGGGACTTACCTGGGACTCAGTGTGCTCCGTCGAGAAGTGAAGTCCGGCGAGGTCGACGCGCGCGCCGACCTTACAACGACGTCCGATGTCTTCGAATTCGCTGACTGTCCCATACCAGTCTGCACACCAAGTTCCCTTAACAGGCACCAAAGCTCACCAACGTAAGAAGTTATTTAACAGTGTCAAACACGCCCGACAAAGATCGCCAATGAAACCACGTTTCCGACTCAAATTCAACTCAATTTACAGACGCACTGTTACGTTTTATAGTTCAAATAAACACTTCAAAACCCGGGGCAACAATCGCGACAAACTATACAAGACGCGCCGGTGGTATATCTAATTTCCCGAAAATCATTCGACCGAACATGCGATGCACGCGATGATTATTCGTCAAGAGGTTCAAGCAACGGCCCCGTACGCGGCGGGGTCTATACACGTTGTTATTTTCAAGCAACGACCGCTGCCGGCGCGGTTCCAAAAACGTTGTTATATTTCAAGTTCAAGCAACGGACCTCCTCCCGGCGAGGTCGCAAGACGTTGTAATTAACAATGGCGGCCGCGCGCCGCCATAGACAATACTAATCGCGCTGGCCCGTGCGATCGGGCATCTATCGACTCTCGGACCCGATCGATAAAACCAGCGCGAACAACCGGTAAGGCTTCAGTACTGACTGTTCTATACGCCTTGCATAAAAATATCAATGCCAAACGTTGGCTTTGAAGCAGTTTACGTTGTGCCGCCCCTATGTTGGCCCTATCGGCCCAAACAGGTGCACCGTAGCACATACATCCAAAGTAGGTAGCTCCATATATAGTTTTTAAAGTTAGGAATGATAGACCCCAAGTTGCTTTGGATATTCTAGTGAGGGCATAAACGTTCCTTTTAGCTTTTTCGCCAACTATTTTTATATGTCCGATAAATGAAAAATTCCTTTCTAAGATAATACCAAGGTAGCATACGGATTGCTGTCTTTTAATGGGAACGTTGTTAAATTTAATAGTAGGCAATGATTTAAGATTACCTTTTAGTAGATGTTGATAGGTTTTATGCAGCGCAAACGCTAGGCGGTTACGATCACCCCACTGAGAAATTAAATTTAGGCAAGTATTGGCCAAGTTCTCAAGTCCAGCTCGGGTACTTGACTGAATGAGCAGTAGGCCATCGTCCGCGTAACCAGTAAGTGAACAGCCTCAAGGAAGCGGGATCGCGAGGAAGTCATCAAAACCCAAATTCCATAAATAAGGACAGACAACTGAACCCTGAGGACATCCTATTGTTAGTGTTTTAGTACTAGAAAAAAGACCGAGCTTAAGTACCGCGGAATCGTTTAAAAAGTACGAGTAAACGAGATTATATATGTTTGTATAGCAACCGCAGGTTTTTAATTTTAATAATAGCATAGGCCACCAAGAGTTATCAAAAGCCCCAGAAATATTCAGGAAGATCCCAATTACGTACTTGTTTTCGGCCATATTGATTTCTATGAAATTTTGGACCGTTCGGTAGTAAACGTGGAACGATGAGGCGCTCAAGAAGTTTCCCCAAAGATGGTAGAAGTGTGATAGCACGATATGACTTCGGATCATCCGGTTGTTTGTCACCACACTTTGGTATTATTCGTATGAAACCGCGTCGCCATTTACGAAGAAAAACGCCTTCAGCAATGCATCGGTTGTATACAGTTAAGATGGCATCACCCGCTGTTTTGCACGCTTCTTTAATCATCCGATTAGATATTTTATCTTCACCTGATGATTTGTTAACCGGTAGTTTTCTAACAATATTTATAAATTCGTCATTAGATGGTACGTCTGACATTGGTGATTCAGGTGGCACAGGAGCCCACGCTCGAATCTGTTGGTGGTAGTCGCTATCGTTAGCCGGTGAATCATCAGGGATATGTGTATTAATTAGTACTTCTGTTGTTTCTATGCCTGTGGTGTGCTTATCATTGACTTTAATGTTTTGAACGTATGCAAGGTCGACCGATCTGTTAGCTTTAAATTCGTGATATAAGGGAGACCACGGACCCTCCCAGTCAAGTTTATCAACGATTTTCCGCAACAAGTTACCCTTAGGTTTTTCCACCGATGCTTTGTAGCGTGACTTGCAACTCTAAAAGCATTTAAAGCGAACTTTCGCTAGTAGTGCATATGTTCATGAAGTTAAAATTTAAAAAAGGTTTTTTGTTTTAAAGAAAATTTAATATAATTGTTTAGTTTAATATAAATATCGAGTGTGAAGCTAAAATCACAGCTTGAATTCGTCTAGGCATGCTAATGAGTATATCTCGGATACTTGCTTGCGGAATACGTTCCCACTCCGCAGCACATTCTTTAGCTTTCTGATGGTCTGCGGAGCCGGTTGTACTGATCTCACACGTTGTTTCAGAATTTCCCAGACATGCTCAATGGGATTGAGGTCGGAACTTCGAGCTAGTCAATCCAAACGAAGAAAGCCGACCTCTTGTACATACGCTTCAACATCGCGAGATCGGTGGGCGCGACCATTGTCGGCCATAAAAATGGAGTCTTCACTTAGAGCGGCTAACGAGGAATTAGAATTTCCGTTATGTATCGATTCCCAGTCAGTGAGCCGTTTTCAATGAAGATTAACTCTGTCCGATGCATTGAATTTATTCCAGCCCAAAACATAACAGAGCCTCAACCATAAGGTGTGATTTCTTCGAAACATGCCTCTGCAAAGCGTTTTCCTTGTCTTCTTAGCACTCCCCTAGGTCGATCTTCACCGAACAGAGATATCCTAGTTTCATTAGAGAACAAAACCCTATTCCAATCTTCCTGAGTCCATGATTCACAATTTCTAGCGAACCTAAGCCTGTGAACTTGGTGCTCCCGGAGTAATTTACGGCCGCGGGCCGGACGGTGACTACGTATATTGGCAACGAGAAGCCTCCTCCTAACCATCCATAGACTAATCTGCATATTTCTTACTTCTTGGAGGTTGTTTCTAAGATCTACATACGAAGATTTGCGATTTCTCAATGCGCGACTCACAAGAAAACGATCATCCCGTGGTTGGGTACATGGTTTTCTTCCAGAACCAGGTCTTCTTTCGACGGAACCAGTTTCCTGATATCGCTGCCAGGTCAGTAACATTTAGCCTCCTACCACGAAGCATTGGCTGCAACCCTCTTCAAGCAACACGATCATTTTGATAGCTTTTACCACTTTATCTCCCATTTTTGATACAGCCAAACAGCAACAAATAAAACTTTGACAGTCAAGAATATGAAATTAATCGATAAAATTGCTTAGTAGTTATGAAAGTCGATGTTAACTTCTGGAACTTCGCGCCAAAAATGTAGGATAAAAAGGGGTTTTCTGTAAAAATGAGCATCAAATGAAAATTTGAATTTAGAACGTACTTTTTTAAATACCACGGCATTTTTAAAACCGGCCTGTAACGTGGACAAACGATTGAAACCTTTTTTGTATTGTATTTTTTAAAGATGAATGAAAATCAAAACCACCCGTTTGTTTTTGCAAATGAGTGTAGTTAGAGTTGAGAGTTATTTTCACTCATTTGAAAAACATAAATATGTACATACAGTATTATTGTAGTGCAATAAAGAATATTAATTGCTAGACCTGTTATCAAAATAATGTAAAAGCGCGGCCCGCCTCTAATCCATTTTGTCGCCATGTGGCCCGTAACTGCCAAAAAGTTATCGACCGCTGCTATATTATAACATCAAACTGAGAGTAATAGAAGCAGAGCATATAAAAAAATATATAGAAACCTACGCGGGTGAAACCGCGCGACGCCGCTAGTTATCACATAAAATCATTTGCATGATGAGTTAATAACTCATCGTATCATCACAAATGTGTCTATAGCAGATTTTTTAAATATCTATCTCAATGAGGATTCATAATAACAAAGAAGCTTGTTAGAACATTGCGATCTAGTAATCTACTCGTATACTAATATTATATAAAGCTGAA
Organism: Sesamia inferens; assembly: GCA_037179545.1. Taxonomy (NCBI): domain Eukaryota; kingdom Metazoa; phylum Arthropoda; class Insecta; order Lepidoptera; family Noctuidae; genus Sesamia; species Sesamia inferens. Next base: position 30,486,195 of record CM073939.1, on the reverse strand, counting down.
GAGTTTGTTTGTTTGTTTGAACGCACTAATCTCAGGAAGTACTGGTCCGATTAGAAAAAATATTTATGCCTTAGATAGCCCATTAATCCAGAAAGGTTTTAGGCTATACAACACCACGCTCCAACTAATAAGGTCGGAGCATATAAAAAAAAACGTATCGAAACTTACGCGGGTCACACCGCAAGGTGCAGCTAGTGTAGTTATAAGTGGCCCAATATAAATAAAAATATATAATAATGATTTACATTTTATTATTTAAAAGGCATCTGTGACGTTGTACTTTTTGCAGATGATATAATCTGTCTATAAAGTCGTGAAAATAAATGAGGGATAACATTTTGATAATAGCACCTTATTTTGTACTAGAAGCAAAACTGGTTTTAATGAAAACACAAATCTATGGTCTCTGGCGTTTAAATAAAATGAGTAAAACAAAAAAAAACGAGTGTGCTTATGACCACACGACTGAAGTGAAACTTCTTTCGCACCATCTGTATGTATATATACAGTATGTTACAAAAACCCTGTCCGACCCGTGAAGGTGTTGTTAGGTATCGTTAGCTGATTCTACTAATGCGTACATAACCTGGCTAAACTAAAAAAAAAATACCCCCTTAAAAATAAATAACTTAAATAAAATAAATAGGTAATTTCATGGCAACACAGGCACAGGTCATGACCTCAGTTGACCTCATGCATGTAGGTATTGGTAGTCTAACCACGTTTATCGACTCTAGAAAGAAACAATGATACCTACTTAGGCAGCTCGTGAAAAGAACTTTTTTTTTAAGTAGGAAGGTCGTCTGACCCTCCGAATGTATCTTCGAATTTCATTCGATGAGCACAATGGCTGTAGCGGAGATGTTGTTCCATATTTCGTTCACTAAGAACGATACCGGCCTGGCACCGTCCCACGAGATTAGCACGGTGTTTCACAACGTTAGTCCACTCCTACCAATCCACTGCTCGCCGAACTGATAGTGGAGGTACTCACGTACAGGTCGGCAAAAATATGGTGGGGCACCGTCATGCTGGAACCACATTAACCAAGAAGTAGTCACATCCGAATCGTTCAACACCTGATCACAACACAACACAATTTCAGTTTTACTAGGTACCTTCCATCAGCAGGTTACATTACGTTAGAAAACTATATGATCACACAATAAACGATACGTCTACACGGACGCGATGTCTACGCGAAACTAATAAATTTAAAATAAAAATGATTTTTATTTCATAAAAATAGGTACTCTAACTGCACGGCGGTGCCCTTTGACTAGAGGTGTGAAAGTATTCAAAATATTTCTCGTATCGATTTTTGGTATCAATTTTGTATTTCAGAATTTCACGCATCGATTCAACATCGCATGGCATTCTTTAGATTTTAGAACTTTCACATAACTTAAATCAGGTGAACTTAAATGCTTTACATTGTTTATAATATTCTCCTAAAATCGTATTTCATAAGACCTTTCTAGTTCCTATTTACTAATAATAGGTACTTGTGTTACAATATTGTTATGAATAATTAATCGATAATCAAAAAAAGTACTTTTACCATTAGGTAATCTGCGTTTTTACAACAAATCATTCGAGCAGGTAAAACAAAACTTTATTACGCAAAAACTAGTACAGCTCTAATTATTCCTTTGCGCGTCGGCGGCTAGACACACTGACGCCGCCGACAGTTATAAGGTCTAAAATGGTGTTTACACTTTTTTAAATTTCCCGAATTTTGGGGAAGTTACAGTAAATTCGCTGGTAAAAAAGATTATTTCAAAATTCATTAGTATTGTTACTATGATGATTATGCAAAATTTTATATTTTATTTGGTCATTTGTTTACCTAACCCTTATTATCCTTGTGGGTCGGACAGGGTTTTCGTAACATACTGTATATATATGTGTGTACAATATATACATGTATACACATATACATATATTAATTTTCTATAAATATTTAAATTTATTTCATGCTTTCATTTATAAATTAATATTTTTGCATAGACCTCCAATTAAAAAAAAAAAAAAAGTGGATTCCCTCGGGGCCAAAAGGTCGGGCTCTTCCTCCTGAATCAGGGGACCCCAAACTCGGGTAGTCCACGACCTCTGGTTCCCGAGATAATCCACGGGGGGTGAGGTAACTAAAGGGGGTTGGGGGGGATAGGTTTCGTGGGGTTGCGGGGGAGGGAGGGGGGGGGGAGAGGGGGCAGTGGATTCCCTGAGGGCCAAAAGGTCGGGCTCCTCCTCCTGATTCAGGGGACCCCAAACTCGGGTAGTCCACGACCTCTGGTTCCCGACATAATCCTCGGGGTGGTGAGGTAATCAATGAGGGGGGTCGGGGGGTGTTCGCAGCGTCATGTTCTCGAAGAAATTCATAGTTCTTAATCAATCAAGGTACTTAGCTTAATAATTGAGCTTATGAGGCTCGAAAGCAATTTGTACTTTGTGTCCAATTATCGTATTGTGACGATATCTTCTTCTATACTTTCAATTATATCAGAAATGTTCAGCAAAAATATATAAAACAATATAAAAGCCAGAACAGAAAAAAATTATAAATTATTTGTGCTCTTAGGTAATCAATTGTTAACAAATCTTAAAAAGATCCAAAAAATATATATTGCCTTCGGCGAGATGCGAACGCACAACTTCATACTCGACTCAATTGTTAACAAATCTTAAAAAGATCCAAAAAATAAATATTGCCTTCGGCGAGATGCGAACTCACAACTTCATACTCGACATGTCATGCAATATTTACATGAGCCAACTCCTTGGTTGTAGTACAGACGAAATAGGACTATACTTTGCTTCCGTTCGCCTTGCCCGATCATTTTTTGTAACATTTTTCGTAACGCTTTCGCCAGTTTACTCCCCAAGTCAAGCGTGCCTAAAGAAGTTTCACTTCAAAAATAAATCTTAAATACTTATTATATCTATATATATATAAAAGAAAGTCGTGTTAGTTACATCATTATTTTATAACTCAAGAACGGCTGAACCAATTTGGCTGAAAATTGGTAAGGAGGTAGCTAAGAACTGGGAGAAGGACATAGGATACTTACTATGCCGCTCCCCGTCGTTCCTGTGGGAATAAATGAGCTTCTTTGTTTTGACTTCTCCCACACTTTTATGCTACCCTGGTACCTTGCACCTCCACAAATTAGGCAAAACATAATTTCTTCCATTGATTTAATGATGAATGAGCTTCATTGTTTCGAATTCTCCTACACTTTTGTGCTAACCTTATGATACCTTGCACCTCCTCAAAATAGGCAAAATAAAATTCATCCATATCATATTTTGTCGTCCTCCTGTCAACACGCCTGCCTGCGACTTGGAGGCCCCGGGTTCGATCCCCGACCAGGTCATGATGGAAAATGATCTTTTTCTGATTGACCTGGGTCTTGGATGTTTATCTATATGTCGGAGATCGTCGATTAATTTTAATAGAAGTTGCTGATTTGATTTACGTAGTAGAGGGGCGAACGCTTGTAATTCATAAATCTAAGTCTTACATGCCTGAACTAGGAAATCCTGTGTTTCAAGCGATAAGAGCTGTAATAACAATCTAATGTAATTACTAAATAAACAATATTTAACAAACAAATTATATAAGGTATTAAATACAGTCACTTCAGTACAATTAGTAAATTCTCTGTATCTTCATAGGACAATTTCTGAAGAGTATCCCTAAAGATTTTTTTACAGTATGTGTAATTAAAGGAGTAGAAGTTTGCTTTCGCATTTAGTCTATTATAGAGAAGAGGACCGAGGAACAGGTAAAATTTTGATACAAAAGCATGATTTGTTGACTTTTGATGACAGACTAGATCTCTACGTCTTTTATTGGTAACTTCAGGCATATATGGTAAATCTGCGTGTTGTTTTAGTACAATGTCCATGATGAATAACTGACGAACGGTTTAGTAGATTGTTAACCGAGGGTGGAAAGAATCAATTCCCAAGGGATTTAGACGCCCGAGCGTAGCGGCTATAGTCCGAGTAGGAATTGATGCTTTTACCCGTGTTAAACACTCTACTTTTCATTTCGAATATGAGGAAAATAAAAGTAGTTGTTTATCTGAACGTTTTATGGATAACACTATATATAATAATGTTAGTCCTAATTTGACTATTAATTTTAAATCGGTACTCTATTTAAAATTGATACTTGGTCAAATTTGGACAATTCGTGAAATTAAAAGTTAAATTTTTATTTACAATGTTTATGCTATTTGATACATTATGACAAATTTGGGTGTTCTGGATATCTGTAAAAGTAGGAGACTCTAGTATTTCATCAGGCGGATACTCCCTGGCGGTTGACGGCTGAGGGGAATTGTGGTGTATTTTTATAGTTTCAGTTAATTTGTTCGAAGTTTTTATTTTATTTTGGATTGAATCCTCAATGTAGCCTACGGCGACTGTGCTGGATTTCCAGCCTCCGTGTCTTTTTAATGTCGTCATGTTTGCCCCAGGATCGGAAAAGCCCAGCCACCCTAGCATCCATCAGTTTTGCTCCGCGCGTATTCGAAGTTGGTTTAATGATTCCCTTTGTTTCAAATCTACCCTCATCTTTTTTATAATGACTGTAATATAGAAAAATTCTTATGCCGGGGCTACATTAGCGGGCTACGGCGATGTAGCATCGGGGCACTGTCGGTAAAGTGGCGCGAATTAAGTGATGGATGTCGGATTTAAATAAAAAAAATCTTTATTTAATTATGACATCGTGCCAGTATGTTTAGAAATAACAATAGTAATCGCTTATAACTAGACTTACATTGGTATTTATCACTACATAGTATAAAACGAAGTCGCTTTCTCTGTCCCTATGTCCCTTTGTATTATTAAATCTTTGAAACTACGCAACGGATTTTGATGCGGTTTTTTTAATAGATAGAGTGATTCAAGAGGAAGGTTTATATGTATAATAACATCCATTAATTAGTGGAGAAGTACTGTTATTTATGAGGTTTCTAATGTGATGTCGTAAATAATTACATTTTTTCCGCTTACATTGCAAACGCAGGCTGAACTCTACAAGTTTTATCAAAATAATGTACTAAGTATTGTACACATTGAAAAGGTCTACAGAAAAGTCTGTGATGGTATATGTCTATCTCTTATGGATAACCCACAATAACTTTTTTTTTGTCATTTACTTTTTACGACAAAAATGGCTAATTTTCGAAGCGATTTTCGATTTATATGGCCCTTTACACCGTATGATTTAAGTGAATATTTTCGAAGATATTACAGATTTAAAAATTGCGGGACGTAGCGGTACCGGCCGGCCGCCCGGTGCGTCAAGAGCGTGCCTATAAATAGCGCGTCTGAGGCCGCGGTTTTCCCTGCGGTCATCAAACCGAAATAAAAATTAAAAAAAAAAATCGATCCAGCCGTCCCTTGCTGTTCTCTCTAGCGACACCCTAAGCTCGGCTTAGCTCGTACCTCACAGGGGGTGCCCTTAGCGTGTAGTCACTTAGCTTTTAGTAGCCCTGGCTGGAGGCTTTAAATTCATTTAAGGCAGCCACAGGATAGTCCGGTTAAATAGTTACGACCTCTCAAGGTCAACTACGAAATGCCATATCAAAAAAAAAAAAAATAATAATAATGCGGTTTTCCCTGTAGCACTTTGAATTTAGCAGCGATCGGACGCGTTTATTATATCGGAGCTCTCTAGCGAGGAAAATAGCAATACTTAGGTAATAAAAACGTGCTTTTCAGCGCGACAACGTATCAGTAATTATAAGTAAATTACGATAAATAATTGTATGATAGTAGTTTTAAAATATAAATTATATTCTATTCTAAGGTTAATTTTTAAATCGCAATTATAATAATTATAAGTACCTACATAAGGTGAGATAAGATTAGATTAAATAAAACCATAATTTATGGATTTCAATTTCTATTAAGATCTTGATTAAAATTTAAAGTTAGAACAATTTAATATTAGGGAAATTATTTTCAAAGATCGTGATTTAAGGTGAGAGATGTAAGTTCAGAAAAAGTACTTAATAGAATAGTATCTTTTGTTGTTGATTATTGTTGATTATCTTTTGTTTTTAGTCGCACGAATAGCAAATTATTTTTTAAGTACTTTTAATTTAATTAAAATCGTTGTTTAAGTTGAGGTATTTCAGTAAAAAAAAAAGAACTGAATAGAATAGGTATCTTTTGTTTTTTATGATTGTTGATTATCTTTTGTTTCTAAATGGTAAGAATTTAGATATTTTTTACTGCGGCACATACTAATAATATGGCAATTTGTGCATATGTAATCATACATATAGAACTGAGTAAATTTTGTACAGAAATTATAAAGTCATGTCTGGAAGACGACGTCGTTCGAACATAGGTCGTAGTACAGTGAATGCCAGAAGAGTACGTTCAGCAAGGGGTGAAGAATCGTCAACGGAACGTGAGGCTCGCCTCAGTCAGGTTCGGGATAGATATAGAGCTGAGAGAGAGAGAGAATCTTCAGTTGAGCGTGAGGTTCACCGCAGCCGAGATAGGGAAAGACATCGAATACAGAGAGCCAGAGAATCATCAGCACGACTACGTTACTAATTCATGGGTGGATAAAGAAAATACTGCCATGAATTACGATCCCTCGATTTCTTACAAGGACGATCGTATAGTATCAATAGGTACTATGTCAGTAGTGTGTGAACATTGCTTGGCATTGAAATTCAAGGACGAATCGAAAGGCATGTGTTGCTTACAAGGAAAAGTTAAATTAGAAGAAGTTCTCCCTCCACCTGAACCACTTCACTCTCTTATTACGGGTGGTCATCAGAAATCATGCGTAACACTCTCAAACATGCGCAATATACGCCGTTATAATAACGCATTTCAAATGACCTCGTTTAAGAGTAAGCAAGTCGTTGAGCGGGGGTTCATGCCTACATTTAAAATTCAAGAGCAAGTGTACCACTTAGCTGGGAGCTTGCTACCACTTCGAGCCGATGATCACAAATTTCTGCAAATATATTTTATTGCACATCCAGATACACAAGCATCTACGCGGTGTACAAGTGTTGCACAGCCAATTGATAGAGATTTGATTAGATCTCTCTAAGATATGTTACATTCTCATAATTGCTACATACAGTCTTTCAAAACTGCGATTGAGTGTGTTCCAGCAGATACTCCTGACATTAATGTCGTAATCCATGCAAATAAAGTTCCTGTTGAAGAACACAGAGGACGATACAATGCGCCTTCCACGAGTGAAGTAGTAGTGGTGCTAGCTGGACAGCAATTTGACAAAAGAGATATTGTATTGCATAGTCGTGATGATAATTTGCAAAAAAATTCAGAGTTACACAGATCACAATATCCTTTGATGCTATGTCGTGGAGAAAATTGTTATGCCATTAATATTTCTCAAGTTGACCCAATCGGTGGTACACTTCTGCGTAAAACAGTGTCATGTATGAACTACTATTGCTACCGTATAAGGACAAGACGTAACAATTTCAATACTTTGCTTAGATATGGAATATTAACAAACCAATACTTGGTAGATCAATATGCGAAAATTGAATCTGAAAGATTGGCCTACATCCATAATAATCAAACTAAATTGAGAGCAGAAAATTACGTTCATCTTCAGGATGTTTTACAGGCGAATGAACACCGCAACGGTTATACTACCTTCATCATTCACACGTGGAGTTCGATATTTACACGAAAAATCGCAAGACGCAATGACTTACGTAAGAAATTACGGCAAACCTGATTTATTTATAAGTGCAATATGTAACCCAAATTGGCCGGAAATCAAAGAAAATATTAACACCAATTATTAACTATATCGTATCTGTCTTGTGGAGTTACACAAGACAGATACGATATAGTTAACAGAGTCTTCCATTTAAAAGTATAGAAACTCCCGCACCTCATTAACAAGTCTCATATATTCGGTCCTATGGTTCGGTCATATGTACACAGTAGAATAGCAGAAACGTGGCTTGCCACATGTACACATGTTGGTGTGGTTAGTGAACAAAATTAGACCAAACCAAATTGACAGGGTTATTTCAGCTGAATTACCGGATAAAGATGAAGATCCTATCCTGTACGAAATCGTAAAGAAACATATGGTACACGGCCCTTGCGGGACTTTAAACCCGAATTCTCCATGTATGCGAGATTCTAAATGCAGCAAAAAATTTCCGAAGTCGTTCCAAACTCAAACAAGTACTAGCGATGACGGATATCCCAAATATCGTCGACGATCGCCAGAATAGGGTGGGCAAAATGCTACCGTCCGAAACCATGATATTGATAACCGATGGATTGTTCCCTATAATCCGCTCCTTTTGAAAATTTTTGATGCCCACATCAATATAGAGTTGTGAAATTCAATAAAGTCAATTCAATATGTTACTAAGTACATTAATAAAGGCAGTGATCAAGCCACTTTCAGCATACAATCACCAAATGAAGTGGAAAAATATCAGTCTGGACGTTACATCTGCAGCTCTGAAGCAGTATAGAGGATTTTATCATTCGAAGTGCACGACCAGGCTCCCACAATTGTCCACCTTGCAGTTCATTTAGAAAATGGACAAAGAGTATATTTAACAGAGAACAATATACAAGAAGTTGTTAATAACCCGCGGGATACAACATTGAGAGCATTCTTCAAGTTATGTGCTCAAGATGATTTCGCGAAAACACTGACATATGACAGAGTTCCAGGTTAATATACATGGAACCAGAGTTCTAAAACTTTTCAACAGCGAAAACAAGGTACTGCGGTTGATGGTTTCCCCGGAGTAAAAAAACGGACGCTCTTGGCAGAGTCTACGTGGTTCATCCCAACAACAGCGAATGCTTTTATCTGAGAATGTTACTGCATATTGTAAAGGGCCCGACATCCTTTGCACACCTAAGAACTGTATAAGGTGTTGTTTAGAATACTTATGAAGCAGCATGCAAAATTATGGGGCTCTTGGAAGACGATTCTCACAGGGAAAACACATTATCAGAAGCAGCTATTTGTAGTTCAGCTACATTATTAAGATATTTATTTGCCGTCATAGTAGTGTTTTGTCAAGTAACTGATTCTGTTAATCTATGGAATAAATTTCAAGAAAATATGGCCAGTGATATTCTGATTCGGCGACGGCGAGAGTTAAACTCGTACAATATGATCAAAACATATTTGACGAAGCATTATTGAAATTGAACAAAGTAGTGCAATTACTTTCGGGTAAATCGATCAAGGATTTTGGGCTGCCGATGCCAGCTAATACTACTAACTCAGATTTAACTAACAGTGCCGAATACACAAGAGAAACATCATACGATCAAACGAGACTTTTACAAAATATAGCTCAAGATGAGCCACGATTAAATATAGATCACGAAAAGTATTCACTGCATTACTATCAACAATTGATAACAATGAAAGGAAATTGTTTTTCCTTGATGCACCAGGAGGTACAGGAAAAACATTTTTAATCAATCTACTTTTAAAAAAAGAGAGATCTATCGGAAAAATTGCGTTAGCTGTTGCGTCATCCGGCATTGCCGCTATGCTTTTGGAAGGAGGCCGAACCGCACACTCCACATTCAAACTCGCGCTGAAAATCGCCACCGATGATAATAACAGCGTCTGTAGTGTTTCTAAACAGAGCAATACAGGAAAATTGATGCGTGACTGCTCATTAATAGTCTGGGACGAAGCTACCTTGTCAAACAAGACGTCTGTGGAAGCACTGGATAGGACAATGCGCGATTTGCGCAACAAAAATTCACCTATGGGTGGATGTACAATTCTGTTCTCAGGAGATTTCCGTCAAATCCTACCAGTTGTGACTCGAGGAACACGTGGTGACGAAATAAATGCTTGCCTAAAAAGATCCAACCTTTGGCCACATGTCAATAAATTAGAGCTTAAAACTAATATGAGGGTTTCGTCATCTTCACGTGAGAACAGGCTATTTCCAGAGATGCTGCTAAAAGTTGGCAATGGAGAGTTAACACAAAGTGGGGGAAGGATTGACCTAGAAAACCTTTGCGTTTTGATAGACAACATCCAAGAGTTAGTCAACAATGTCTATTCTGACATTGATAACATAAGTTATAAGACAATATCTTGGTTTAAAGAAAGAGCGATTCTGTCACCAACTAACGAACAAGTAGATAAAGTAAATAACTTGATTCTTTCAAAGATTGATGCGCCGACGAAAATATACTACTCGGTCGAGACTGTTCTCGATTTGGAAGAAGCTGTTCATTTTCCTACAGAATTTCTAAACTCTTTGGACCTGTTTGGACTCCCTCCTCACAAAATGGTGTTGAAAGTAGGTTATCCTGTTATTTTATTAAGCAACCTGAATCCACCTAAACTTTGCAATGACACACGTTTGCTGCTAAAATCATTGAAAACTTTCATAATAGAGTGCACAATACTCACAAGATGTGGTACCGGAGAAGATGTATTGATTCCCCGAATCCCTCTGATACTATCGGATTTACCCTTCCAATTTAAACGTTTACAGTTTCCGGTAAAGACATCTTTTGCAATGACCATTAATAAATCGCAGGGTCAAACCTTCAACGTTGCAGGCTTAGATTTGAGCGTTGACTGTTTTTCACATAGACAACTGTATGTCGCTCTTCCAAGAGTGACCTCCAGAGAAAACATGTTTGTATTGTCTAATAGTACGAGATCCGGCTGCAGAATCAGTGTACCCATCGAGTGTTTGCTGAAAACCAAATTTTTTCACATATTTATGATTAGGAGAATTTATATCTACCAGGTTGCCTATCAAAATGTGGCCGCTAGTATTTTTAATTAAATTATTAATAATTCATAATCCGTAAGAAATTTCACTGACATGTTTTTTCAATGAAATGTCGTCTATTTTACGGTAACATCTATGAAGACTCTGAAAAATCATGGTTGCCGTTGCGCACCTGGCCGCACCTCTTCGCAGCCAGGTGTACACAGGTATGATTTTGTTACATTTATACACCCACAACGTACATTCATATTTTATAAATCAAATTAAAGCTAATTTTTTTTCTGTTCATTATTATATATGGTTGCCTAATTAAATCTGGCCGCAAATAAGGGTTGCTGGCTGTTAAATAAAGTAAACATTAAAAGTAGAGTGAAAGAGAGCTAGCGCGTTACACCACTATTCAGGCGAGGATAGCGATTGCCAGCTGTCGGACAGTTTAAAGCCATTGCGCATGCGTCAGATGCTAGTGTTCTCAACCTCCGATTCAAACAATAGTAGGTACGCCTCAAAATAATAAATACTCCAAAAGAAACGTCTTGGAGTATTTATTATTTTGAGGCGTACCGTAAAATGTAATTTAATTCATCAACAATATCCGTAAATGGATATTGTTGATGAATAAAACCAAGGTTATTTATGTAAAAAAAATTGTGTTGTGCAAGTACTGTATGAAAAAGATTTGATTTTATTTAAGTATTAGATTTAGGTATTTTACATATTCATAAATTTAAGTAAATTATAAATTTTTAAAATGTATTTTATATTTCCGTGACTCTTTTTTAAAAATCTGAATCATCGGAGCTCTCAGTCATACTATCATCGCAGCTATCACTTTCATCGCAAATGTCGGTATCGTCGTTATTATCGGAAGGCTTGTTCGTGGAATCACACAGCACACTCTCAACTTGCGCTGGAGTTGAGTCTCCCAGGAACCATGTTGGTTTTAAAAATTCATCTATCAACTTTTATTTCACCCCGATGAGATTGATAATTTTTCGATGCACAAATGAAACAGCAATATATTATGTTGTGTATTACGTACTCCAAAATAGCGTGGTTTTTAACTTAGAATAAAAGTCGCAACTGATCCGTTGAGAACACTAGCATCTGACGCATGCGCAATGGCTTTAAACTGTCCGACAGCTGGCAATTGCTATCCTCGTCTGATTAGTAGTGTAACGCGCTAGCTCTCTTTCACTCTTCTTTTAATATTTTCTTTATTTAACAGCCAGCAACCCTTATTTGCGGCCAAATTTAATTAGGCAACCGTATATAATAATGAACAGAAAAAAATTAGCTTTAATTTGATTTATAAAATATGAATGTACGTTGTGGGTGTATAAATGTAACAAAATCATACCTGTGTATACCTGGCTGCGAAGAGGTGCGGCCAGGTGCGCAACGGCAACCATGATTTTTCAGAGTCTTCATAGATATTGCCGTAAAATAGACGACATTTCATTGAAAAAACATGTCAGTGAAATTTCTTACGGATTATGAATTATTAATAATTTAATTAAAAATACTAGCGGCCACATTTTGATAGGCAACCTGGTGGATATAAATTCTCCTAATCATAAATATGTGTAAAAATTTGGTTTTCAGCAAACACTCGATGGGTACACTGATTCTGCAGCCGGATCTTAGACTATAATGACAAGAAAGCTGTGAACGTTGTTTATAAAGACATTCTGTAATATGTTGTAAAAAAATAAATAGTTAAAAATGTAAAAAAGTAAATAAGTAAAAATGTAGTGTATGAATTTAGATATTCCAAAGATAGCAGGAAATCTTCATGGTATAGGGAAAGGGGGATTATTAAATAAATAAATAAATACGGACAAATCACACAGATTGAGCTAGCCCCAAAGTAAGTTCGAGACTTGTGTTATGGGATACTAACTCAACGATACTATATTTTATAATAGATACATATATAAATAAACATCCAAGACCCAGGCCAATCAGGAAAAGATCGTGTTCCATCATGACCTGGCTGGGGATCGAACCCGGGGCCTCCACGTCGCAGTAATGAATAAACCAAAACTACTGGCTCGATTTTAATCACATAGGCTATATATTTTATACCCGTGCGAAGCCGGAGCGGGCCGCTATGTTTATATATACAACGTCCACAGTTTTTCTGTAGTATATTTAGTATCAGCATTGTACCCGTGCGAAGCCGGGGCGGGTCGCTAGTAATAAATAAATGCTAATTTGACAATAATCCTATTTAGGGCATTTGGTGGTGGTAGATGTGCTGGCAAAGTTAATTCAAATTCAAATTCAAACTCTTTATTTCAGGCAAGGCCCATATATTGTTGGTAAAAAAAAAAACTTATCCTATGTTAGTAAACAGAGAATCAGGGATCAGTTGGCGACATGAATGTGTGCACGCACATGTGTGTCCGCCCAGAGCCTAATAAAAGGTCCGTCGACCTTGTCCGCCAGTGTAGCTAGGATACTGTTCGGACCGCCCCAAAGTCGCCGCACCATTGAAGCACACCGTTTGCGTATGATGGCATAAAAGTCATCAATTCGCGCTTCCGCGAACATGCCTGATGCACTTTAAAATCGAGACAGCCCCAACAACATCCTCAATGCATTATTGTACTGGACGCGCAGAGTGTTGTAAGCCTTCTGCGTATACCTAACCCACAAGCTGCACGAGTAAAACGACTGGCAGTAAGCTCTAAAGAGCGTCAGTTTTACCTGCTCAGTACACCGCGCAAACCTGCGAGCAAGCATATTGCATCGGGCTGCCAACGCCCTGCGCTCCCTATCTATATCTTGGTCATCTGTGAGAATCCGTCACCACATGACCGAGGTATTTAATTGAGAGACCATTTTTAATGGTGTTCCTTGTAACATCACCGGAGGTATATTGGTTGTTGTATTATTACGAACTTTAAATACCATAATAACACTTTTAGTGGCATTATACCTCAAGCCATGGGCCCCCGCATACCTCTCACACACGGCCACTAACTTCCTTAGCCCACAGATTGATGGGCTGAGCAGCACCATGTCAACAGCATAGCTTATGTTGTTAATCATTTTGCCATTAACAGAACAACCAACCAGAGTGCTACTCAGCTCACCAAACAACCGACCATTCAATACGTCAACAGTCAACCAGGTGAACATTTCACCAACCATTTACGTTACCGAAATCGACCAAATTAACCACTTGATTAACATCCAAATCCCTGACGAAAGGCTTAACGAGGAAAGAAATTTAACCGCGTCCATGAATAATCTGTGGAGGCGATAGAAAGGTGAAAGGCTGAAGAACAGTGATTCAGGACTAGACGAACTGTCATCCCATGATATACACCAATACGTAATTTGGTACGCATTAATGTGAATCGCTCTATGGGTAGCAGCGGCCTGGATGTGGCGAACAAGACGACGTCGCCTGTGCAAAAGGACCACCTCTGGGTGCCGTAGACCTCGATGCCGCAGCAAGGGTTGCTGCCATAAGCAGCCGGTAGCTACTCCGTTGACATCCTAACTAAACTGAAGAAATGATAACAGTGAAGCCAGCCGTCATCTTTACACAGTTTTGCGAAACGCTGGCCTAGTGCGAACTATGGTGTCATTAAACGGAACAAAAATACGGGCACAGGCAATCAAAATATTGGTTTTACTATTGAAGACACGATGGTGTAAATTCAAATGCTCCATAGCATTATGAAATGTTAATTATTTAAGTTAATGCACTAATCTGCGTTTAATGATTTCTTTTATGTTTGGGATACACATGTTTTTATTTTTACTAGATAAGTATTTAAAACGAATGTTTTTTTAAGTAGGTCAATCTTTCACTAACATCATATTCATTACGTCATTGGATATATTTTTCTCGCTCTCGGAAATATGTCCTTGTTTAAATCGAATACTCAGTACTCAGTACTCAGTACTCAGCGAAAATGCATAATAAGGATGTTTCCGGAAAAAAAAATGATTCTATTTCGTCCGTCAATCAGATTATAGAAAAATATTGGATACGTATACTTATTTTGTTTTATCAAATCAATAAAAATTGACAAATATAAAAGGCATCAAAGATTAGAAGTGGTAGCTGGTGACGTCACTCCTCGCTAAAATGCGTAGCCTGCAGTGACGTCACAAGAGTTTTCAACGCACTGTGTCGGCTTTCCTTTGTTTTTTATACTTATGAAAAAATAAAAATACATGTCTAGTATTTTTTAAAATCTGACTAATTAAGTTTTTTTTTAGTCAATTACCCTATTGCATACTGATACAAGGCAAATATGCACATTCGCTCGTTTACCAAAATGTGGGACAGTTCGGGTTAAGATCTCGTCAGAGACACCACGTATTCATTACAATAACCATTTTACCATTAATTGTGTCTAGGTTTATATATTTATTACCATTTCTTGTTACTAAGTGATATAGCGATTTAAGGCCATACCCTGACCAAATGACCTTGAGCATTTGCTCCCTCTTCACCGCGCCCCACCTCTACAATACTTCGAAGATATTACTAGCGCCGTCTGGCGGACTAAGTACTTACAAATACAAGTTAAATTCATAGACCACAGAAGTAACATAATAATAATAATAATAATAATAATAATAATAAAGCAACAAAATGGAGAGCAATAGGCGAAATGGAATTTAAAGAGATAACAGAAGCTGAAATTACATATATAACATCTAGGTTACATAATTGGAAGTCACCGGGTATCGATAAAATACATAATTTCTGGTATAAAAAGTTAACAATACTACACAAACCCATAGCAAAAAATTTAACAGATATAGTATTAGGAGATCAGAATATACCCGAATTCATTGCCACTGGAATAACTTACATGCTACCTAAAACTAAATACACATCAGAACCTTCTCAATACAGACCAATAACATGCCTCCCCACAATATATAAAATTCTAACGTCAGCAATAACTCATAAAATTAACTCACACATTGAACACCACAGTATAATTGCAGAGGAGCAGAAAGGATGCAGGAGAGGCCACATGGGATGCAAAGAACAGTTAGTCATCGACTCTACTATCCATAAACATGCCACCACAAAAAATAGAAACCTTCACTGTACCTATATAGATTATCAAAAAGCTTTCGATAGCATCCCACACTCTTGGCTAATACAAATCCTACAAATATATAAAATTAATCCCAAAATAATTGACTTCTTACGCATTATAATGACACGATGGAAAACCACACTTCTTATAAATAATCGACTCAGTTCTCTCATAACTCGACAGATACATATTAGGAAGGGTATCTACCAGGGCGATTCCTTGAGCCCGCTTTGGTTCTGTCTTGCCCTGAACCCCTTGTCTAATTTACTCAATCGGTGCCGGGTTGGATACCAGTTTAAAAACAATTCCGAAGAAACTACTATCTCGCATCTCATATATATGGATGACATCAAATTATATGCTAAAACCGAAAAAGAAATGAAGACTTTGATAGACACAACAAAAACATTTAGTCAGGATATTAATATGCAATTTGGATTAGATAAATGTAAGACATTGCATATTATAAAAGGAAAAGTAAAGCCCGGCAACTATACAATAAGCGACACCGACATAATTGAAGCTATGGAACCATCAGATCTGTACAAATATTTAGGGTACAAGCAACTAAAAAGACTCGAACACACAACAATTAAACAGACACTAAATATCGAATATCGGAGAAGAATAAATGCAATTTGCAAAACACAGCTATCTGGAAAGCATCTTATAAAAGCCTTAAATACCTTTGCCATACCAATACTGACCTACTCATTTGGCATAATAAAATGGTCAAAAACTGACATCGAACAGTTAGAAAGAATTACACGCACAACACTCACAAAACACAATAACCTACATCCTAAATCTGCGATCGAACGACTCGTCATCAAAAGACAAAATGGAGGGAGAGGCCTAATCGACATACATCAACTTTGGCAGAAACAAATCACTAGGCTACAAACTTTTTTCTACACAAAATCTCGCACAAGTAACATACACAAAGCCATTACCTTAAATGATTTTAATTACACTCCGCTGAACTTAAACGTACAAAATACACAAGACACTAATATCAGAGACCCACAAATGCAAAAAATTGAAAACTGGAAAAAGAAAGCCCTCCACGGTAGACACCCTCATGACCTAGAGCAGTCCCACATAAATAAATTAGCATCAAACAAGTGGCTAAAAATAGGAAACCTTTTTCCAGAAACCGAAGGCTTTATTATAGCTATACAAGATCAAGTCATAAACACTAAAAACTACAGAAAATTTATCATAAAAGACCCTAATATAACAAATGACAAATGCCGCAGATGCCATGTTCAAGCAGAAACCATACAACATATAACGGGAGCATGCATAACCCTCACACAGACAGATTACACTCACAGGCATAACCAAGTTGTGAACATCATCCACCAAAAGTTAGCGCTTAAACACAATCTCATACATAACACTAACACTCACTACTATAACTACACGCCACACTCTATCCTAGAAAATGACACATATAAACTATATTATGACCGCGCTATTCTTACAGATAGGACTATCCATTACAATAGACCAGACATAACCCTACAGGATAAAGTAAGAAAAATTACTTATTTAATAGACATTGCAGTTCCCAACACCCATAACCTACAAAAAACAATAACAGAAAAAATTAGCAAATACACTGAACTTAAAGAAGAAATAACAAGAATATGGAGACAAGAAAAAGTTTATGTCGTTCCTATCGTCCTTTCCACAACAGGTGTTATCCCCAACCATCTCCTCTGTAGCCTAAAACTAATAGACCTAGAAGAATCCATATATATCAACATGCAGAAAGCAGCCATCCTAAACACCTGTAGAATAGTTAGAAAGTTCATGCAGTTAGAAGAAAACACAACACAATAAACTACACCACACTGCTACATTTACTTGGCTTTGGCCCGTAAATGCAGCTAAAACCAGCGTAAGAGCTGAGAAAAAGAACTGTCCCAATAATAATAATAATAATAATAAAAAAAAAAGGCAACACTTACGTCAACTAATTCAACTAGTCTTTTTTGGATTTCATTATATTTTACAATAGTTATTATACACAAGACATTTAAAGGAAAGAAGAATCAAAGGAATCAATAGAATATTCATACTTTTTTAACTAACGGTTATAAACAATAAATAATTAAATGAAGAAAATCATGACCGCAACTGACATGACAGGTGTCACCGTAAATAAAACTACAGGAATGAAAATAAAATAATGATATATTGGAAATAATGTTGACAAGATCTGCCGCGAGACAACTTGCACGCCCACCATCTCCGGACTCGTTGCTCAGCTCCGCCTCGCCGCCGCCGGTCTCCAGCGCCACTGTTACTGCTGTGACGATCCCGGCCGCGGCAGTTGCGTCGAGCTCGAGCGACGAGTACTTCTCTCCGCCGACGACGCCACCACCTGTTCGCCGACGGGGAGGACGCCGGCCGCCGGACCGCTTAGGACCTCGAGGCCCATCGGCTTCTGACAGGGTCCCAGCTCCCGGCGGAAGTGTGCAGCGCATGAAATGGACACAATCAATCAACGAGAACGTCATGCGCTCATACTATGGGGCTACAGAGGGAGGAAACAACCTGACCGCGTATCGTGTTCGAATGCTCTCTCTGTTTCAGGTGCTTGAGCCAGCTGTCAACGTGTCGGCGCAACGACTGTCGGATCAGGTGCGGGTCATCCAGCGTAACCATATGCTGGATGATGCGGTGCTTGATCGCCTACGCCTCGAGTCACGGAATAGTCATGTTACACCTGCTTCGTCATTGGTCGCGGTACAACTTAACAGTGTTTCACCGCGACCCAATCACGTTGATGAAGAGGATGATGACAGGGCTATATCCGTGAGTCCCCAGTGCAATGAAAAATTGAGGAGCGCTTTGGAGGATGCTCTCCGTGAGTACCGCTCTACTCCGCCTGAACTTAGACCACGTTTACCTCGATTGCCCATGCATAAAAAAAACAAGGCGCTGGTGTGTGCTCTAGACTCTCAGCTGTCTAATTATTTAAAAGACAGCAAAGATCTGACTGATACACATTCAATCTTGTACTGTGGAGCTGTTGCGATATGTCGTGTGGCTCATGTCAAATTCCCAGACAGTGACAGAGCCACACGACCAAAATCAGCTGTACCAGCTTGGCAGTGCAGGATTGAACGTCGTATCGGAGAGACTAGAGCACTCACTGGCAAGCTGATTAGTTTTAGGGAGGGCAATACTCGCCCTAGAGTGATGCGCTTTGTGAGGCGGGCGTTCTCGGGGACTGATATTAGTACCCGAGAATATTTGTTCCGCGTCACAGAGCGCATCGACTTTCTTAAACAGAAGATATATGCATGGGCAAACCGTATTCGTCGGTACAAGCGAAGAGTGGAGCGGTACTCTCAGAATCGCATATTCCAAAGCGATGAAAGGCGGGTCTATAGAGCTTGGGAGCGATCAGACCAAGGTGTCACTGACACGTGCCTACCGGATGATGATGCCACATCTTCATTCTGGCGCAATATCTGGTCGGTACCTGTCAGTCACACCGAAGGTGATTGGACTCGGGATGTTGAGCGAGCCTGCGATCCAATACCAGAAATGGGGGCTATTACCATCTGCCCCCAAGATGTAACTCGTGCAGTCCGTCCGTTGCCTAATTGGAAGTCTCCAGGGCCGGATGGGCTGCATAACTTTTGGATTAAATGGTTTTCCAGGTCGCACGCTCGCTTGGCATCTCAGTTCCAGACTGCTTTAGAGTCTGGTTCGCTACCCGAGTTCCTAACAACAGGAATAACCCACCTGCTCCATAAATCAGGTAGCACCGCGGAACCCAAAAATTATAGGCCGATCACGTGTTTACCGACGGTCTATAAAGTTCTTACATCCATTTTGAAAGCTAAAATTAACATGCATGTTGACAGCAACTCCATCATGTCTACCTCTCAAAATGGATGTGGGAACGGGTCCCGCGGTACTAAGGAGCTACTCCTTATTGATATGGCCATTAGCCAACAGGTTCGTCGTTCCCGAAAGGATCTGTCGACATGTTGGATAGATTATAAGAAGGCCTTTGACTCGGTGCCACATACATGGCTCATGCGGGTGCTAGAGTTGTATAAAGTAGATGCAACTCTGCGCACCTTCCTGATGACATGTATGGCGCAATGGAGAACTGTCCTTCACTATCCAGGATGTCGAAATATTCAGAGGAATAGCGAACCGATAAGGATCGAGCGAGGTATATTTCAGGGCGATAGTTTGAGTCCACTTTGGTTTTGCTTAGCCTTGAATCCTCTAAGCACATTGCTGGAGGATTCAGGTCTCGGCTATAGGCTGAGGAGAGGTGGTCAAGTTATATCACACCTCCTCTACATGGATGACCTAAAACTATTTGCTCCCAACGATTTGCAACTGAGGGAGCTACTGAAAATTACTGAAACTTTCAGTAGCGCCGTCAGGATGGAATTCGGTGTGGACAAATGTGCGGTCATGCATGTACAGCGAGGAGAGATTATGGAATCCGTGGGAACCCAACTCACTGGTTCCATAAACCTTAGAGCCCTCTCCGCATCCGAAACCTATAAGTATTTGGGTATGTCGGAAGCGTTGGGTATCAATGTTACTGACATGAAGCAATCGTTGAAGGAACGCTTCTTTGGCCGCCTGAAAAAAGTACTTAATAGTCTTCTATCAGGCGGAAACAAGGTGCGCGCTTTCAACGGTTGGGTCATGCCGGTATTGATGTACTCTTTCGGCATACTCAAATGGACTCAAACCGAACTTGACGCCCTGGATCAGAGGGTCCGTACGCTGCTGACTGCAAATCGATTGCATCACCCACGATCATCGGTTATGAGGCTGTATATCCCGCGAAAATGTGGAGGTCGTGGCTTTTTAAACGCTAAGACCCTCCACAATCGCGAGATATGCAGTCTCAGGGAATATTTTCTAGAAACCGACGTGGGGATGCATCGAGATGTGGTCGCGGTTGACAAGGGCCTCACTCCGCTCTCCTTGGCTAAAGAGAACTGGCGCAAACCAGTAGTGCTTGACACCAATGACCGCATGGAGGTATGGAAGAGCAAAGAGCTTCACGGACGCTTTTTCAGGGCCCTACACGGGCCTGATGTAGATTTACAAGCGTCCGTAGCCTGGCTACGATTCGGTGACCTTTTTGGGGAAACCGAAGGTTTTGTATGTGCAATTATGGACGAAGTTATGATGACGAACAATTACCGGAGATTTATTGTGAAAGACGGCACAGTTGACATCTGTCGGGCATGTCACCGGCCGGGGGAATCAATAAGGCATATTATCTCCGGGTGTTCTCGTCTAGCTAACGGAGAGTACTTGCATAGACACAACCTTGTAGCCAGGATAATTCATCAGCAAC
Organism: Sesamia inferens; assembly: GCA_037179545.1. Classification (NCBI taxonomy): domain Eukaryota; kingdom Metazoa; phylum Arthropoda; class Insecta; order Lepidoptera; family Noctuidae; genus Sesamia; species Sesamia inferens. Next base: position 30,464,977 of record CM073939.1, on the reverse strand, counting down.
TTGCTCTAAAGTACAACCTTGTGGAATCGGAGGTGCCGTACTACAGGTATGTGCCCGACCCAGTTCTCGAAAATGGTCATATCACATTGTACTGGGATCGATCCATCATCACTGACAGGACTATTGTTGCCAGTAAGCCTGATATAGTGATGGTGGATCGATCAGAGCGGCGTGCAATGATTGTTGACATAACCATCCCGCATGATGAGAACCTCGTGAAAGCCGAGAAAGATAAAAAAATCAAGTATCTTGACTTGGCTCACGAGGTTGTCGACATGTGGGAGGTGGATTCAGCAATCATTGTGCCGATAGTCGTGACAGCCAATGGCTTAATAGCCAAGAGCCTCGACCAACACCTCAAGAGGCTCTCGTTAGGCGGCTGGATCAAGGGCTTGATTCAGAAAGCTGTACTTCTGGACACGGCTCGCATTGTCAGGAAGTTCCTCTCTCTGGAGCCCTGACCGCCGGTAGCTTGGACCCTGTTCCCGATGCCGGTGGGTTACTATTTTTTATATTTTTAAATGTTTTTTTATATATTTTGTATGTAGAAATATTTAAAAATATAATTTATAAGTGTATTGTAATGAAATAAAGGAAATAATAATAATAATGGCAACACCAACACCAACGTCAACATCAAGGATTATTTTGTCTCTTCACATTTCTAAATAATTATTACAATAGACGCTGTTTTTATATAATTTATATTAATACGTGAAATACCTACAAATCGGAACCTATAAATATACAAGGAAAATATTTTTTGGAATATGTTTTTAATAAAAATAGCCAAGACAACCTATGACATCTGTCATGCCAAACGAAGAAAAATTATAAATATGAGAAAATAATATCGAAAATGTTGACAAGATCTGCCGCTCGACGTGCACGCTCACCACCCCCGGACTCGTCGCCCAGCTCCGCCTCGCCGCCGCCGGTCTCCAGCCTCACTGTGAACGCTGTGACGACACCGGCCGCGGTAGTTGCATCGAGCTCGAGCGACGAGTATTTCTCTCCGCCGACGTCGCCAACATCTGTACGTCGGCAGGGGAGAGGCCGGCCACCGAAGAGCTTGGGACTTAGGGGCCGTCCGGCCCCGAGCCGGGTCCCCGCTGCCGGTGGTTGTGTGCAGCGCATGAGATGGACTCAGACAATGAATGAGAACGTCATGCGCGCATATTACGGGGCTACAGAGGGGGGAATTAACCTCACTGCGTACCGTGAAAGGATGCTGTCTTTGTTTCAGGCACTGGAACCAACTGTCAACGTCTCGGCCCAACGACTATCGGATCAGGTGCGGGTCATCCAGCGCAATCACAGGTTGGACGATATCGCACTTGATAGGCTGCGCTCAGAGGCACTGAGCAACCAAATCGCCCCGACTCTGACCCAGACCGCGGCACAAGCGTCAATTATTGATGCTGTTCCGCCGCGGTCCAATCGTGTCGAAGAAGAGGATGATAGGGTTGAAACAGTAAGTAGCCAGTATAACGACCGACTGAGGAGCGCACTGGAGGATGCGTTCCGCGACTATAGATCCACTCCGACCAACCTTAGACCCCGGTTACCACGGCTACCTATGCACAAAAAAAATAGGGCGCTGGTGTGTGCTTTGGACTCGCAGCTCAAGAATTTCTTCGAGAGCAGCGAGGATCTCATTGATACACACTCGATCCTGTATTGCGCGGCTGTAGCGGCATGTCGATTAGCCAAAGTCAAGTTCCCAAATTGTGACGAAGCTAGTCGACCAAAACCAGCCGTACCAGCCTGGCAACGCAGAATCGAGCGTCGTATCGATGGGACCAGGGTACTCATCGGCAAACTATACTGCTTCAGGGAGGGCAATACTAGACCACGAGTGATGCGCTTTGTGAGACAGGCATTCTCGGGGACTGGTATCAGCCCTCGAGAATACATAAATAATGTCACAGAGCGCATCGACTTCCTGAAGCAGAAAGTTTGTGCATGGGCGAGCCGTATTCGGCGGTATAAGCGGCGAGTGGATCGATATACGCAGAATCGCATGTTCCAGAGCGATGAGAGGTGGGTTTACAGAACTTGGGAGCGACCAGAACAAAACGAGGCTGACGTGTACCGCCCAGATGATGCCACCACAAGTGCATTCTGGCGCGGTATATGGTCGGTATCCGTTTGTCACACTGAGGGTGACTGGATACAGGATATCAAACAAGGGTGTGAAAACTTACCAGAAATGGCTAGTATTTTCATAACATCATCAGACGTAGCCACAGCAGTCCGTTCGTTACCGAACTGGAAATCACCGGGACCGGACGGGCTGCATAACTTTTGGTTAAAATGGCTAAGTAGTTCACACACTTGTTTGGCATCTCAATTCCAGTCATCCTTAGATTCTGGTTCGCTACCCCTGTTCTTAACAACTGGAATTACCCACCTGCTCCACAAATCAGGAAGCACCGCGGAACCCAAAAATTATAGACCGATCACTTGTTTACCAACGGTCTATAAAGTTCTTACATCCATTTTGAAAACTAAAATAAACAATCATCTTGACAGTAACTCCATCATGTCTGTCTCTCAAAATGGATGTAGGAGCGGGTCCCGTGGTACTAAGGAGCTACTCCTCATAGACATAGCCATCAGCCAACAGGTTCGCCGATCCCGCAAGGATCTCTCAACCTGCTGGATAGATTATAAGAAGGCCTACGATTCGGTGCCACATACATGGCTTTTGAGGGTGCTGGAGTTGTACAAGATAAATGCAACTCTACGCACTTTCCTTAAGTCGTGTATGGGGCAATGGAAGACAGTCCTTCGCTATCCAGGGAGTCGACAGATCCAGGGGAATGATGAACCTGTATGGATTAAGCGGGGAATATTCCAGGGCGACAGTCTGAGTCCACTATGGTTCTGCTTAGCTCTGAATCCTCTAAGCACACTGCTGGAGGATTCAGGTCTGGGTTATCGATTGAGGAGAGGCGGTCAGGTCATATCTCACCTTCTCTACATGGATGATTTGAAACTCTTTGCCCCCAATAAATTGCATCTGATGAAGCTACTGAATGTAACTGAAACTTTTAGTAGTAGCATCAGAATGGAATTTGGTGTGGACAAATGTGCAGTCATGCATGTAAATCGAGGGGAGATTATGGAATCCGAGGGAATTACACTCCCAGATTCCATACACCTTAGATCCCTCTCCTCATTCGAGAGCTATAAATATTTGGGTATGTCGGAAGCGTTAGGTATCAACGATGCTGACATGAAGCAATCGTTGAAGGAGCGCTTCTTTGGTCGCCTGAAGAAGGTATTAAAAAGTCTTCTTTCGGGCGGAAATAAGGTGCGCGCCTTCAACGGGTGGGTCATGCCGGTTTTGATGTACTCTTTCGGCATACTTAAATGGACTCAGACCGAACTCGACGCCCTGGATAGAAGGGTCCGTACACTGCTGACAGCAAACAGGATGCATCATCCACGATCATCGGTGATGAGACTGTATATTCCGCGGAAGTGCGGGGGTCGAGGCTTTTTAAATGCGAAGATCCTCCACAACCGAGAAGTATGCAGTCTCAGAGAACATTTTTTAAAAACCGTAGTGGGTATGCATCATGATGTGGTCACGGTAGACAAGGGGCTTACCCCGCTATCCATGGCGAAAGAGAACTGGCACAAGCCTATAGTACTTACCACTGATGACCGCAAGATGATATGGCAAAGCAAGGAACTTCACGGGCGATTTTATCGGGCTCTTCATGAGCCCGATGTAGACTTCTTAGCCTCCGTATCCTGGCTACGATTCAGTGACCTTTTCGGGGAAACTGAAGGTTTCGTCTGTGCAATTATGGACGAAGTTATCTTAACGAATAACTACCGGAGATATATTATGAAGGACGGGACGATTGACGTGTGTCGGGCATGTCACCATCCGGGTGAGTCCATCAGACATATTATCTCCGGTTGTTCTCGTTTGGCTAATGGCGAGTATTTGCACAGGCATAACCAAGTAGCTAGGATTATCCACCAGCAACTTGCTTTGAAATATAAACTTGTGGATTCTGAGGTACCGTATTATAAGTATGTGCCCGACCCAGTTCTTGAAAATGGCCATGTCACGTTATACTGGGATCGGTCTATCATTACTGACAGGACTATTGTTGCAAATAAGCCTGATATAGTAGTGATAGATCGATTAGCGCGCCTCGCAATGATTGTCGATGTTACCATTCCACATGACGGGAATCTCGTGAAAGCTGAGAAAGAGAAACAAATTAAATATCTCGACTTGGCGCACGAGGTTGTTGACATGTGGAATGTGAACTCGGCTGTCATTGTACCGATTGTCGTATTGGCCAATGGTTTGATAGCCAAGAGCCTCGACCAACATCTATTGAGGCTCTCGTTAGGCAGTTGGATAAAAGGCCTGATTCAAAAGGCAGTACTCCTCGATACGGCCCGCATCGTGAGGAGGTTCCTGTCTCTGGAGCCCTAACCACCGGTAGCTTGGACCCCGCTCCCGCCATCGGTGGAACACTATTTTTTATATTTTTAAATGTTTTTGTATGTTTTTATATAAATATTTAAAAATGTAGAATAATATGTATGTATAAACAAATAAAGGGAATAATAATAATAATAAACAACATGCCCCCTAAACAACCACACGTCCTGATTGACCATCTAATCACGTGGGGGGCGGACACACGAATGAGAAATTACTGGCGTGGCTAACGTGGCTCTGGAAACCCACTTTAAAATGGAGACTCGTTCAAAAAGAAAACGTATAGGACCGCTGCCCGGGGGCGATCGCCGGGGCGCACTTGGAGCTGACGCTAAGTGTCTCAGCATGCGAACCGTCAGCGGTGAGGAGTTGAGCAGGCGGACTCCCACCGACAAAGATGCTACAGCCGAAGCTATTGATGACGGTGATAGACAGACAAACAGGACAGACACCCCTGTAGATTCATATAGTCCAAGTACAACATCGTACGCACCTTCAAACTCATCATCGTCATCAATACCATTTTCACCCACACCACCATCACCCTCCATTACTAATTTTAATACACTTTCACCCACTCCAGCCTTGAATGTTGCGTGGGAGGTATCCACCTTCTTACCCGCGTCCACCAAGGCTGGGAAACCTAGAGTTCGCATGAGATGGAGCAAAGAAGTTAACCTATTTATCATGCGAAGTTATCTTTATATAACTAAATTAGAAACCGATATGACCACCTACAGACAACAACTGCATGAACATTTTTCGCGACAATACCCTGAGATTTCAGTTTCAGAACAACGGATTTCAGATCAACGAAGAACTATAGTTAGGAATGCACTCTTGTCACAAGCCGAATTAGATCATTTAAAAGAAGAAGTACGCATACAATTAGAACACGAATCAGAAAACTATGCAAACACTAACATTATCGAACCAACACAAAACACAAACGCTGAACCGCAATCGCTCACTCATTTTCATACTATTAGCCAATATCTAACAGACAATCAATCTCAAACATCACATTCATTCACACAAACCGAATCTATAACCTTAACTTTAGAAAATGATATTGAAATAGCCGCCGCAACGAATAAAAACCCGATAACAGATATGTATATACAAGATATACATGACAAACTTAAAACTACTCTAACACTGTACTCTGGGATGGATCCAGCAGCTCGACCAAAACTACCCAAACTCAAATATGGTCGCAACCTTTTCCGTTTAGTTAATATATTTAATGAAGATATACTATATATATACTATATATATTGTGACGAATTTAACATTTTTTAATTATATAAATTTAAATATTTGCACACCACATCTATTGGTAGAATGTAAATGGGACACTTATTTTTATGAACAGCTTACTATTTTGTACACCTACATTCTTGCAAATAAAGGATTATTATTATTATTACTAAAACTGTTCCTATCTAATGACACACAACTAATTGACATACACACTCTTATTTATTGCACTGCGGCTGTTATTTCTGAAGAACTCAACTTTAAAATTACTGAACACGCGAAAAATACAAGACAAAGAGACATTGGCAAACCACCGTGGCAACAGAGGCTAGAAAATGATATTGAAAAATTAAGAGCAGACTGTGGTAGACTAACACATTACATCAACGGTACTAGATCACATAAAGTAGTTAAAAAAGTAGAAACAATATTTAAAAACAGTCTCACACACACTAGATATGAAAATAATAATAGAAAACCTGAAGAGTTTTTAGATACATTAAAACAGAAATTGGCACTTAAAGTTCATAGGCTTAGAAGATATTTAAAGGCACAACAACGCAAAAAAGATAATGCCATATTTTCCACAAATGAAAAATTATTCTATAGGAATCTACAAAAACCACACACAACAACAGAGAACGATTGACACACCCTCAAAAGAACACTTGGAAACATTTTGGTCTAACATATGGGAAGAGCAGGTATGTCATAATGATAAAGCACCTTGGATTACAGAAGAAGCAACAAAATGGAGAGCAATAGGCGAAATGGAATTTAAAGGGATAACAGAAGCTGAAATTACATATATAACATCTAGGTTACATAACTGGAAGTCACCGGGTATCGATAAAATACATAATTTCTGGTATAAAAAGTTAACAATACTACACAAACCCATAGCAAAAAATTTAACAGATATAGTATTAGGAGATCAGAATATACCCGAATTCATTGCCACTGGAATAACGTACATGCTACCTAAATCTAAATACACATCAGAACCTTCTCAATACAGACCAATAACATGCCTCCCCACAATATATAAAATTCTAACGTCAGCAATAACTCATAAAATTAACTCACACATTGAACACCACAGTATAATTGCAGAGGAGCAGAAAGGATGCAGGAGAGGCCACATGGGATGCAAAGAACAATTAGTTATCGACTCTACTATCCATAAACATGCCACTACAAAAAATAGAAACCTTCACTGTACCTATATAGATTACCAAAAAGCTTTCGATAGCATCCCACACTCTTGGCTAATACAAATCCTACAAATATATAAAATTAATCCCAAAATAATTGACTTCTTGCGCATTATAATGACAAGATGGAAAACCACACTTCTTATAAATAATCGTCTCAGTTCTCTCATAACTCGACAGATACATATTAGGAAGGGTATCAACCAGGGCGATTCCTTGAGCCCGCTTTGGTTCTGTCTTGCCCTGAACCCCTTGTCTAATTTACTCAATCGGTGCCGGATTGGATACCAGTTTAAAAACAATTCCGAAGAAACTACTATCTCGCATCTCATATATATGGACGACATAAAATTATATGCTAAAACCGAAAAAGAAATGAAGACTTTGATAGACACAACAAAAACATTTAGTCAGGATATTAATATGCAATTTGGATTAGATAAATGTAAGACATTGCATATTATAAAAGGAAAAGTAAAGCCCGGCAACTATACAGTAAGCGACACCGACATAATTGCAGCTATGGAACCATCAGATCTGTACAAATATTTAGGGTATAAGCAACTAAAAAGACTCGAACACACAGCAATTAAACAGACACTAAATACCGAATATCGGAGAAGAATAAATGCAATTTGCAAAACACAGCTATCTGGAAAGCATCTTATAAAAGCTTTGAATACCTTTGCCATACCAATACTGACCTACTCATTTGGCCTAATAAAGTGGTCAAAAACTGACATCGAACAGTTAGAAAGAATTATACGCACAACACTCACAAAACACAATAACCTACATCCTAAATCTGCGATCGAACGACTCGTCATCAAAAGACAAAATGGAGGAAGAGGCCTAATCGACATACATCAACTTTGGCAGAAACAAATCACTAGGCTACAAACATTTTTCTACACAAAATCTCGCACAAGTAACATACACAAAGCCATTACCTTAAATGATTTTAATTACACTCCGCTGAACTTAAACGAACAAAATACACAAGAGACTAACATCAGAGACCCACAAACGCAAACAATTGAATACTGGAAAAAGAAAGCCCTTCACGGTAGACACCCCCATGACCTAGAGCAATCCCACATTAACAAATTAGCATCAAATAAGTGGCTAAAAATAGGAAACCTTTTTCCAGAAACCGAAGGCTTTATTATAGCTATACAAGATCAAGTCATAAACACTAAAAACTACAGAAAATTTATCATAAAAGACCCTAGTATAACAAATGACAAATGCCGCAGATGCCATATTCAAGCAGAAACCATACAACATATAACGGGAGCATGCACAACCCTCACACAGACAGATTACACTCACAGGCATAACCAAATTGCGAACATCATCCATCAAAAATTAGCGCTTAAACACAGTCTCATACAAAACACTAACACTCACTACTATAACTACACACCACACTCTGTCCTAGAAAATGACACATTTAAACTATATTATGACCGCGCTATACTTACAGATAGGACTATCCATTACAATAGACCAGACATAACCCTACAGGACCAAGTAAGAAAAATTACTTATTTAATAGACATTGCAGTTCCCAACACCCATAACCTACAAAAAACAATAACAGAAAAAATTAGCAAATACACTGAACTTAAAGAAGAAATAACAAGAATATGGAGACAAGAAAAAGTTTATGTCGTTCCTATCGTCCTTTCCACAACAGGTGTTATCCCTAACCATCTCCTCTGTAGCCTAAAACTAATAGACCTAGAAGAATCCATATATATCAACATGCAGAAAGCAGCCATCCTAAACACCTGTAGAATAGTTAGAAAGTTCATGCAGTTAGAAGAAAACACAACACAATAAACTACACCACACTGCTACATTTACTTGGCTTTGGCCCGTAAATGCAGCTAAAACCAGCATAAGAGCTGAGATAAAGAACTGTCCCAATAATAATAATAATAAAGTTTATTCAGCAACTTAAATAACTTATGCTAGAACTTACATTTAGGAGCATCCTTTTAAACAATTAATTTGCTTGTGTTAGAATGCTCCGCTCTCCCCATATTATACAAAACTAAATAGCTATTTATGAAAACAAAAAATATAGAAAAACAAAACAAAATAAAAAGAAATGCAGAACAATAAAATAAAAAAAAAAAAATACAGATTGGGTTAATACTTCGCACGCTGGAGTGTGGTACGGTTTAGTGTAAGGGTGTGTTTGTGAGAGTGAAAGTGTGGAAGTATGTGTATATGTTTATGATGAGAGTAAAAAACTGTGTGTGTGTATGTATGTGTAAGGAGAGTGGTAATGCTGGAGGAGTAAACAGATTATTAGCTTTAAGTGTATTTGAGCTTATGTTAGAACGTTTGCGTATTAGCCAGTTAACCCTGCGACTCGGTCTTGGGATCGGAAAATGACGCAACACATCATTTACCATTAACTGCATGAACCATTCTAGTTTAATTTATAAATTATATTTTTATTGACTGTACGATATTTTCTATCTCGTCATAAGTTTTAGATTTCAGCCATTCAGTCATTGTGTTTTTACACTCACGGTAAGAAAGTGAATAGATGCTAAGTTCTTCGTTAAGTAGATTATACAAATAAGTTGACTGACTAGGATATTGTCTCTTTGCGAATGTCGACCTTGATGCTACAGGGGGAGCCACCGGATTTCTCCGTCTGCTTGTCGCCTTATGTGGCTTGTAAGGTAAAGATTTATGTTTAATTAGAATTGTATTAAGTACATAAAGCTTTCTAACGGTCAAGAGTTCACATTCCTGATAAAGGCTCTCTGTTGAGAATCTATAAGGTTTAAAGAGCATGACCTTCAGTAAAGACCTTTGTGCTCTTTCAAGGTCCAGAAATTTTGTTTTGGTTGCACCACCCCAAGCCGGAAGACAATATGCCAGTACGGATTGTGCTAGTGCCGTGTAAATCTGTAACAGAAGACTTTTAGAAGTTATGTAACGAAGTGTTTTAAAGGTCCAAGTAACAGACATGGCACTTTTATTTTTGTTTATTGGTGTCCCCAAATATCACGATCGCATCACTGCTTACCATCAGGCGGGATTGCGGTCAAGCGCTAGTTTATAATTATTAAAAAAAAAATACTTTGGTTATTATACACTGAAACAAATGTTGACGATACTTCATAATAAAAATCTTGCGGTTTTTATTTTTTAACTGACTTCCCAGAAGGTTGGTTCTTAATTCCGTTTATGTGTGCTCGCTGATAACTTTATCGTTAATGAACCGATTTGACCATTCTTTTTTATATGAAAGGGTATGCTGCCTATGTAATCCCATTGTTACCACGTCAGTATCGATAATGGAAACTCTGAGAAATTTAGGCCAATTATCGAAAATTGTAGGAACGCTTAGGATGAAAACTTGATACTCGTGTGTGTATCGGATGATACTATAAAACCGTGAAGATTTGGGCCTGACCTAATGATGGAGATGACAGAGAATCAAGGGAATCCACTTCGGAAGCAACTATCACGTGTTTGACCTTATTTAATTTGTATTGATTAGACCTTTACAACTAAATATGTTATGACTGTAACTTCAGAGTTGGAAGTTAGTTTTGTAGATTGAAAGTTAGCTAAGTGAGATGGTCAAAGGGATAGAAAAATAATATAATAATCAGGGTCAAATAAATTTCTTCAGAACTGATACCTACATAAAAAAAGGATTTGATGTTTTTTTGGGCTCAGGCAAGACTGTGAAATTATATTATTATTCTCGTTTAATAAAACAAATACGTAAATTGTAAAAAAATAAAACTATCGAATATCAAAATAAATAACAAATACACATACTATAATATTATTTACACAAAGCTTCCTTTCGTAGAAAAATAATAAACATCTAACTATTACAATATCCGGTCATACTGGACGCTGACACCAGCATATTTGGAAAAGGCCTGCAAGAAAACGACGTATTTCGTTTGCTTTATTTCCTATATCACCATAATGAAAGTATGAGCATTGCTAGAAATAACGCAATGAAATAACACAACTTAAATTCAGTCTCTTCATTTTAATTCATTTTTGCATAAGCATGTTATTTATGAAATAGTTTTTTTTATTCTGCCAATTAAAGTATACATTTGTATAAGTATGTATTTTATTTTTTGTAGTTTTTTTATTTATTTATTTTTTACCAGTGACGTCATCGAAAGATTGCGAAAAACGGTGGCGATTTAGCGACTAAACTATATTTAATGTTTTATTTTTGACTTTGATAAAGAAACAGAAGCTATGCAATAGCTTATGATTGACGTCATTTTCGTGATCAGCGCCCCCGAAATCCCCTATCACGACACCCAAGTCAAAATATCATGAAATTTGATGTCAGCCATCTTGGATTTCATCAATGACGCCATTTTTGTGATCAGCACCAACTAAAACCCCTTTCACGGCACCCATGTCAAAATATCATAAAATTGATGTCGGCCAACTAGGATTTCAAAAACGATGCCATTTTGGTGCTCAGCATCCCCGGAAACCCCTTTCATGACACCCAAGTCAAAATATCATGTAATTTGATGTCGGCCATCTTGGATTTTAAAAATGACGTCATTTTCGTGATCAGCACCCCCGAAAACCCCCTTCACGACACCCATGTCAAAATATCATAAAATTGGTGTCGAATTAATGAACATAAAAAGAGTTTATCTACTCTCATATCAAAAAATTAAAAATATAAAACTAAAAAGGAGTTTATATTGACGTACTTTACCCATAGTGTATCGAAAGGAAATTAAAAAATTAAATTATAACATTATTTCTCTAACAAAATAATGTTATAATAATTTTTTTTTTCATTACCGTACAGATTACAAACCATAGATAGCACTATTTCATTGTTTTATCTGTGTGCCACATAATTGATTATTATTGTTTCTTAAAATGTATGAGATTAGATAAAGTTGTGTATGAAACTTTACATAGGTAATTAGATATTACACACTCGTGTGATACTATTAAAAAAAAAGACGTGTGGCACTCGGGGACTGCCGCGGTAAAGCTATTGCATAGCATTGTATTTCTTTTTTTTTTTTTTCTTTTTTTTATTATTATTTTATTTTAATTTTTTAATTATTTATTATTTTCTTTTTTTTTCTTCATATTTATTTCTTTTCTTTTTTTTTATTATTATTTCTTCATTTTTTTTTTTTTTATTTATTTCATTTTCTTTTTATTTTCAGCTATTCGATGTGGTACATAAATACCTATACACCTATATACTTTCTCATAAACAGCTGCTTATGTATTCGTCCGATTTTGGAGCAGCTCGTCTCGATTCGTGCGAGTTTCGTAGAGTCGTACAATACGTCTAATCGCACGCACACAACGCCGAAGACTGCCGAACTGAAACGACGTTAGACGATGTACGGCCTTCAAGCCACACCTCCGTGCCCGTCGGAGTGGGGAGCGTGAGGTTTTTTCGTTACGGAATTTCTGGATTCGGTCCCCGCGCTCAAGGCCCGCGATAGAAGCTATGCAATAGCTTAAAAACTCGCTTCGCTCGTTTTTTAAACTCACACTCGTGCATAATATCCCTCATTATGTAACAGTTTCATAAACTACTATTTTTCTTGACATGTAATTGGTGTTGAAGTTTAATTTTTTTTTTTTTATTTCAAAATTAATGATGTAATCAAATATTTGTATCAATAGCTTGATATTTTAAAAGAGTGTCCATGGAGTTTCTTGCCCGTTCTTCTCCATAGGTACCTACTTTTTGGAATGGGCGACTAGCTTCACCTTACTGACTGACCGAACTTCTGACAATTCAAAAGTGCCTGTAACTGGTTTATTTGAAATAAATGCTTTGATTTTGATTTTGATTTTGAATATTGTGAAAAATATAATTAGTAGTCTGTGGTCGTGAGAGATGACGATTAAACTTTGAAGGAAAGCTAGCGCTGCAGTATATTTTTTGGAAGGGAAGTTTTTTTTTAATAAACTCTGATCTAAGAAATAATTAAAATACAGCGTGGAATTTTAATGGTTGTTTTCCCGCAGCGAAACGGTTTTGTCTTAGTAATACAATCGTTTCATCAATAAATAAAATATTAGAAACATGAAATGGCAGATTTAACATAGTGATAAACAAAACTCGAAAGTGAGCACACACCAAAAGTAAACCTTCTGATAATCTACAGCTGAATGCCGCGGGGCCATTAACCCGCGTGCTTCAACTATTATCCAACAAGTTATTCAAATTTTCTCTTCATACTTTTACGGGCTTAGAACCATCATAAATACTTTTTAGCTGCAATTTACTGAACACGAAAATAAAATTATTATCTAAGATAATTTTTCAGAAAGTAAAAGTAAAATGTATTTGAGTCGTATTTAAAAAATTTGAATCAACTTATTTACAATAATTCTGATCAGCTAAACTACTTCTAAATGTTCATTATTTACAAAAGTACGAAGTGTAAGTAAGTTTACTTACACTTCCCGGTAACGAAGTAATTGTTCAAAGTGTAAGCCTCTGCGTTGTATACACAATCGCGCACGTTTTAATTGATTGTCTTTTAATTTAAATAAGGTGTCTCTGTCACTGCGCACGATATTAAAAGCGTCCACTATCGCAGTCGTTAACAAGTCGCGAGTTTCATACTCTTCTCGATACACTAGGCGCTTAACCTCAGACCACAAGAAAAAGTCTAATGGAGTTAGGTCTGGGCTTCTTGGTGGCCATGGCACTGGCCCGGCGCGCCCAATCCAGCGCTGGGGAAATACCGAGTTCTTTTTTTTTTTTTAATGTTTGCCTTCTGTCCCTTCTTGCTTGGCAAGAATTCTTTTTTGCCGTTATTTTGTATTTCTTTTTTAGTCTTTTGCCGCCACGTCTTTTTTGCGGCTTGTCATTTTTTCTTGGGTCATTCTTTTCTCATGTCTAATTCTTTTTTCATCTTTCTTTTGTCTCTTTTATATATCATTATTGTACATTACTTATGTACTAGTCTTATTCTATATATCTTATTTCTATTCTACTTACATTCTTAAACTATTCTTACCGACGGCAAGTTGCTGGGCTGTGCTGCCCTCGTCCGATTTCTCTCCACGGCTTGTTTTGCAACTTTGAGGCAAAACCGCTCCAGATACGGCCTGGAGTGCTTGTCTGCCATGATTCCAGCAATAGTCATTTCTGACAAATTAATTCCTGTACTTACTTCCAGGTCGTATCTGTCGCGGTTATGCCTCGGACATTCAAACAGCAAATGCTGTATCGTCTCGGACGCCTGTGTGTCACACACGCAGGCTGGACTACTCTTCAATTTAAATTTATGCAGGTACGCGGCGAAGCCGCCGTGACCGGTCAGAATCTGCGCCCAGATAGACGTCCTGTCGAGGCACTTCAGGACCTTGCGCGCGCGCACCACGTCGGGGAAGAACATTCGCGTGACCCCAGCCGTGGCCCCGCCGGTGTACCTCCCGTTCCAGACAGCTACTGTGCCCTCTCTTAAACGTCTCTTGACGTAAGAGACTGGACACCTGTCATACGCTGGGGCGACCCTGGACTGGGCCGCCGCCTGCCTAGCCAGTTCGTCGGCGCGCTCGTTGCCGGGGATCCCGACATGAGCCTTCACCCAAAATAAATACCGAGTTCAGGTGCTCTCGTACAACACGGTGATAATGAACCGGGCACCGATCTTGCTGATTAAAAAGATTTTCCGTTGGCACTGATAATGGAACGTCATCTAATAGGTCCGGGATAAGACCACGTAACATTTCCAGATAGGATCCACCTGTTAAGTGTCCTGTCACCAAAAGCGGTCCAATGAGATGGCCATTAATTATTCCGGCCCACACATTAACACTAAAACGTACTTGATGCGCACACTCACGGATAACATGTGGGTTATTAAAAGCCTAAAAATGTTCATTACGCTGGTTAAATATTCCAACTCGCGTAAAAGTTGCTTCATCCGTCCATAAAATGTTTTTATCCTGATTGTCGATCAACCATTGACAGAAGGCAATACGGTTTTGAGGGTCATTTTCACTCAGAGCATGAACGCCGCAATAATGGTAAGGGTGTTGTCCTTCCCCGTTCAGTAATTTCCAGATGTACTAATGGCTTACGTTAAATCTTGCCGCGGCCTGACGCGTACTTCTACGAGGATCCTGTTCGAAGTATTCGATGATCTCCTCGTCGAGCGCTGCCGCAATAACGGCCGATCGACCTCTGCCCTGTGCATGTGCTGGTGTTTGAAATTGACCATGGTCTAGTAGCCGCTGTGTCGCCGCTACGCTGGTCCGTGGTGATGGAACTTGGGGTTCTGAATCCCGCGAAGACGGAGGGACTGCAGGTGTTGCTGTTCTGCGTATAGAAAAGGAATATGTGCTAAAATGAAAACCAGTATTTAAGATTGGACCACGATATGTACGTATAATGTCGATTTAACTCTTAGCGTCATGCGGCTTGAAACATGCACATTGGGAAACTCATATCTTGGTCGGTCGGTATGGTCTTTTCTTTTTGACAGGGTCCAATAGTTTATTTAAATAATTAAAAGAAAATAAAGTTTCTTCAAGAATGCTATACGGCTGCGTATAGGCCTTTTGATAGTATGCAACATTGAGGTGAATCAACTGGCTGTGAATACAGGTACATGAAAATCTATAAGGATCACACAGGCTGGAGATGCTGTCTGCGACGTTGATTCCATAGATTGATCTACATTGGGGTAATGTAACATACCCATTGTAAGTGTTAACCTAAACTATCTTATGAATTGCTAAAGCATAGTGTCGGACACGAGTACGCTTAGTATCTATTAAAATTCTTGAGAAGACTAAATCTCAATTTGTTTTATTTTAATCAATACCTTATGCGCAATATACCCAAGTCTCATGAAAGTGCTCCGATGAGCCAAGCCGGTAGTAACTGACCCATAAGGTCGTTGCAACTGGTTCGATTTGAAAAAATATTTTTGCGTTGAATGGCCCATTAATCTAGGAAGGCTTTAGGCTATATATAACACCACGGTGCGACCAATAGGAGCAGAGCATACAATAAAACAAATATTAATTCTTGTCCAAATAAATTATAGTATTTCATTTTTAACCAGATTGTCACTGACATCGCGTCATAATTTCGATTAACATCTTATAAGATACTACAATTTTAAAATCTCTCTTTTGCAGTTAAAATAAAATGTTCAAATGAATAACTCTACGTGAACGAAGTCGCGGGCGGCCGCTAGTAATGAATATGCCCCCACTACGTCTGTAGATATAGATTCACTAGTAATGAATATAACCCACTACGTCTGCAGATGTAGATTCACTAGTAATGAATATATCCCCACTACGTCTGCAGATGTAGATTGACGCTTGTCAGAATTTTGAAATTCCCAGCCATTTCCGAGATATCCGGGATTTTAGGTAGGGATATGGGGAAGGACTTCGAGGTGGGTAAATATAGTAAAAAGAATAATAAAAAGATGGCGCGTAACCCAAAAATGTGACGGTAAATTTTTTCCAACGCTAATAAAGAAGTTTCACTTCAATAAAAATAGGTAAAATAATAATTGCTACTCTAGCTGCACGGCGGTACCCTTTAACTAAGAGGTGTGAAAGTATTCAAAATATGACTCGTAACGATTTTTGGTATCGATTTAGTATTGCAAATCTCACGCATCGATTCAACATCGCATGGCATTCTTTAGATTTTAGAACTTTCACATAACTTAAACCAGGTGAACTTAAATGCTTTACATTGATTATTGTTCTTGGTAAATAGGGTTCAGTTTGCTTTGTAAGGATGTGGAGTAACTTAAAAGAGGTGTTGCTTCTAACGAATTTATTTTGATACTACCTGGTTACTTGTATTGACACAGTTTAAAAGATAGATTTTTACACACATACATACACATACGTACACACATTCATACCGCTCATTACATTATTGAAATAGTTCGAACATGCCGCCCACCAAAGGGCTCATAAAGACCTTTACATTTACAAACATAAACATAACAAGATAGGTAACTAATTAATTTAGGTTTCATCATCAAGCATCTCAGCACAAGTCATAAATACTGCGAGAAAATTCAAATAATTTACATAAACAATGTTACGAATTAACATAGCTTCATTAGATATTAGAACATTAATCATAAATATTAATTATCAATATCTATTGGCAAAGGACAGAGCTTATTAAAACTTCGCTTAACTATACTGTCACCACTCTTAACACTATACACTCTAGTGAGTCCATCGTCACCTGGGTGCTTAGCCATAATGCGGCCTAGCGCCCATTTGCCTGGTGGGAGCTGATCACTTTTGATGAGAACAATTTTGCCGACATCAAGCTCGTTGCATTGTTTAAGCCATTCGGGTCTTTGTTGGAGGCTGGTTAGGTATTCTGATTGCCATTTACGCCAGAAATCTCTCATCAACTTCTGCATGTGCTTCCAGCGTGACAGGTGACTGATTTGAATGTCTCGGATATCAGGTTGTGGTGTAGTTATTGGTGATTCACCAACCAAAAAATGACCTGGTGTTAAAGGTGTTAGGTTATCTGTATCTTCGTCATCTATTGGGCTTAGCGGCCTAGAGTTTAGGCACGCTTCGATTTGACAAAGCAGGGTACTCATTTCTTCATATGTTAGATGATGGGTTAGAATTTTTTTCATGTGGTGTTTCATGGACTTCACGCCCGCCTCCCACAAGCCACCAACATGAAAGCTATAGGCAGGTATGAAGTGCCACTGAGTTCCATCCTGTGCAAGAGACTCTGCTATTGAACCTTCAAGTTCAAAGTTTGCCTCCTTCCAAGCTGGTGCCAGCTCTTTATTAGCACCCACAAAATTGCGCCCTTGGTCATTCCATATCTGTGAGCATCTTCCACGTCTGGCGACGAACCTATACTGCGACGTAGGCCTTGTTTGTTCTTACTCCTTGACCTTTGGATGCTAAAACTTGATAGGGTCCGGCAAAATCCAGCCGCCCACTGTTCAGAAAAGGTTTGGCTGGAGTTACACTTACTGTAGGTAAGTCGCCCATGAGTTGGTTTTTGGTTGCAGCGCTGTTTCGAACATATCAAACATTTGCGGATTCTAAACTTGATCATACCTTTTGCTTTGATCAACCAACATTTTGTTCTTACGTAGGCCATCATCATTTGTACCCCTCCATGTAATGACTTCAGGTGAGCATCTTTCACGATGAGTATTGACAAGTTGCTGTGATTGTTCAATATAATCGGATTTTTAGTTTCTTCAGAGATATTTGCGTGGCGCAACCTGCCGCCCACCCTGAGAATATTTTCATTGTCCAGGTATGGTTTTAATAATTTCAATTTACTATTTCCTTTTACTTCCTTTCCTTTGCTTAAACTCAAGATTTCTTCATAAAATGCATCTCTTTGTGAAATTTTAATGCAGGCTTTCAGTGATTCTTCTAGTTCTTCAGTGGTTATGACTGTATCCTTGTTTTCTAACTTCTTCCCTTTGAGAAATCTTCTGCAATAACTTATTGATTTTAGAAGTTCTTCTAAGCAATTAAATTGATCAAATTGTTTGTCTAGGCTTTCTTCCTTTTCTTCTAGTTTAACGTTTGTTACTTCTCTTCTTTCTAAACTTGACATTAGGTTATTTGGTCTATTGAATGTTATTGTTTTCTGTCTTAGCCATTCTGGGCTCTTCCACCATTGCTCATCTTTCTTCAATTCCAGAATATGTTCTCCTCGTGACGCAACATCAGCAGGATTATCGTTTGTTTGTACATGAAACCAATTGGATCCTGTATTATCCAATATTTCAACAACCCGGTTTCTCACGAAGGTTTGCCATCTTGTTGGGTCTCCCAGTAGCCAAGAAAGCACTATAGTGGAGTCACTCCATGCGAATATTTTGTTATCTGGAATTCTTAATGCTGTTTTAATTTGTTTGAGTAGTCTAGACAAGAGAAGGGTACCGCATAACTCTAATCTTGGAAGAGACAGTGGTTTAACAGGTGCTACTCGCGTCTTTGCAGCTATTATTTGAGTTTGGGTATCTTCATTTTCTTCTTGCACTCGAATATATGCAACAGCTGCGTATGCTTTGGTAGAAGCATCACAAAAACCGTGAACTTCTATGGTAGTTGCCTTATGGTTAGTGATTCCGGGGTGCGTGGCAGAAAACCTCCCCGAGTGCTCAGTGCCTGCTGGTCCTCTGGTTTTGAGACCCGAGGACGAGCAGACGCTGGGCCGGTGCACCCTGGGCGTGGGCAGCAATCTCTTCGTGAGTACTGTGCAGGAGGAGATTATTGTCCACGGCGAATTTCTGCCGGAGCGGAGGAGGCGCTCCCGAGGGCTCCCTATCTGCGCTCTGCATCTCTGTAGCGGAGCGCACGAATAGGGAGTGAGGTGGTGTGGACCGCGGGCCGTCTTGACAGTCCACGGTCTAGGGGTCACGTCGCGTGACCGAGTTGGAGAAGACCGTGGGTTTCTCCTCAACCTGCGGTCTACGGGCATCAGTGGCCATTGGAGGTTTACGGCCACGGTGCCGGGTGGTGGGTAGGTTAGGTTAGGTTTAGGTTAGTTTTAGGTTTAGTGTTAGGTTTAGGTTTACTTTATCTTTTAAATTAAGGGGAAAAAAAAAAAAAAAAAAAAAAAAATACAAAATATAAAAAACCAAAGACAAAATACTTAAAATTAAAAAAAAAAAAAAACAAAAAAATAGCTTTAGTTACTTAGTTTTAGATACCGAAAAGCGGGCGGTATATCCTGTACCGGAGGCAACCGCGGGCCTCGGGAGGATTAATAACCTCCCAAAAAGAGCGGCCGCATCGCCTTGGGGAAGCGATGTGCGTACTACCCAATATCGTAAATGAAAATGGAGAATACGGATAATGTTTTGTCATGCGATCCGGCTGACGCCCGGCGCTCGCAGGTTTCCGGGCCTGCGAGTGGTAAATTGGTTACCGAAGAACGCGCAGGGGTAGGCGACCAGGCCCCTGCTACCGTTATTGCTACTGGAAGCGATGCGATTATGGATGCGAGAAATGCAAATATTATTGATGAAGGGCCGCGTGCACCGGCTTCCGTAAGGAAGCGACCACGCGGCCCTGCTCAGAAGGGAAGTGGGTCGGCGGAGCTGACCTCTGAGGAGGAGGGCCTACCAGCCCCGAAGGTGCCGACCGCGAGGAGAGGTCGGCAAAACTCCAGGGGAGTTACTGCTTCGCGGCCGCGGAGGGACGGACAGGGTAGGTTCCTGCGTACCCCGGCGGCCAGCGAAGCAGAAAGTGACATGGGGGTCACTTCAGAGGACCCTGGTGGCGAGAGCTGCGCCTCGCTGGGGAGGTCGAAGGCGGAGCTCAACGCCGCCAGGAGGGAGCAGCGCAAAGCCGTCGCGGCCGACGAAGTGTCGGAAATGGCCCGACGCGCTCGAGAGCGACGCGCTGCTCTATCGGCGGAAGGGGGGCAACCGTCGGCGGTGGCCCTTAGTCGGCTGGCCTTGGACGGGGTGGACCTGGTCCTTAAGGTTGCCACAAAATCTGGCAACCTAAAGAGCACCTTCGTTCGCGGTCTCAAGGAGGCTGCCGCGGACATCAGGGAGGCGGTTGGCACCCTCCTCAACACGACGACCTCAGACGAGGTCGTAAAGTTGCAGGAGGAGAACAACCGCCTCCGTGATGATCTGGAGGACCTCCGGCGACAAGTCGCTGCGCTGAGCGAGCAGCAGCAGCGACACACGCCCACCGACGCCACTTCGGTAGTGGCCCCGGCTCCCGCACCAGGACCAGCACGTGCGGGCGATGACTTGAGCGCATCGTGCCTTGAGCGCATTGTCCGTATGTGCATGCTCCAGTGCGGGAGCATGGTCAAAGCCCAACTTGAGGCGCATTCCCGGCGCCTCCCTGAGGAAAACCTCCGTCCGCCCCTAGCGGCCGACAAACGGCGTAGGGCTGAGGGAACGCCGGGAATTGCGCCTCAGCGAGCTCCAGAGGGCGAGCAGCCCACGACTGCCGGGTCTAAGGGTGAGACCTGGGCGACAGTCGTGGGTCGTAAGAAGGCCCGCAAAGCCGCTAAGGCCGCCAAGGCGGCCTCAGCAGCACCAGCGCGCGCCTCCGGTAAAACCGCAAAGGTGGCTCCGGAAGCTGCGCGGCGGACTGGCAAAGGCGGTCGCAAAAGCGGTCGCAAGGGACCGGCTGTGCGAGCCCCGCGTTCCGAGGCCGTGACGCTCACGCTTCAGCGTGGCGCTTCGGAGCGCGGCGTAACGTACGGCTCGGTCCTTACCGAGGCCAAGGCCAAGATCAAGTTGTCGGATCTTGGCCTCCAGTCCGTCACCATCAGACATGCTGCCACGGGTGCGCAGCTGTTTGAGGTAGCTGGTGCTGCGAGCGGCAATGCCGAGAAGGCGGACGCTCTGGCCGCCAGGCTGAGGGAGGTCCTCAACCCCGAGGACGTCCGGATTTCCAGGCCGGTTAAAACCGCAGAGGTGCGGATTGCCGGCCTGGACGAGTCCGTGACTTCCGAGGAGGTGGTGGCGGCCGTTGCCCGAAGCGGAGAGTGTCCGCCGGACAAGGTGCGGGCCGGCGATATTCGCACCGACGCCACCGGACTCGGCGCAGTCTGGGTTCGGTGCCCTGTGGCGTCGGCGAATAAAATCGCCGCAAGTGGCGGATTGCTGGTAGGCTGGGTTGCAGCGAGAGTTAAACTCCTGCAGCCCCGGGCTTTGCGGTGCTTCCGGTGCCTGGAGAAGGGGCACGTCCGGGCCAAGTGCACCGCTGAGGTTGACCGTAGCGATCTTTGCTATCGCTGCGGTCAGCCCGGCCACAAGGCGGCCCAGTGTTCCGCGGCGCTCAACTGCAGCTTATGTTCGGCTGCAGGGAAGCCAGCGGGACACAGAGTGGGCGGAGGGGCCTGTGGCACGCCTGCCAGCAAAAAGGCCACCAAAAAGAAGAAGAGGAGCTCTAAGCCTGCCGGGGAAATCTCGCCTCCCCCGCAGGCTAACAGCTCCACGGCCGACTCCCGGCCCAGGACCGTTGCCGAGGAAATGGAGTGTCAATAATGGCACAATTCCGTTTCCTCCAGGGCAACATCAATCACTGCGCCAGAGCTCAGGATCTTTTGTTCCAGAGCATGGCGCAGTGGTCGATCCAAGTGGCTGTGGTCGCCGAGCCGTATTTCATCCCTGCCCGTGACGACTGGCTGGGATGCATTGACGGCTCGGTGGCCATTATTGGCGGGACTCTGATCGACCCGTCTCGGGGCCGCGGCTGGGTTGCTGCGGTCTCGGAAGGCATCGTCATCGTGGGGGCGTATTTCTCCCCCAACAAGAGTCTCGCCGACTTCGAGGGGTTCCTTGTCGAGTTGGGCACCGTCGTAGGCCGCTATCACCCTCGTCCCGCTCTGGTGCTCGGGGATCTCAACGCCAAGTCATCGGCGTGGGGATCTCCGGTCACTGACCCTCGGGGCGAGGTGCTAGCGGAGTGGGTAGTGACGACCGGCCTGGTCGTCCTGAATCGGGGTTCGGTATACACGTGCGTGCGGCAGCGGGGCGGGTCGATAGTAGACGTTACTTTCGCTAGCCCCTCTGTCGCCAGCCGTGTCCATGACTGGCGTGTCGCCGTGGAGGTGGAGACGCTGTCGGACCATCGGTATATCCGGTTCGACGTCTCCGCCCAGACCGCGAGCGGCCGCCATCCAAGAGCCCCGATTAACGACGGCCCGCGCTGGGCGCTTAAGCGCCTCGACAGGGAACTACTCGAGGAAGCTGCCATAGTCCAGTCCTGGATCTGGGAGTCGGCGACGGACGGCCCCGTCGACGTCGAAGCGGAGGCGCTGCGGTTTCGCGGGGCGATGACGCAGATCTGCGACGCGTCCATGCCCCGCGTCCGCCAACAGTCCGCAAGGCGCAACGTGTACTGGTGGAACGACGACATTGCGCGGTTGCGCGTCGAGTGCGTCGCGGCTCGCCGCCAGTACACGCGCTACCGGAGACGACGTCGACGGGATCCCGTCGAGGAGGCCGCGCGGTATGGGGTGTACCGCGCGGCCCAGGAGACTCTGTGGCTGGCCATCGGCGACTCCAAGTCGCGGGCCAGGGAGGAGCTGCTGGGGTCCCTAGATCGGGACCCGTGGGGGCGCCCCTACCGTTGGGTACGGGGCAAGTTGCGTCCCTGGGCGCCCCCACTGGTGCAAAGTATGCAACCCCAGCTGCTGGAGGCGGTGGTATCCACCCTCTTCCCTGAGCGGGCGGGACATGTTCCCCCGGCGATGGTTTCACCCTCAGCCACAGACTCTCCAGAAGAAGAGGGCACCGATGTCCCCGTGGTGACGCAAGCAGAGACGGGAGCGGCCGTGTCACGGCTCCGGGCCAAGAATAAAGCGCCCGGACCCGACGGAGTTCCTGGCCGAGCTCTCGTCCTTGCTCTGAAGGAGCTAGAGCCCCAGCTGAGGGGGCTCTTTACGGCATGCCTTGAGCAGGGTCAGTTTCCCAGTGTGTGGAAGGAGGGGAAGCTGGTCCTGCTCAGGAAGGAGGGGCGCCCCGCGGACTCGCCGTCCGCGTATCGGCCCATAGTGCTGCTCGACGAGGCGGGCAAACTTTTTGAGCGTATAATCGCAGATCGCCTCGTCGGCCACTTGTGCGGAGAGGGGCCGAACCTGGACGACAGCCAGTTCGGTTTTCGTCGGGGGCGCTCCACCATAGACGCCATCATGCGCGTGAGAGCCCTGGCGGAGGATACGGTGTCCCGGGGTGGGGTGGTGTTGGCGGTGTCTTTAGACATTTCCAACGCCTTCAACACTCTACCCTGGAATTGTATTAGGGAGGCCCTGAAATACCATCGGGTGCCTCCCTACCTCCGCCGCATAGTAGGGGCTTACCTGGAGGACAGATGCGTCATCTATCGGGGACGTGACGGTGCCGGTCGGCACCAAATGTCGTGCGGTGTTCCACAGGGATCGGTCTTGGGACCGCTCCTGTGGAACATCGGCTACGACTGGGTGCTGAGAGGCGAGCTCCCGTCGGGCGCCGACTTGACGTGTTACGCGGACGACACGCTTGTCACTGCCCGGGGGAGCTCGTACAGGGAAGCGACGTTGATAGCCACGGCTGCGGTGTCACAGGTGGTGAACCGCATCCGGCGCCTGGGCCTGGAGGTGGCCCTTGACAAGTCGGAGGCCATGGTTTTCCATGGCCCCCGGCGTGCGCCGGCGCCGGGATCACATATCGTGGTCAGTGGGGCCCGGATAGCTGTCGAGTTCACCATGAAGTACCTGGGATTGGTGCTCGACAGCCGGTGGGATTTCGGACCCCACTTCCGGCGGCTGGCGCCCAAGCTGATGGGTGCAGCAGGCGCGCTATCAACGTTGCTTCCCAACATGGGGGGCCCGAGCGCCGCCTGTAGGCGGTTGTACGTGGGAATCGTGCGGTCCATGGCCCTGTATGGGGCCCCTGTGTGGGCGATGGACCTGACGGCCGGAACACTCGCCATTCTGCGCAAGCCGCAGAGGGCGATGGCCGTCAGGGTCGTCCGCGGGTATCGCACGATTTCCTACGAGGCGGCTTGCGTCCTGGCCGGATCCCCGCCCTGGGACCTAGAGGCGAAAGTACTCGCGTCATTGTACCAATGGCGCGAGGAAGAGCGGACACGGGGCTCCAGTCCGGTGCAGCGACAGATCGAGCTGCGCCGAGAGGAGCTCCGTCAGGTCCTGGTGGCGGACTGGCGGCAGAGGCTTATGCGCCCTACCGCCGGCCTCGCTACCGTCGAGGCGATCCGGCCAGTACTCGACGACTGGCTCGGGAGGAGGCACGGCTCCCTGTCGTTCAGGGTGACGCAGGTACTGTCGGGGCACGGCTGCTTCGGCAAGTACCTGCGTCGCTTAGGCAGAGAGCCGGACGCTCGGTGCCACCACTGCGTCCAATGCGGGGAGGACACGGCGCAGCACACGCTCTCCGAGTGTGTAGCTTGGGAGGAGCAGCGCCGTGTCCTCACAAATGAAGTAGGAGGCGACCTGACGCTGCCGGCAGTAGTGCGGAAGATTGTCGGCAGCTCAGAGTCGTGGGACGCGGTGGTGTCCTTCTGCGAGGACGTGATGTCGCAGAAGGAAGCTGCGGAACGGGAAAGGGAGATATCAACTCCCTTCCCGGGCCGCAGAAGACGCACCGGGCGCCGAGGAAGGGCGGATAACGCCCTCTTCCGCCCCCCATGAATGGGTCCAGGGGCGAGGGACATGGGGAAGTCCCCGCCCCCCATTGATGGACCCCGAGGCGGAGGCGCGCGCGAGTGTCGGCGCGCGCCTTTGAGGCGATGCACGGGGTAGTTTAACACCCCACTACCCCGTGCAGGAGACGAGGCCCGGACAGACCGGGCCAGCACGAGGGTGTGGGGCCGTGGAAGAATTTAGACTCCCGCGGCCCCACGCGCGCTCGTGATAGAAGACACACCGGGGTGGTTTTAGTCAGTAAAAGTCTGACATACCCCGTCGCCCACCCCAGGGCGGCGGGCATCCTATGAGGATTTCCACCCCGGCAAAAAAAAAAAAAAAAAAAAAAATGGTTAGTGATTCCCAGCCATCTCTGTACTTCAACTTCATTAACATCTTGAAGACTATATCTTAGTGCAGTCCATTCTTGTTTGATAATAGCGTCTACTTCTTCATCCCAGCTTATTCCTTGCAACCACAGCTTCTGTATCAATAGCTTTGTTGGTAGCATAGCTGGAGCTAACCAACCCAATGGATCAAACAGCCGTTGCACGTCAGCTAGGATTGTGCGTTTGGTAATCTGGTTACTCATAGGTGGCAAGGTTAGACTGTACTGAAGCATGTCTTTACCCATGTTCCAGCATAGGCCCAAAGCGGTGATGGTGCCATGGATGGAGATGTCTAGACTGGAGTGCGTTGTTCGTTTTGCAGGATCAAATTGTCTCAAAAAGTCAATGTCGTTTGAGCACCACTTCTGTAGTGTGAACCCTCCCTTCTGTACTATAGCTTCTACGTTCTTTGCTATGTGTATTGCATTTTCTACATCGTCATTCGAAACCATCAACTCGTCGACGTAGAAGTCTTCTTTGATCATTTTAGCAGCATCAGGGTATACGGTTCCTTCATCATCAGATATTTGATGTAAAGTTCGGACAGCCAAGTATGGAGCGGATGCTGTACCGAACGTGACGCGTGTGGGTCTGTAGTCTTTGACTGGTTGTTTAGGGTCACTCCTCCATACTATTCTTTGCAGGTCTCTATCTTCTTTCGTCACTAAGACCATTCGATACATGCGTTGTATGTCCGCCACAAAACAAATCTTCTTCATACGCCATCTCATGATGAGGCTTCTCATATCAGTTTGAAGCTGGGGTCCAACTAGAAGTTCATCATTTAAAGAAACATCATTGTTTCCCTTTTGCGATGCGTTGAAAACTATTCTGACCTTTGTAGTTTCTTTATTTTCTTTTACCACTGCATGATGTACCAGGTAGACACTTTCATTGTTTATTTCCTCTTGTGGGACTTTTTCCATATCATTCATGTTAATACACACATCAAAAGTGTCTAGGGATCAAGCATTTTTATTCGGATTTCTTGAGATTGGGATGTGGCTTTGTAATAAATTTATGATTTTATAAATTTATATGGATCCTTTTTGGTGCATTTCATAATTTGAATCAGGAACTGTGAATCAAATTCGAGTAAAAGATGAAAATCAGCTGTCAATATTTTCCCTACAAAAACATACAACGCATTGAAGACATTATTAGTGCTACTGTTTCCCTACTACTGATTAAAACCAACGTTATTATGGAGCGGCGACGTCATTTAAGCAGGGAAGAAATGCTCAGAGCCGTGGGAATGATAGAAGCTGGTTCCCGGCAACGTACTGTGGCTTTAGCTCTGAATACAAGTCAGAGTGTTATCAGTCGACTTTGGACACGTTACCGAAGCACTGGTACCGTGGCTGAGCGCCATGGAGGACGGTATCGCTGCACCACACGGAGACAAGATCGATACATTCAAATCTTAACTCGAAGAGCTCCAACAATAACCGCCATGATGTTAGCCGTGAGGCTTCATCACTCTTCAGGGAACTTAATTAGCGACCAAACAGTCAGAAACCGCTTGCATGAAGTGAACCTTCATTCCCGAAGACCGCTACGGGTACCACCTATAGCAATGCACAATCGTAGGATTCGATATCAATGGGCTCTTGAACACAGAAATTGGGCAGAAGAACAATGGCGTTTCGTGTGCTTTTCTGATGAGTCTCGTTTTGGTATGAGACCGGATACAAGACGTATACGACACTGGAGAACCCCTGGACGCCAACAGCGATTAAAATCCTGCCAGGAAGTCCATCCTTATAGTGGTGGAACCATCATGGTATGGGCGGGTATTTGGATCGGCGGAAGAACTGAGTTGATTTGGATCAGAGGCAACCTCAACGCTCAAATTTATGCTGAGACGATTGTATCAGACGTCATCGTTCCTCTACGGGTGCAAATCGGTCCCTTATTTCAGTTAATGCATGATAATGCACGACCGCACACCGCAAGAGTTGTAAGACAGACTCTTGCCGCAGCTAACATCAATGTCCTGCCCTGGCCTGCTCAGTCGCCAGACTTGAACCCGATTGAGCATGCATGGGATATGCTACAGAGAAGAGCTCTGCCGAATATGGAGGGTATCCAGTCGCAAGAAGACCTTTTTTTGTTGTTGCAACGAACATGGGCGGTCATTCCACAGCGTGATTTGGATGAACTCATTTTGAGTACGCCAAACCGATGTTCTTGTGTTGTTAGTGTTCGCGGTAGAAACACGGATTATTAGTTGTTTAAGTTACCCAATAAAATTTTAGAGAAAACTGTTATTTCAGTCTTTTTTTCGAACTTTTGTGTTAGTGGTTCAAATGTCAAATATCCCTTTATTAGGAAAATGGCAAATTTCTTTATTAATGCAAAGGTGACTTGGTTTATCGTTACTGTGACAAACGAAAACACTTTATTTGATGAATCCTTAAAGAAAATTTTAATTAATATCAATCAGGAGAAAAGTTATTGCAAAAATATATGTTGATCCCTAGACACTTTTGATGTGTGTATATTCATCCATGACCTTTGCATATTCTGTTTTTAGTGTAGGATTCTTCTCTAGTTTTTAAGCTATTGCATAGCTTCTATCGCGGGCCTTGAGCGCGGGGACCGAATCCAGAAATTCCGTAACGAAAAAACCTCACGCTCCCCATCGTCTAACGTCGTTTCAGTTCGGCAGTCTTCGGCACGGTATGTTTGTGTGCGTGCGACTACATCTTTTGAAAACAATTTATAGATTTTCAAAAAGAGCATGCATATTGCAGGGCTCGAACTCAGTTCTACACACTTGCCATGTTACTGATAGTCGCGATGTGCTAAACTTGCGATTAATTTTCTCTCTGAAATAGGTCTTCTATAGAGATATGTCATAGACGTCATCGACGTTGTCATGGCTACCTTAAAAACTTTTCATATAATTAATTATTAAGTACTTTTATTCAAATTAATTTAGTAGTGTTTTTATTTATAAAATAACTTTTTTTTAACGGAAAAGCTAAGATGAATGTCACGCTAATTTTTCATTGGACTTTTAAATTATTTATAGTGTTGTTTACTAAATAAAAGCGCGTGGTTTTATAGAGTAAAAAGTGCTCACGCGGCCGTTTTTTCAATTGTTGCAAGACTGTCTTTAAATAGTGTTCAGACGATTGCTCAAAGTGTATTAGATTTCATTAGTAATAGAAATGGCATTTCAGTAATGACTTTCAACTGCCAAAGTCTAAATAGTCATAAATACGATTTACAAGATTCAGTTACGAGACAAACAAATGTGTTACTTCTTACCAAAGAGATTTAAGATATTGCATGACGCATGATAATCCAATTGAAATACCTAATTTTAATTGTATTGTTCAGTTCAAATCAAATCAAATCAAATCAAAGCATTTATTTCAAATAAACCAGTTACAGGCACTTTTGAATTGTCAGAAGTTCGGTCAGTCAGTAAGGTGAAGCTAGTCGCCCATTCCAAAAAGTAGGTACCTATGGAGAAGAACGGGCAAGAAACTCCATGGACACTCTTTTAAAATATCAAGCTATTGATACAAATATTTGATTACATCATTCATTTTGAAATCAATCGTGTGAGAACGATGCAGAAATATATTGTACGCTGAGAGCGTCCATTATGAAAAAAAAAACAACAATTCAGAAATTAAAATACGCCGTAGCAGCTAAGAGATGACCAGTCCCCTCTGACGGCGTCCGTTCACGAACATGACGTATGGATCAGCATCATTCAGCTCAACCATATTGAAGGGAACCTAATGACCCAACACACACGCCACCACCAGCGAGACATTTGAGTGAGCATGACATACTCTCAACAGCCATAGCACTATCAAGTCAATAAACGACTAACCCAACAAATAGATGCTTTACAGCAAATAGATCGTGCTCACACGTGTTCCATGCAATTATACAATACTAAGAAATTGAATCTACACAATGCAAAGACAGTTTTGTTCCTAACGAGATACTGTTTCAAAAGGTGGGGTAGCTATTTACCAAAATAAAAATGCTATTACTAATATTATGACTCCGAATATTGAAATAAATATTGCACACGTTAGCGATGTTAATGTTAGGCGCTCAGTTGTTGGAGATATTTGTGCGTGCTTATGCAAACTTAGAAATGGCCTACAAATAGTTATGGTAGCAATTTAAATTTCTCCGAATCCAAAATTGGACGAGGTAGAGCATTTTATTCATCGCACTTTACTGGAGTACACTGAAGAAGGCTCGAAAATACTTGGTACAAATGGTAATAAATTTCCACTTATCTTGGCTGGCGATTTCAACATTAACTTCGCTGATAAAAAATCAGAGCGGTTGACAACTTTTATATCAAAACATTGAATTTGAAAATGAATAATGATCCACAAGAGTCCACAACAAAATATGGGACCACCATTGACGCGGTATTTTCTAGGTATTTAGAGGATATTAAGTCGCAAACTTATGTTTCTTATTTCAGTTATCATAAACCTATAGTTTCAATGATAAATATTCCTGAATAACCAACAGCTACTGTAAGGTAATAAAACCCACATGTATTGTAAAATAATAAAAATATTTTAAATAATATTAATTTTTTATTTATTTAATAAAAGAAAAATTTGTTTTCTTATCGGTCACCACGCTCAAAAAGTGTAACTTGAATTAATATCAAACAAAAAGAAATACTGCATAAATAAAATAAATAAATAATTATAATTGCATAAATTGATACAAAATGCTATGCAATAGCTTTACCGCGGCAGTCCCCGAGTGCCACATGTCTTTTTTTTTTTCTAATTGATTAAGTCTCTTCATAGCTATTTCTCTTGTTCCTCCTTGTGTTCATAAAAGCTTGTCGGTTTTTGTTGGTAGTTTGACGATATATCGTCCGTCTTCTGTTCTTGTGTGAGTGGATTGGTAGATTTGTTCACATCTTCTTTCTTCTTGTGTTAGAGTAGTCTTGGCTTCAGTATCCAACTCCCACATTGATTTTAACATCTTATCAAAGTCAAGGCTATGGTGCATCGCAATGACTTCATTGGTAGTTCCGTGTTCGGTTATGTTTCCAAACAAGATCCACCCTAGGCTGATATTTTGAGCACATGGAGAACCTGGAGGAGCTCTGATTATATCGCTTCTTAGTATTTGGGCACATACTTCTACACCTAGTAGCAGATCTACTCTTCCTTGTTTATTAAAGCCTGGGTCGGCTAATAATACACCCTCTAAATGAGACCAGGTGTTGGTTGGAATGGTTTGTGATGGTAATTGCGTGGTTATGCGTGTTGACATAATATAAGCCTTCACTCTTAACTTGAGACTGTTGTCGTATCTTGACTGCAGTTCTATATAGGCAACTTGTTTGACAGCAGTTGTGGTCGAGCCAACTCCGTTAACTGTTGCGTGTGCAGATATTCTCTTAAGTCGCAACAGTTGAGCAGCTCTCTCGCTAATGAATGTGGCCTGTGAGCCCTGGTCAATGAGCGCGCAGTACTGTCACTCGCCCTGATTCATCACAAACTGCCACAAGTGCTGTGGCCAATAGTGCCGTACATGTGCTGGCGGTGAAGTGCGATGCAAGCTCAACTTCTTCAGTAGCTTCCTTTAGTTTGCTTTGTCCTTCATTTTGTTGTTGCTTGTTATCTGATTGATTGTTCGTACTTGTTCGTGCATGTTGATGAACAAGAGAATGATGGCGCTTGTGGCATATGCGGCAAGACATGTTTAACCGACACTTCTTAGCTGAATGTCCTGGCGTCAAACAATTGAAACATAGCTGGTATTTCTTCACATATTCACACCTCTCAGTTGGTTCCATTTTGTTAAAATCTTTACAATGGCATAGCGTATGATTATCCTTACAAAGTAGGCAACTTCTTTGTTTAGTGATAGAAGGTACTGTAGAAGAATGGACTGTATATTCTTTACCTCTTGATGGTTTCTCTCTTGACGGCGGAGCAATCAGTTCTAATGTGCGAAATGTGGTTTGTAGGAACCTCACAAGTTCTTCCCATTTCGGTAATTCTTCTAAATTATCTTTGTACGCAAACTGTTCTCATTCTCGATGTGAATCTGGGTCCAGCTTTTGCACTGTCACAAATTTAATGAACGGATCCCAAGAATCAGTTGACACGTTGAGGTTTCTTAGACTATTAATACATTCACTTGTTGTGTCTAACAATTCCTTTATAATGTTAGCAGATTGAGTGGTAATCTTCTTCTGCATCACCAATTTTTTAATGAGTGAATTCACTATAATCCGTCGATTACCGTACCTATCTCGTAATAAGTTCCAAGCTTGCTCCTAATTACTTTCTGTTATTTGTATGTGCTTTAATAATGTTTCTGCTTCTCCTGTAATGCTACTTTTCAAGTAATGAAGCTTTTGAACCTTAGACAACGTGGAGTTGTTATGCACTAACGATGTGAAAAGATCCCGGAACGTGGTCCAGTCTTCATAATTTCCCGAAAAGGTGGGTAACTGTGTTTAGGATTTTCTTCATAATGCGTGCTGGTATTGTTCGCAACGTCACTTAATCTCGGGTTTTGGTTAACCGATAAAAGGTCCTTCAAATCACCTTGCAAACATAGGTACAAATCTTCAACAACAAAGTAGTCTTCATTTGCGAAATACGGAACGTTTTCTTCTTTTCCTTAGGTATTACTTTTAATAAGTTATGATGCGCCGTGCTAAACTTCTTCCAATATTCTTCAATGGATTGTAAACGTGCTTGGATGTGTCCTTTTGTAAGTCTTTGTTTCGGACATTTCTTGAGGTTAGTTTGCGCCTTTTGCAGTAATAATAAATAATAATAATAATAATGTTTATTACCAGTAAAAATGTTACATACGTTACAAAGCAGTAGCAGGTACATCAAAAGGTGCATTGGTTATATCTCCTGGCTCCCAAACTAGGTTTATAGCCTGTGACTTGGGAACCAGTGATTCAATAAGGGTAGACATATGTAGATGATGAAGTGTCATACAAAGACTGTTTTCACCAGTAACATAGTGAACATAACAAAACAATCGTTAATTATATGTATTATACAGGAAAAGTAAAAAATAATAATAATAAAAAACTGTAAAGTGGGTTTTTGAGTGAGTGTAATTATGTAGAAGTGTTGTGTATGAGTAAGTAGTGTGAAAGCGCTGAGTGTGTATAGCTTAGTGTCTTGGTAAGTGTGGTACCGGTAGATGTGTGTTAATGGACGGTGTATAGAGTATTTGTATTTAAATAAGAAGAGATCCAACCTAATCATGCGGGAAAAGAAGTTTTTCGATTTCGTCATATGATTTCTCAAGTAGCCATTCTTTAACTGAGTTTTTACATTTGTGATAATTGAGACTGTGGATATGGAGAAATTTATTTATTGTATTGTACAGAATATAGCTGAGGTAGGCGAATTGGTGTTTAGCGAAGGTGGTTTTATGTCTAACTGGTGGAAGGGCAATGTCTGTACGACGCTTAGTACTTTCTGTATACGGAAGCCGATGTTTCCTTAACACACATTGTAGCACATATAATCCTCTCACCGGCAAAACCTTGCTTTTTCTAAAAAGTTCAAAAGTGGGGTATCTATAGGGCTTGCAGAACATAACTTTAAGGACTGCTCGTTGAGCTCGTTCTAATTTTAGTAAGTATGTTTTGCGGGCGCCACCCCAAGCAGGTAAACAATATAGGAGAAGAGACTGACAGAGTGAGTAGTAGACCATCATGAGTGTTTGTGTATCAGCTGAACAACGGAGTTTCTTAAAGATGGAGATGAGTTTGCGCGTTCGGGTAACGAGATTATCTATGTGACTGTACCAGTTCAAGTGTTCATCAATTTGGACACCCAAGTATTTTATGCAAGATGTGGTTGCCAGAGTGGGACAGGTACAGCTGGAGTTTGAAGAACAACTATGTACTTTAACAACAGGTGATATGATTGGCTGAGTTCTATTACTTAGGGAGAAAGAAATAAGCTTCGTTTTTTCTGCATTCAAAGTTAATAAATTATTATTAAACCAGTTCATGACAATATCCAATACCATCTGAGCATATTTTTCTGTTTCACTCCAATCATTCCCATGAACAAGTAGAGCTGTATCATCAGCATAGGTAAATATGCAACAATTAGTTAAGGGGAGTGAACACAGATCATTGATGTAGATGAGGAACAAGGTTGGACCTAGAATGCTGCCTTGCGGCACGCCATATTCTATTCTAGTTTTATCACTTGTTACCTCATCCAATTGAACATGTTGGAAACGATTCTCCAGGTAACTTGAGAAGATGTCAAGTGCAGGGCCGCGAATTCCCATGCGTTCCAGTTTTGTCAGAAGTATGGGCGCAGAGACGGTGTCAAAAGCCTTCGAGATATCAAGAAATAAACCCAGACACCGCTGCTTCTTGTCCATGAGCTGAGTCACTTTTTCAGAGAGCGCAATAACTGCATCATCTGTTGCAATTCCGGCTCTGAATCCATATTGGTTGACGGAGAGAAGATGGTGAGCATTTAAAAAATTAAGCAAACGGTTGTTCAGTATCTTCTCCAGAATCTTTGAAATGGTTGGTAGAATAGATATAGGCCTATAACTCTCGACACAGCCTCTGTTTCCCCCTTTATGAATTGGGTGTACTAGAGCTATTTTGAGACTGTCCGGGAAAACACCAGTATTTATTGCTAGATTGCAGATATGAGTAATGTAGGGTATTAGAATATTGCGTGTCAACTTCAATACATGTCCCGAAATCCCGTCAATTCCAGCCACAGAACTAGATTTCAAGTTAATTATAATTCGCTCTACTTCCGAGTCGTCGGTTTCCAGGAGACACATTGTGTCACAAGTTGAAGCTAAACTTGATGGGTGTGATGTTATATTCACTCCCTGCCGTATATTTGTAGCTAGGATTTTACCTACATTTACAAAGTAATTGTTTACTCTGTTTGCTGATGCTAGTTTGTCAGGTTCGAGTTGTTGCAATTCTTTCAATGGAGAGGCTGTGGATTTCGAGTGCGTTATGGATTTAATTAGATCCCATGTAGCTCTAGAGTTGTTTTTTCTTTTCAAAAATTCAGTTTTCTCATATAATATTTTCAATTTCCGGAGCAAAGAATTACAGAAATTGCGATAGCGGGAATACGTTAATTTGAGGATAGGGTTATTTGGATGTGTTTTTAAATTAAGATGCATTTTATCCCTGTTTCTAATACAGCGAAGTAATCCGGGCGTGATCCAGGGCTTGATGTTGCGGTTCCTACGAGAGACTTTGGAGACGCGAGTGTTCTTGTCAATAATTTGAGTCAATAAAGTTGTTAACATGTCTGCTGCTTCATTAGCGTCATTTGAAAGAAGGATTGGGGAGAAATCAGTGCTCTCAATAACGTTTTGTATGTTTGAGATATCAACAACTTTGGACGTGTAGGTGGGCTTGGGCCTAGGAATATCTAGGTTGATACTTAGGAATACAGGTAGATGGTCGGTAATAGGTGAATCTATGACAATGGATGTTCCTGGGTGATTTGTTTTTAACAGAATATGATCTAAACAGTTATTTACTCGTGTAGGATATAAATGCGCCGGTAATAAACCATGGGAAGCAGTGAACGTGAGGTATTCGTACGAATGCCTATCTTTATTGTTCGGTTTGATATCTATGTTGATATCACCGACTAATGCAACGTGTTTAAATCTTGCTAAAGGTTTTAAAATGGAATCCAAGCTGTTCAGAAAACTATCAACGTGGACGAAGTTAGGTGATCTATATAGGGCTAAGATGCCAATATTATTGTCAATTTTGCAAAGTATACAGTTTGCGTCAGTTATATCAGGTTCAGAAACGACGCAGTGCAATGAAGACCTAATATACATGACCACCCCATCATTCTGGTTTTTTGTATTTTTTGTGAAGTGGACATTGTAACCATTCATGTTGGGAATTACAGCAGACTTTAGCCAGCACTCGGTCAATACTATAATATCACAATCAATTTTAAAGAGATGTAAGAATGCTATAAAGCTATCGAAGTTCTTGTTTAAGCTACGGATATTGAGTTGTAGTATGGATAAATTTCTTTGCGTCTTCGGTATTTTAGTTATGCATTCACTTAATGGTAATTTGTAAGATTTTGATACCTGGTAGGCATCTAATTCTAATTCAAGGGTATTGATGTGGTTAGCCATTGATAGAAAATAAGATTTTCTAATATAAAGTGAATGCACATATTTATGCATGAGCAGATTAAGCAGACAGCAACTATATCAGCTACATTTACCGTGTAGAGGCATTCTTTGTCAACCGAAGAGTTCAAGTTAAACTTTACTTCCCCAATAATTGTTATGTACTCGTGGATATAAATAGTTAAGGATAGTATTGAGAGCGCGAATAAGTGTGTGAGGAATGACAGTGTGAGTAACCAGGGGTTTATGGATGGAGAGTGTACGTATTGGGGATTACGTGTGTGTGGAGGATGATTGTGGTGGTGTTTAGTTCTTAATATATACTCAAAACAAACAGTATTCATAAAAATAAACATGCAGGTGATAAAACTTACAACAAAACAGAAGTTAGCTTTTATGAACACAGTATAACAAAACAATAACGTATAGCAGGTCATTAGTCATAGATTAATTTGTGCCAGATCACGTAACGTCTGCTCGGATTTGACCCGTATTGGTTTGACTCCCTCTTCCTTCCGCAATAGTATGTTGCCGTTTGCCGTCCAACAAAATTTATAATTTTTAAGTTTTGCAAACTCGCGAGCAGCAAAGAATAGTTTCCTTGCGCTGGCTGGGAGGTACTCACTAACATATAGCGGACGTTCGTCTCCAAAAACTCCTATATTTGTAGTGCTGAGTCGGGACTCCTTTGGTTGCTTATTGTTGAAGTTGCGCACAGAATTCAATAATAAGTTTTTAGTATCCATTGCGGCAAATTCAGCAACGACCGGTCTGGCGGTACCAGGTTTCCCAGGCAGTCGATAAACGTCGCGGATATCGTTGTCTTTAAGAGGCATGTTAACGGCAGCACTCACACGAGCAACTATCGCTGATAGATCTTTGGCCCGCTCATTTTCTTTGAATGGAATATTACGAATCTCTATGCAAGAAGAGCGTGACAACTGTTGCAAATCTTCGACACGCATCTCTAAGTTTTGTATGCAATCCCTATACATTTGTTTTTCTCTTTGCATTACATTAATCTGCGTCATCATGTCGTCGTATTGTTTATTAATGAAACTTATTGACTTCTCAATTTCATTATTTGCCTTTTGAATGGCTACGTTCTGCAATTTAAGCTCTGCTACTTCTGAAAATAGTTTGGCGAGGGATGAGCTTTGTTCCTGAGAAAACTTTTGGAAATTTGCCTGTTCCTCCGCCTTCCAAGAATTTAGCATATCTAAAATTTCCTGTTTGAAGTCCAGCAGTTCACTACCAGGTGAAAAAGCTTGACGTGGACGTTTGTATCGCGAGGTGGTGTTGACATTTTCATAGGGGCTGCTTGTGATAGCCTGAGGAATGTCCGAATCAGACATTGACTGAACCATGCCACTAGCAGCTGTAGACGCGGGAGTCACTGGGAGAGTGCGTTTTAGGCGAGGCATTTCCAAGCGCCAGCCGACACTCGACTTTAGAAAGCAGGAAACAAAGAAGCAATACGTATGCGTGGGTCTCAGGCAATCTCGTAGCGGCATAGCGCGTAGCCGATGCGCAAGATCGTAGGCTCGTAGCAGTCAAGCACGCCGTAGCACTCACGATGACGTCAGCCCGTAGCACTGCTCACACACCGGTACCGCAACTTCGTCACTCGGTAGCTAGTTCGTTTGGTTCGGGGCGACAGCGCGCGGCCACCGATGCAGCGGTCACAAGCTCAAACCCACCACTCTCGGGAGCAAATTAGAGCGCCACAGATTTAGATGACACGATAAAAACTATTTGTTTCACTCTATGACCGCCCAAAAGGCGGCGCCTGTCTATTAGAACACTTAAGGTGTGACAAGGAATTGGAATTTTAAAGAACACCCAATCAGACGAGAGCACAAAAATCAAAGAGTTACTGGGGAACACAGTCACTGCACACGACCGCACGGCGTCGTGACCCGCGGTAGAATGTAGTAATAACGCAATATCTTCCAACTCTGTCAGCAATTGTTCTACTGCAGTGGTCATTTTTCAAAAAAAGATGCAATATAGGTCACGTATTTACTGAGATAATCCAATCGTAATATTCCGTAACAGTCGTGTCAATTGCTTTGTTCTTATATTGGCACAAATCACTCATAGAAAACCAGTTCCTTATCTAAGGAATGCGCTTCTTTTGTATTCGCACTGTTCGCTAGACCGCCCAAGTAGATTATTTATCCAGTTCGAAATTCGACCATGTTCTTGGTAAATAGGGTTCAGTTTGCTTTATAAGGATGTGGAGTAACTTAAAAGAGTTGTTGCTTCTAACGAATTTATTTTGATACTACCTGGTTACTTGTAATGACACAGTTTAAAAGATAGATTTTTACATACATACATACACATACGTACACACATTCATACCGCTCATTACATTATTGAAATGGTTCGAACAATTATAATACTTTACTAAAATCGTATTTCATAAGACCTTTCTAGTTTCTGTTTACTAATACCTGTGATATAACAATGTTATTAGTAATTAATCGATAATCAAACGAAAGCACTTTTACCATTAGGTAATCTGTTTTTACAACAAATCATTGAACCAGGTACAAGTTTCGATTAATAGCGATTAAAAAAAAATGTTATTACGCAAAAAATTGTGCATCTAGTCATTCTTTTGACGTCGCCGAAAATGCTCAATGCCCACTGCTGGTTGGTCATTGGCTAGACAGACGGACGCCGCCAAAGAATGAAAGGAAAGCCGACAATTATACTCACTGTTGTCACGTTTTAGAATTTTACCAGATTTTGGAGAAGTTAGAGTAAATACGCGGAGAAAAAGATTGTTTCAAAATTGATTAGTATTGTTATTATGAAGATTATGCAAAATTTCAAATTTTATTTGGTCATGTGATTATCTAACCTTTATTATCCTTATGGGTCGGATGGGGATTTATTTTATTTGATTTTCTAATTTGACACAGTTTTTTTCCTAAGGTAAGGCATTTGCCCAGCAGTGGGATGCTATAGGTTAGGTTAAATTAGAGGATGTGCTCCACTTTGGAGGAGTGTATCACCATATTTCTAAGACAGCTGAAACCCACTGAGGGTTCGTCACCACACATACTTAAGAGCTTCGATTTTTGACATCAAATGACGTTTCATTTGATGTCAAAAATCGAAGGTCTTAAGTATGTGTGGTGAGCCGTTGCCCATCAAGTTAAATATTTTTTGTAAAGACGGTAAGTACCTCAATCTCTAAAAGTTAGGTTGGGATCTTCCGTTTTCTTATTAAGGTGACCAGGTACACCAGATGTTCGATTATCTTAGTTTTTATAGTTTTCCCTTTATGTGGCCATTAAACCTTAACTCTGTACCAAATTTTAGCTCGGAAAGTAGTACTTCCCATAAACTAGTTCTATTTTTATGATATAAATCATTAGTGAGTGAGTGTCATTAACACGAAACTTTATTTTCGCTTAACTTCAGAATTAAATACCTCAGAAGACCTAATGAGAGAATATGTGTTGGCGATGAATAAACAATAACTCAATAAATATAAATAAATATATACGGACAAATCACACAGATTGAGCTAGCCCTAAGTAAGTTCGAGACTTGTGTTATGGGATACTAACTCAACGATACTATATTTATAATAGATACATGAATATATAATAGATGCTTATGTATATGATAAGCATCCAAGACCCAGGCCAATCAGGCTCATCCAGAGGTTCTCAAATAGGGACCAGAAAATGGAGCGAAACAGTTCGTGTAAAGGATGGTACGGCAGTGTTTGCTTCGCGCTCGACTTGGCGAGGGAACTGCCGTGCCCCCTGAAGTTCATATTGCATTCATCACACATACGACTATTCAATAGGCCTATAATATAGTCTTAAAAGCTAGCTTTTGAACTAGGACTAATATTCGTTCCTTGACTAGATAAAATTATTAACACAAATTAAATCGCCTGACGGGGTTCGAACCTACGAACTACAACTTTAAAAGTCGAGGCCGATACCACTAGGCCACCACTGCTCTCCATTCATATGTACTATTCTACTCAATAATCTCATAGATTATAATAGTCCAGGCGCTAGACAGGCGTCCCTCAAGTGCGCAGTGTGTGCAGGGCGCGGGCTGGGCTCGGGGCTCGCGGCGCGGTGAGGGCGCGACATGTGGCGCGGCGCGGCGCTGGCGCTGGTGCTGGTGGCGCTGGGGGCTCGCGGCGCGGCGGGCGGCTGCGGCGTGGCGGAGTTCGCGTGTCGTAGTGGCGCCTGCGTGCGCCTCGACGCCTACTGCGACGGCGAGGCGCAGTGCGCGGACGGCAGCGACGAGCCGGCGCACTGCACAGTGTGCAACCGCACCTACTATGGCCGCGTGGGCGTGGCGTACGCCGTCGGCGTGCGCTCGGCGCCGCGCGCGCCCTTCCTGTGCCACCTCACGTTTACGGCTGGTGGCTTGGCGCATGGCGACCTGGTGCAACTGGCCTTCGACGAGTTCCGCGTGGGCCGTTACGAGCCAGGCGCGCTGGACGGCTGCCCGGACGGCTACATGCAGCTGTCGGAGCTGGGCCGGCCCTTCACAGGCGGCTCATGGTGCGGCGAGGCGGACGGCGCCGCACTGTACTACAGCGAGACTGCTACCGTCACGGTGTCCGTAAAGCTGTTTCGCGCCAGGCTCGGAGAACCGTTCGGCTTCCGGCTACGTTACAAGTTCTTGGCACAGCGCGATGCTGTCGTCAGGTAAGTATTATTCAGCTTAAATTGCTCAATATTTTCAGTAAGATATAATGTAACTTTAGTATTTTTAATTTCGCAATGATCATTTCGGTTAATAAGT
Organism: Sesamia inferens; assembly: GCA_037179545.1. Classification (NCBI taxonomy): domain Eukaryota; kingdom Metazoa; phylum Arthropoda; class Insecta; order Lepidoptera; family Noctuidae; genus Sesamia; species Sesamia inferens. The sequence continues at coordinate 30,424,522 of CM073939.1, read as the reverse complement.
AATTATTTAATTAAATATTACTTTGCATATATATTAACAATCTGCTGATGCCCGGGATTTACGCGAGAGCCGTGCGGTCCATGGCCCTTTACACCCGTAAAGGTTGGCTGCCACTCCAGTACCCACCGGTGTGGGCGCGGTCGCTAGTAAAGCGACCAGCCCGATGCCTTACCGCGTCCCAGAGGGACATTACCGTTCGGCTGATCCGGGGATACCGCACGGTCTCTGGTGAGGCAGTGACGGCAGGTCCTTGTCGAATTGCCGCCATGGTATCTGGAGGCCATAGCCTATATATGGGAGTGGCGAGAGGAGGCAAAACGCCGTGACATAACTCCGCTGCCGCGATAAATAGCGGTACAGCGGACAGAGCTCAGGCGGGATCTCATGGCGACATGAAAGTGCGATAGTCGCAACCCAGCGCTGGGCACGCCACAATAGCGGCGGTAAGTCCCCTCTTTGAGGAGTGGCTAGAGAGGCGCCACGGCGCCCTCACCTTCCGCCTGACGCAGGAGCTCACCGGAAACGGCTGTTTCGGAAGGTTCCTGTTCCGTTTAAGGCGGGAGGAAACGCCAGAGTGTCACCACTGTGTGGATCACTCTGAGGACACGGTGAGCATACTATGAAGGTCTGCCATTCACCTTGGCTCCTGCATTTCAGAATGAATCCTTGGAATGCGCCGACCGCCTTCAACTTTTGGGAATTGAGATTTCTTCGAACCTGAACTTTGGGCGGTTCATTGAATTCAAAACCAAGATGGGCCAGGAAGCTTTTCACACTTTACCCCTACCAGCCATTATTTCAAAGTTCCAGCGACTGATGACTCAGTGGAGAGGTGTTCGAAGAGGCGATCCATATTTGATTAAAAACAATCTCCAACGCTTGGAGTACATGCGTAGGATAGTCTGTCTTTCGGTAGATATTATAATTATAACATGCACTTTGGAGAGTGTGTGCGAGAATTATACGACATAACTCGCCATCACCACTATGGGGACCGCCGATGATGGATGGGACGACCCGTTTGACAGCGAGTATATTTTAGCTTTACCTTTACGTTGTTCCGTTGTACACCACTACGATCCGGACGAACATACATCGAAGAACTGGAACAATTTGCTTGTGGCGGTCTTCTCGTCTGATTACAATTTACTTGGTCACAAGGCTAAATTGGCTCTTAATAAATTAATGCGCTTTACCATCAACAATTGCATCATCGCTTTCCATCCGGCGGGATCGCGGTGAAGCTAAATGGTAATAAAAAAAAAACCGGTCAGGGGAGCGTGGCGCGACACGCTCTTGACCGGTTTTTTTTATTACCATTTAGCTTCACCGCTACACTGAGCGTGGCTTCAGTAATTTCCCGTCCGTCATAATAAGTGACCCTAAGTACTTTTTTACGTAGCCTATTTCTTATATTGAGGTGATATACTAAGCGTAAAAAACGCCAGATTTATTAGGTAAACTTACGATATTCTTATTCCATCGTTAAGTATCTTATCTCAACAAATAGTATGTACTGATGTGCCGTGGCGTGGCAGGTTCGGCGCGATGGAGGCGCCACTGGAGCGCGGCGCGGTGTCGCCGGGCACTTACTGCACGCGCACCTACGAGGAGTGCCACCGCAAGCCGTGCCGCCTGCAGAGCCCCAACTACCCCGGCATGTACCCCAGGTATCTCGAGCGTCCATGCGTTATATTTGACTTCCGTTGTGCCGCCTTACATTTCATCGTTGTTCACAGAAACGTTACCTGCTACTGGAGTCTCCGGCAGAAAGATATTCCTACGTGTAAACACGCAATGATTTCTGTGCGACAAGAATATTCACACAAGATGCAAATTAAGCGTTCTATATCGATGGCAAGGTGAGTGCTCGCTTAGAAAGTGATCGCGGGTGTCGACGCTTGTCAGCGGAGCACTGAGCGTGGTTGTACTTCCGTAGCCTGAACAAGACGGGGCGCGTGGTGCGGGCGTGGCGCGAGTGTACTGGCGAGCGCGACCGGCTCATCTTCTACGACGGCGCGTCCACCGACGACCCCGTGCTGGTGGAGTATTGCGGCGGCGACTGGCTGCCGCGCGTCACGTCACGCGGCCCAGAAATGCTGGTCGCCTTCCACTCGTCGCCTTTCAGTGCGCCACTCCGACCTCCCGCCCCCGCCGCACCGCTCCGTGGCTTCGAGCTTGATGTTGACGTCGTGTTCGCTGACTCCGACTCTCTTGATTATGCTCGGTAATAAATAAATCTATTGATCTAATTGACAGATCCTAGTACGTATGGGGTTCATAACCGAAAATAACAAAAATATATGTTCTTTGTCTACCCCTTATGAAGTAGTTTATACAATGACCGCTTCATCATTTTTGAATCGTGTTGTATTCGGTTCGTTTGCGACAGAGAGGCACGACGTTGCGAGTTTCATGTGAAGGCTTCGTCGTCTGAGGAGGAGACAAACTCGACCACGTCGGGAAGTGCGCGCGGGCGACGCGGCCGGCTCCGGGCGCCCGCACACACGCTGCCCCCTAACACCACCTGCACCTGGACTTTCCATGGACGCCCAGGTGAGCACACGACCGAAGGGAGTGGCGCAGGCGATGATACGAATTACTCACGCCGGTACTCTCTGCAGGAGATCTCGTGTGGATTTACTTCTCGAGCTTCACGCAATACTCACTAGTCGAGCCTCGTCGCGTCGAGAGCGGGGAGCGTGATGAGGAAAACGGCATGGCGCACCTCAGCCAGCGCACGGCGAGCTCGCCGCGCGCGCGGCTGTCGGCCGGCGCCTGCGCCGTGGAGCTGCGCATCTGGGACGGCGGCGGCGCGCAGGAGGCGGGCGCGCGCGCTCTGGGCCGCTACTGCGACGTGGCGCCGGCCCTGTGCGCGCGCGCCGCGCTCGCCAACGCCACGCGCTCGCCCCGCCCGTGTGCGCCGCCTGACGGCTACGTGTCGGCCGCGCCGCTGCTATCTTTGGCGGCCACCTCGTTGCCCGGCACCGCCACTCATCCTCTCGAATTTGCTCTACACTATGAATTCGTGGATGCCCGGCTCGAGGGAACACCTCTGCCCGAGGACGGTCGGCGTCCGCGAGCTTTGCCGAACGAATGCGCTCGATGGATCACGACGCCGGGCTCGTTCGCGTCGCCGCGGAACGCTCTGTGGTTCGGGCGCGGCGGCGCACGACGTCTGCGTTGCGTGTACCGGCTGCAGGCGGACGGTGCGCGTGTGGCGCTGGACCTCCTGGCGGCCACGTTCGGCAAGGAGCCGCGTTGCTCGACACGAACTGATCCTCTCACCGGGCGACCGGAATGCGCGCCTGACCCGCACGACCCGCACGACGCGCAACACACGAAACCTGACGATGCTGATGGTACTGACGAAACGCTCGTCGACTTCGACGGCGACGAAGACGCTCCGCTGCGAGTGCCACATCTGCGAATTTATGAGTCTCCGTGGCCCGGATACCGAGTAAGAAGTGAAGAATTGCTCGAATGGAATAATACCTATATTAATATTAGAAGCGACTTGTACTTTGAGCATATCGCCTACAGGTGCCGGTGGCCTGCATCTGCGACAACGGCAGCGCACCGCTGCGGTTCCAGTCGGGCGGGCCGGCGCTGGAGCTGGAGTTAGTGGCTCGTGTGCTGTCGCCGGCCGAGGATCACCGCCACGTCCAGTTCCATGGCACATGGGCGCGGGCCGCCGGCCCCACGCCGCCCTGCGCCTCCCGGCGCCGCTTGACGCCGCCCGGCACGCGAGTGCATCTTGTATACCCTTACAGGTAAATTATATTGAACCACTAATTGATTTTTTAAGTTATTAATGTAGGTATATGATGTCTTAAATATGTGGCCCACGAGTTGAAATTTTCAGATTTAAGTATAGCATTGTCCATCCATAATTCAAAAGTTTGATATTCAGTGGCAACAGAATGTCGGAATGCGGCGAGACACCGTTTCTCCTCGAGGCGAGAGGCAACCGGTCCGTGTTCCTGCGAGTGTGGGGCGAGGAGCTGCCCCTCGCGGCGGGCGCGCAGACTGGCGAACCGCCGCCCTGCGCCACCGCCAACCGCGTGCTGGTGTATGAGGCACACTCGTCGCGGCTGCTGCGCGCCATCTGCCCGGGGGCGGGCGCCGCGGGGCCCGTGGTGCACTTGTTCACGGACGAGTGGTGGGGCCGCGGCGGGCGGCCCGGGGCCCTGCTGGTGGTGTGGGCCGCGCGCGAGGCGGGCCACGCCCGCTTCCATTGGATGGAGGTGTGGCGCGCGGGGCCCGCGCCGCGACCGCTGGCCGCCGGCGAAGCGTGGCCCAACGCGACCGCGGCCTGCTCCCACCCGTGTGTCGCACTGGGCGCGTGCATGGCGGGCGCGCTGTGGTGCGACGGGCAGGCGGACTGCCCGGGCGGCGGGGACGAGGCGGGCGCGTGCGGGGCCGGCGCGCGCCTGCTGGCGGCGCTGGCGGCGCCGGGCCCGGCGGGCGCGGCGGCGGGCGCGGCGTGCGGCGCGGCGGCGCTGGCGCTGCTGGTGGCGGCGGCGCTGCGGCGGCGGCGGCGCGCGGGAGCGGACAAGCAGCTGCTGGGCGCGTTGGCGGCGGGGCGGCGCCTCACGGAGGAGCTGCTGTTCGACGCGTCGCGCGCGTCTTCGGCGGCGTCCTCCTGACGCCGCGAGCGCTCCGTCGAGTACATCCACGTGGACCGCGAGACCACAGTGTGACGGAGCGCTTAAAGCCCCCCCTCCCTCCGGCCCTCTGCCCGCTCCTCTCTTGTACATAGCGCGGGTGGTTCGGCTGCTCGCTATGTGATACGGTGTGCACTTGTTCTCCTGATTCGTTGTCTCGGTTCGGTTCGTTGCGTTGCTCTCCGCGCGGTCGGTGCGGAGAGTCTCGATATCGGTGCACGTCGCGAGAGCTTCGCCCGACTGTTTTTATTGAAGGTTGAACAGAGTGTCGGCTGTGGTCTCAGAAGTGTTCAAAGTGCGGATATAATTGAATATCGGTTGTGATTTAACGTTACTGCCGACATATTTCGTCACTGACTGCGGCCTTACTGTGGCTTTGCACGAGCGGCAAGACACGAAGAATGCGCATTGTTCTTGACCTGCTCCTGACCGCGCGGTGCTACATCTGATAGTAATAAAGTGTTGTTCGTTACGTTGTATATCTGTTGTTCGTTACGTTCAGTTATGTTCGGATCTTAATGTTTATTAACGAACTATCCCGTCCCTCGTTTCACTTAAGTTGAATGCTAAAATAAACACATAGTTCAAATCTAAGAACATAATACAACCGTTTTATTTGTGTGCCTCTGACTTACCACAGCTAAACCACGGCCCCTCAGTAACGTTTGAAAAATCTTTCTACTGATAAACGAGGTAAGTAGCGACATCTAGCGGGAAACAAGAATAAATTATAATTAGTGCCATGTAAGTTCAAATAGATGACGTTACTTACAAATCGACTTCTTTTAAAATAATAATTTAAATTAGAGGAAATATATAATAAATGCATTAATAAAAATGAGCTTTTCTTGATATTCAATTAAAGGAGTAATTTAATATTGTGAAAGAAAATAATTCTATGATAAATGGTGCGGATGATGTAGAAAATCAGCTTAGCGTGCCGAGTCTTTCTAAAAACGTAGTGTCTTCATAACCTCTTAGTTTAGAGAAACCGATTAAGAATTATATAGAAAATGTCACGCAAGAGACGAGGGATCGGCGCCAAGATGAAAACCTGTAATTGGTATTGGGCCATGGATGTGTATGAATTGAATTGATTTAACTTTTAGCACCATGCTATCGCATTTATTAACAACATGCGATACGATTTCATTTAGCAACATATTGTACATTGAGAAACTCACATGGTATTTTATTGTTAACCGGGTTCAATAGCCTACTTCAATAGTTTATTTTAATTAGTAAAGTCATTAATAAAAAAGTCTCCTCAAGAAAAGCATAAGTACTGCTGCGTACAGGCTCGTTGATAGGATGCAATTACAAAGCAAGCCATCTGGTTCTGAACACATGTGGATACCAAGTCTCTAAGGATCACACAGGCTGGAGATGCTGGCTGCGAAGGCAGGTCCAAGGATTGTCCTAATTTAAGGTAATGTGACATAAATGTTCACAATTATTTAATATCTAACACCAGGATCTTAGCAAGTGCTACATCATAGGCTCAGACGCGTGTGCGCAAGGAGCTTAATTATAATTCTTGAGAAGACTGATGCACATTTGTTTTATTCCAATCAATACTTCATGTACATCATACTTTTTTTTTTTTTTTTTTTTTTTCTTTGCTGGGGTGGAAATCCTCATAGGATGCCCGCCGCCCTGGGATGGGCCACGGGGTATGTCAGACTTTTACTGACTGACCGACACTCGCGCGCGCCTCCGCCTCGGGGTCTATCAATGGGGGCGGGGACTTCCCCATGTCCCTCGCCCCTGGACCCATTCATGGGGGGCGGAAGAGGGCGTTATCCGCCCTTCCTCGGCGCCCGGTGCGTCTTCTGCGGCCCGGGAAGGGAGTTGATATCTCCCTCTCCCGTTCCGCAGCTTCCTTCTGCGACATCACGTCCTCGCAGAAGGACACCACCGCGTCCCTCGACTCTCGAGCTGCCGACCATCCTCTGCACTACTTCCGGCAGCGTCAGGTCGCCTCCTACTTCATTTGTGAGGACACGGCGCTGCTCCTCCCAAGCTACACACTCGGAGAGCGTGATGCACATCATACCCTAGTCTAATGAATAGTCACCGCTGAGGTTGGGAGGTTGGCCGGTGCCCGGTGGTAAGTGTCTGGAAGGTCATTTACACCTCTAATTACCACGTCATATGTTGTGTCGTGCAAGTGACATCCTGAATGGAAAATAGCCAGTAAATACGTGTGACATGAATGCAGAAGTAGGTACGTGGCATTTCCTTAGATTCGACGTCCAAGACAATAAGTAAGTACATAGCAATTCCCTAGATCCGACATCCAACACAATAAGTAAGTACGCGGCACTTTCCTAGATCCAACATCCAACACAATAAGTAAGTACGTGGCACTTCTCTAGAACCGACATCCAAGACAAAAGTAAGAATAGGGTATTTGACTAAAAAAAAACTAATTAGTCCGTCAGTCAGATTTCCATAAAAGACAAGACACGTATTTTATCTTTTTTCATATAAACAAAAAATGAAAACTGACAAGGGAATTGCATGATTTAATTCCCCCATCTCCGTTCCATCATCGGACGACCCGTCGTACGGCGAGTTTCCACCCTTACGTTGTTGACACCACTGCGATCCGGACGAAGCGTTTTGCTTCCTCCTTTATACCGCGTACATCGAGGGACTGGAACGATTTGCCGGCGTCGGTGTTTCCGTCACATTACAATTTGAGTGTCTTCAAGGCTAGAGTGAATAGGCTCTTAATAAACTAGCGCACTTTACCATCAACGATCGCGTCACTGCTTACCATCAGGCGGGATTGCGGTCAAGCGCTAGTTTATAATTTATAAAAAAAAAAAAAAAAAAGTCACTGGACGCTACACTTTTTAGCGAGCAGTGACGTCACTAGCCACCCCTCCTGATCTTTGATGCCTTTTATATTTGTCAATCTTTATTGATTTGATAAAACAAAATATACATTATACGTGTCTAATATTTTTCTGTAATCTGAATGACGGACTAATTAGTTTTTTGTAGTCAATACCCTATTGCATGATTTATTGTCCCCGTCTCCGTTGCATCACCGGGCACCGTTGGTCTTGTTGTTGAGTTTAACATTGCATCACCTCGCTCAACTGCCGTCTTCCTTCCTATTCACTAAGTTTTTTTAGTGAATTGGCTAAATAAACTAGCGCGCTTTACTATCAACGATTGCATCATTGCTTACCATCAGACAGGATTGCGGTTACGAGTACATCACTAATCTCCATTTTGCAGATGATATCGTGGTTATGACGGAGACCCTGGAAGACTTGAGCAAAATGCTCAACGACCTCAGCAGAGCTCGAACTCTCATGTCGCACCCACTCCAATTCTAGTTGGTTGCTCTGCACTTGAAGTTGTTGACGAGTATATATACCTGGGACAAACAGTCCAACTAGAAAGAGGTATATCGTCGAATCTAGCTCGGCTGGGCAGCGTTCGGGAAGCTACGATACATCTTCTCGTCGTCCAAGATACCACAGTGTCTCAAAACTAAAGTTTTTGACAAGTGTATGTTGCCAGTGATGACTTACGGAAATGAAACGCTTACAATGGGCCTCATACGAAGGCTCAGAGTCACACAAAGGGCAATGGAAAGAGCTGTGCTCGGAGTTTCTCTGCGTGATCGAATCAGAAATGAGGAGATCCGCAGAAGAACCAAAGTCACCGACATAGCTCTTCGATTCGCTAAGCTTAAGTGGCAGTGGGCAGGGCACATTGCTCGTAAACTGGTGGCCGATGGGGCAGTAAGGTTCTGGAGTGGCGGCCACGTACTGGAAGACGCAGACGAACGTCTCCGCTATTGCTTGATAAATTATACATTTTTACAATAGACTTCCAGAGGTGGTTCAAGATCTGAGCCTGAATAAATTCAAATCCTTCATTAAACGTAAGTTGTGTCAGAAAGCATTTTATAGTGTTAAAGATTATATTGACGACAAAAAGGCTTGGGCTTGAGCTGCGTCCGATTTCTATGCTTACACTGATTGTTCTTTGATTTTTCCTCTTGTAGTTTTAATTTGTAATTGTTTGTTTTTTTTTACTTAAAACCAGTACACACTATGTAGCCAGGCATATTGTACGTTACGGAATTGCATCGCTGACAGGGGTATTCGGCACTGGTGCAGCTACACAGGAGCTAAACTTAGCATTCGGAAACACCGTTGGAGCTGCTGAACCTTGGACAAAACTGTCTTTGCATTGTGTAGATTCAATTTCTTAGTATTGTATAATTGCATGGAACACGTGTGAGCACAATGGACTTGCTGTAAAGCATCTATTTGTTGGGTTAGTCTTTTATTGACTTGATTGTGCTATGGCTGTACTGTTGAGAGTATGTCATGCTCACTCAAATGTCTCGCTGGTGGTGGCGTGTGTGTTGGATCATTAGGTTCCCTTCAATATGGTTGAGCTGAATGATGTTGATCCATACGTCATGTTCGTGAACGAACGCCGTCAGAGGGGACTGGTCATCTCTTTGCTGCTACGGCGTATTTTAATTTCTGAATTGTTGTTTTTTCCATAATGGACGCTCTCAGCGTACAATATATTTCTGCATCGTTCTCACATGATTGATTTCAAAATGAATGTTGTAATCAAATATTTGTATCAATAGCTAGATAATTTAAAAGAGTGTCCATGGAGTTTCTTGCCCGTTCTTCTCCATAGGTACCTACTCTTTGGAATGGGCGACTAGCTTCACCTTACTGATTGACCCACCTTCTGACAATTCAAAAGTGTAAGTGGTTTATTTGAAATTAATGCTTTGATTTGATTTAATTTGATTTTGAAAGGGTTTACTCTCACATTTTCCTGAAAAATTAAAAATAATAATATTTAAAGAAATTACATATTATTATTTTTCATTTTTCAGAAAATGATGGTCCAGGGTCTAGATGATCCAATGGGAATCAGAAGATGAACACATTTCTTCGATGTTTTGTAACATGAATTTCAATAAATAACAAGTCACAAAACAAATCGACGACTGCCGATGATATTCGATGTACTTGTACTTACCAAGATTTAGTGTTGCCCTACTTTTAAAAAATTTAGTTCAAGATACATCCATTTTCACGACTTTATAGACAGTTTATAAATATATGTCATCAGGAGCTTCATTTATGAATGTTTTCACGTCTTGCGCTGTAAAAATCTTTGACGTTTTGATTTTGTGCCCAGCTGATTGTCTTTTAGTTTTTTTTTTTTTAATAATTATAAACTAGCACTTGACCGCAATCCCGCCTGATGGTAAGCAGTGATGCGATCGTTGATGGTACAGCGCGCTAGTTTATTAAGAACCTATTCACTCAGATTGAGCGAATAGGAAGAAAGACGGCAGTTGAGCGAGGTGATGCAATGTTAAACCCAACAACACGACCAACGATGCTGCGCCAAAGGGAGATTGATCTGAAGACCCTCCACGAGTCACGACCAAACTCCCAACACACAACATTTGGCGTATCGTACCCGGCACACATCGCAACACAACTGCTCAGACCCGTCCTCCGTACGATAATTAAAAAATGATAATTTTGAAAAGTTCTTGATATTAATGTCGTGTTTAGTACTCAAGAGTTGCTTTTAACATTGACGGTTTGCGGTAAGTGGTGCATTTACCACAAACTAGTTAGCTGCAGCTTTTTTGATAGCTCACTAATCGTAGATTAATAGCCGAGGGCTGTAAGGCATCAATTGCAGCCCGAGATATTTATATCTACAGTTCGAAGGGTGCAATTGATCCTTACACCGAGCTACTCTGCTTTACATCTCGATTGTGAGGCAAGTAGAAAAAAAAACGAGTGTGCTTATGACCACACGACTGAAGTGAAACTTCTTTCGCACCATCTGTATATATATATATATATATATATGTATACACATATACATATATTAATTTTCTATTAATATTTAAATTTATTTCATGCTTTCATTTATAAATTAATATTTTTGCATAGACCTCCAATTAAAAAAAAAAAAAAAAGTGGATTCCCTCGGGGCCAAAAGGTCGGGCTCTTCCTCCTCAATCAGGGGACCCCAAACTCGGGTAGTCCACGACCTCTGGTTCCCGAGATAATCCACGGGGGGGTAAGGTAACTAAAGGGGGGGGGGGGGGGGTAGATTTCGTGGGGTTGCGGGGGTAGGGGGGAGGGGGAGAGGGGGGAGTGGATTCCCTCGGGGCCAAAAGGTCGGGCTCCTCCTCCTGATTCAGGGGACCCCAAACTCGGGGGTAGTCCACGACCTATGGTTCCCGAGATAATCCACGGGGGGTGAGGTAATCAATGAGGGAGGTCGGGGGGGGGGGTAGTTTCGGGGGATTATTAAGGGGTGAGGGGGGGGGTAGTTTCGTGGGAATTTTAAGGGGTGAGGGAGGGGGATACAGGAGGGACTAAATAAATAAATAAGTGTATCCGTGTCTCAAAATTAAAAAAAAAAAAAAAAATTGCATAGATCTTCTATTTTTATTGAAAAATAAAAAAAAAACTCGTAGACCTTGTAGTACCAAGCTCGCGCCACGGGCGCCTCTGTGCTTATATCCCCCACTTAACTTCCGTTCGCCTTGCCCGATCATTTTTCGGAACGCTTTCGCCAGTTTACTCCCCAAGTCAAGCGTGCCTAAAGAAGTTTCACTTCAAAAAAAGTGGATTCCCTCGGGGCCAAAAGGTCGGGCTCTTCCTCCTGAATCAGGGGACCCCAATCTCGGGTAGTCCACGACCTCTGGTTCCCGAGATAATCCACGGGGGGGTGAGGTAACTAAAGGGGTCAGGGGGGGGGGGGGGGGCATAGGTTTCGTGGGGTTGCGTGGGGAGGGGGAGAGGGGGGAGTGGATTCCCTCGGGGCCAAAAGGTCGGGCTCCTCCTCCTGATTCAGGGGACCCCAAACTCGGGTAGTCCACCACGACCTCTGGTTCCCGAGATAATCCACGGGGAGGTGAGGTAACTAAAGGGTGCCGGGGGGGGGGGAGGGGGTAGTGGATTCTCACGGGGCCAAAAGGTCGGGCTCTTCCTCGTGAATCAGGGGACCCCAAACTCGGGTAGTCCACGACCTCTGGTTCCCGAAATAATCTACGGTGGGGTGAGGTAATCAATGAGGGGGGTCGAGGGGTGTTCGCAGCGTCATGTTCTCGAAGAAATTCATAGTTCTTAATCAATCAAGGTACTTAGCTTAATAATTGAGCTTATGAGGCTCGAAAGCAATTTGTACTTTGTGTCCAATTATAGTATTGTGACGATATCTTCAAGCTTCTATACTTTCAATTATATCAGAAATGTTCAGCAAAAATATATAAAACAATATAAAGGCCAGAACAGAACGAAATTTATAAATTATTTGTGCTCTTAGGTAATCAATTGTTAACAAATCTTAAAAAGATCCAAAAAATATATATTGCCTTCGGCGAGATGCGAACTCACAACTTCATACTCGACTCAATTGTTAACAAATCTTGAAAAGATCCAAAAAGTATATATTGCCTTCGGCGCGATGCGAACTCACAACTTCATACTCGACATGTCATGCAATATTTGCATGAGCCAACTCCTTGTTTATAGTACAGACGAAATAGGACTATACTCTGCTTCCGTTCGCCTTGCCCAATCATTTTTCGTAACGCTTTCGCCAGTTTACTCCCCAAGTCAAGCGTGCCTAAAGAAGTTTCACTTCAAAAACCGGCATCACAAGACTAAAACATTTTATTTGTTAAAATTTATAGTGAAATGAGAACAATTTTCAAATATTAGGGCCAGGTGTTTTTTGGGTATATTAATAGTTTGAGATTGTGATATTTGTTGGTCATGGACAAAATCTGACGGGATGAAGCTTTCTTGAGTAGAAGTTGATGGTTGCAGATTGTAGCGGTACCTACAAACGCCACAAAATGAACGACGCGTCATACTGACGTCACACGAATACTACATCTCGCAATCAGAGTTTACCGTGCAATTAGCATACATACAACTTGCGAATTTCAACCATCGGGCAAGTGCCCGCCAGACATAACACCCGTCTGGTTGGAGGATCCTCCCTTTTCTATGGAGGATGAGTGAGCTTTACTCCCTGTTCCTCATGCCTCCATAAGATCATCTCTTGAGAAATATGTTTCATTTTATAAATGCTGAATAGTTTCCGTTATTTTGTTGCAATTTTTACTTTTATTTTGTATAGAGTTTTCAATGTAACCTTCAGCCACCTTGCTGGAATTCCACCCACCGTGCCTTTTTATATTGATTAAGTCAGCCCCAGCATCGGCTAAAAGTGTAGCCGATCTTCTCCTGAAGCAATGACCTGTGTACAATTCCGGGTTTGCTAACTTTAAATAAATTGCGATTTGAAGTATTCCATTATGTGATTTGTTATTTTACGTACCTTAACAGCTAAATATATGTCATTAGGGGCTTCATTTATGAGCATTTTCACGTCTTGCGCTGTAAAAATCTTAGACTTTTGCTTTTGTGCCCAGCTGATTGTCTTTTTAGAAAGGCTGATAATTTTGAAAAGTTCTAGATATTAATGCCGTGTTAAGTACTCATAGTTGCTTTTAACATTGAATAAATGCTCCACAAACTAGATGGATGCAGCTTTTTTGATAGCTCACTAAAGTATGTTAAGAATCAAAAAAAGACCTTCACCTCAGACAAAGACCTTCCATTTTCATTGAATCTGGAGTGCAGCTCATATCTTCACCACTTGCAGAACTCTCATAAAAAAATATTAATTAATGTAAAACAAAAAAAACAAACAATATAATTAATGTAAAAGTTTTCTGTTCCCGCCTTTTTTTATCTTTTTTTGTAATTATTTTTTCAAGAACGAAATTGAGCTCCGTCGTTCGACATTTAAAATTGATTGAGCGATTTCTTTTGTCATTGGGCTGAATGGATGAGATGTCTATTGCCAGTATGATGGTTAGATGTACGCGTACTTTTTGAAAGAGTATATCTTTTTTTTTAAATTACTTACCGCCCTAGGGCTTTTCTAGCTATATTGGCGTTAATTGGTCACTTACAAGCCCAATTTGGGTAATAAGGAACTACTGACCGAATATGAGAGATGTAAAATATTTTAGTTTTATGTAAAGCAATTTAAACATGTTTATCATACGTCCTCAATTCTATTGATAATTTTATTTAACCATATGGACCACTGTCAATAAAGATGGCGCCCTGCATCTCGGCCAATCAGAGCAATGGTCGAAATGACAATGAGTAAAGTGTAAAGGACGCATTGGATTCACTAAATTGTAAACGGACATTCTTATTGTTTTGCCAAAGCGAATACAAACCGGACAATGTTTATTTTTTTGTACCTTGATGCAGTAATATCGTGAAAGTTTGGAATATCTTATACTTAGTTATCATATATTTTTATGTTTTTTACAAATTAAATTGTAACTAAATGGTATTTTCAACTTAGATAATATGGAAATATATAGGTACCTCCTCGCTCTATATTTGAGGTCTAACTTTTTATCTTGCATATTATAATTAAATAATTTCAAAGCAGAGCTCCGTCTCTGAAGTAGTTTTAAGAATACTAAACGCGGTGAATGCATGTTTCACTCGAAATACGATTTACGTATCAGGTTTTTGGCACGCCTGTCCTGCCTACATTACCATTCCAACACTACTTATCTATTCCGTCAGTAGGCCTTGGCCCAGAGGACTTTCGATTTTTTTATAATTTAACCTGTTGAATATTTTCTAAGGACATACTAGTACGAGCAAGCGTTCGCAGTTTCGAGAGCGATTCGAAGTAAATAAAAGAAAGAAAAAAACGTTTATTTGCAGTAAACATGAAGCAAGAGTTTACAGAAACTCAAAAATAAGAAATAGTTGAGGGAAACATGCACATCAACGTAACACCGCTGTCGCTCAGCATTATGCTGAGACTCTATGCAAAAACAGAGCCCAGGCCTGGTTTTCAGCCGGCACCGACGTAAAGACGTCATTCGGTGCAACAAACTAAAAGTGGCACCGAAACGGTAGTAGGTACAGTAAAAATAAAAACGTAAGTAATAATAAAAACATATAAAAAGTAAATCTAATAGTAAATGGTGAGAGAACAGTTTCAATAAACACAAACAGGAATATCGAGTTGGTCTCCAAAGCCTAGAGCACAGGCGTAGAGTAGCCAGCCTTTCGGTGTTCTATAGGATACATTCTGGGGAGTGTACGAGGGAATTGCACGATTTAATTCCCCCATCTCCGTTCCACCATCGGACGACCCGTCGTACGGCAAGTTTCCACCCTTAGGTTGTTAACACCTCTACGATCCGGACGAAGCATTTCGCCTCGTCCTTTATACCGCGTACATCGAGGGACTGGAACAATCTACCGGCGGCGGTGTTTCCGTCGGACTACAATTTGAGTGTCTTCAAGGCTGGAGTGAATAGGCTCTTAATAAACTAGTGCGCTTTACCATCAACGATTGCGTCACTGCTTCCCATCAGGCGAGATTGCGGTCAAGCGCTGGTTTATATTTTAATAAAAAAAAATCAATAAAAAAAAAAACATAGGATATATAAAAATACGAGAATATCATGGTCAATAATCGTGTGTTCAGTATTTTCTAACATAGTCTGCGGTTTGTGGTTTGTCGCACGCTGATCCCTTTCTCTGTTGGCTCATCCAACATGCATCAATGATTCTCGCCGCGGTGTTCTTGGTTGGCACGTGAGTCTAGAGTTTGTTGTTTTTATTTTTTGTGATTGTTGGCCTTTTTTTGTCTTATTATTCATAAGTGTGTTCTCGTGTTTGTTAACATGTGTATTGTGTGCCTTATTTTAAGTTCCATCCAAAATGGATAAAAAGAAACCTGCCGATCCAGACCTACCCGACATCCAAAGTTCTACTACAAGTCCTTTATTTCCCTTTTCTCCTACACCACTATCGCAATTCGAGGACTTTGTCTCTAGAGGTACATACGTGGAAGTAACACAACCCAACCACTCTTCCCGAAAACGATTCGGTACCGAAGAAATTCTCTCTCCTACCCCTCCAAATAAACAAAAAAAAAAAAACCAAAATCGGACGTGTTAAATATTCGGCAGCGGATAAGGCCCCCTACACAGTCCACGTTTCTCATATAGAGATTCAACCCAACTCGGCTACGACATTACACCCAGTCATTTTTGGTAATTTTTTAATCAATAACAACATTGCCAACATTATTCGTGGAGGTGTTAAAAGGGTAAGTAGAAACAAAGTGTCTATTGAGTTCGCTTCCCCTCAGGATGCCAACTCTTTTTTAGTTAATAATTTGATACCCAAATATAGTTATACTGCCTCCATCCCATCATTCAACATTACAAGGACGGGAGTAGGAACAGGCGTTCCCTCTGATATATCAGAAGATGAGGCAGTGACATTACTATCTGTTCCTTCAGGTGTGGGGGAAGACTTTAAAGTCCGCAGAATCAATAGGAAAATACAGAAAGACGACGAAAATGAGTGGAAACCCACTGAAACATGTGTAATCACATTCGACGGACAAGTCCTACCCCAGAGGATCTTCTGTTGTTACACATCTCTTCCTGTGCAGCACTATATATTTCCCACAATTCAATGCCGCAAGTGCTCTAGATTCGGGTATGTGGCAGGCATTTGCAGGTCAAGACCACGCAGCGAATGTGGCCACGATCACCCCGGTGCAACATTTCTGAGGGCGAGGCCTTCTGTATTCTGTGTTCGGGTGATCATTTTGCTAATAGCAGATCATGCCCCGAGCATGGTAGACAGAAGGCTATTAAGATTCTTATAGCTGAGAAATCAATGCCTTATATCGAGGCTAGTAAAATGATGATTTAAAAAAATCTCTGATTTCCCAGTCTTATCGCAAGGCTGTTTTCCTAAAACCTAAGACCCATGTCCCCCTTCCCCCATCTTATGACAAAGCTGCTCATCAGCAAATAACTAGCTCCCCACCACCTTCACAGTCTCTATAGATACAGACTTTCCTAATAGTATTCCCTCTATTATAGAACTACTTATAAAACTTTTACCGATTGTTTAATAAGGCAGCCAAGAAGCTCAAGCTCTTGCCACTACAAATGAATAATAATAAACCGCTCTGAGCTACCGGTATCGGTACCGGTAACAATAATTTTATTAAGTTTTTGAAAAAGTTCGTTTTGTTTTAAAGACTATGAAGTTTTTGGTTTGCTAATAAGTGTTTGTTAATCACGGTAAGTTCACTTCACTTCATATCGATTTTTGGTAACTTTTGGTGACTACACAATATTACAATTTTACATGGTTATACAGAAAATATATTTTCAGTTGGATTTTCGTTTTTAACAATGCCACCAACCAGACCTACAAACTTAGGCCGCAGAACTCGAAATACGGCGAATACGAAATAAGTCAAGGAAATATAAGAGCAAATCAATCTGATGAGCAACGCGAAGCGCGAAATGAACTTCAACGGAATCGAAATCAACATAGAAATGTTGTGTTTAATCCCCACAGAGCTGCATTCAGTTATAATGTTGCAATTGATTACAGTTCAGAGAAAATTGTTGCTATTGGACTAATGAATATTGTGTGTCCACATTGCAATGCATTGAAATTCAAAAATGAAACCCCTGGATTGTGTTGCGCCAGCGGCCAAGTCAAATTGACGCCATTGGTACCACCACCAGAGCCACTTCATTCATTGGTTTCCGGAAATGGTCCAGATTCTAATCATTTTTTGACTCATATCCAGCAATACAATAATTGTTTTCAAATGACGTCATTTGGCGCAACAAAAGTTATTCGAGACAATTTTATACCTACTTTCAAGGTAAGTAAGTATAATGGTGTAGCGCGTAGGTCGTGTCGCGTAATTAAAACTCAGATAAATCGAACTTTATGTATTGCACGAACGTAAAAGAGTACAATGTATTTGACGTGTGAAATGACGCGATACAAGAGTGTGATTCAGGAATGGATATAATAATGACGTTGTATAATGATGTTGTACAATGATGTAGAATATGACAATAATAATCTCTTACAAGCTATGCACTCACTTAAACTATCTCTATACTAACTATCTCTAAATGATAGTGGGGTAACCAATAACGAATCAGCTTCCGTCCTGCGATGCCCGCGCGGTGTTGCGTGCGTTCTTGATGCTGATTCGTTGATCGAGGCAGGCCGCGGCGTATGATTGGTTGATGTAAAAGCGCGCCAATTCAGTCTTCACGTGCTAGACGACTCGCTATAGTTTCCCACGCACATTGACCGTTGGTCACGCAGATGTGTTCTGGGGTGAAATTTATGAGAACCCTCGCCGCGGGAGAGCCAGGGTCGCCGGGACGCGCGCCATGACTTCCGCATTCCTCTGTGTGATTAATAGTCGACCTGATTTACAGTCGACCGTAAGAGGAAATGTGTAGCCTTTGTACAACGCCACAATAGCGAACACGTGTGGCATTTGTACAATGCTACAGCACTCCCCGCTTTTAGACAAAGCGTACGTAGCGTGCAGGCGTCTTGACGATCCTGCCTGATCTGGTACGTTGTTCCCTCGTATGCGGGTCTGGATGTAGGCTGGTTTGCTCATCTGTGGTAGCTGCAGGTGCTTGATTGGTCTCGCTGTTCGTATGCCTGGGATCATCTTCTGTGTTGATTGTGTACGCAGGTTTGAGGCGATCTATCGATATATTGCTAATTCGTCCTGGTAGCTGGATTGTAAAATACTTTTCCTTACGTTCGATGATCTTGTATGGACCTTGGTATGGATGCTGCAGAGGTTTGCGGACGGTGTCATCGCGTACAAACACGTGGCTACATGTTTGTAGGTCGTTGTGGACGAACATACATCGCTTGTTTGCATGCGATTTGTATGTAGGTGTGAGCTTCGTGATAACTTCTTGCAGGTGATTGACGTAGTCGTGGTCCATTTTCGGTGTAGCTGGTGTCGGTGATATGAAATCGCCTGGTAGTCGTATTGCTTGACCGTAGGTGAGTTGCGCTGCGCATGTGTTAGAGTCGGAACGGATAGCGGCTCTGAGACCCATTAGAACAGCAGGCAATTCGTCGATCCATTTGTTGCTGTTTTCTAGTCTAGCCATGAGTGCGGCTTTTAATGTCCTGTGCCAGCGTTCGACGATTCCGTTACTCTGCGGGTGGTATGCAGTAGTACGGGTTTTTTCTACACCGAGTAATTGAGCGAGGTCTCGGAATAGTCGACTTTCAAACTGTCGTCTTTGATCGGTAGTGATTCTTATTGGACAACCGAAACGAGATATCCATACTTCGTAAAGTTTTCTTGCGACGTTTTCAGCGGTTGTCTCTTGAAGTGGTACAGCTTCGGGCCATCGTGTGCACCGGTCGATCATCGTGAGCAAGTATTTGTGTCCGCATGCTGACGTCGGTAGCGGTCCAACGATATCAACGTGAATATGTTGAAATCGTTCGCTCGGTGGGAATGTTGCGATGTCACTATGATTGTGTCGCTGTACTTTGGAGAGCTGACACGAATTGCATGTCTTAGTCCACTGGCCGATGTCGGTATTCATTGAAGGCCAAAAGAATCGCTCTTGCATCAGCTTCCGTGTGGATCGTACTCCTGGGTGGCTTGGGCTGTGCACGGCATTGAAAGCTATGCGACGAAAATCAGCTGTTAAATATGGACGAACGTGTGACGTTGATGTTTCGCAGAATATTGGCTTGTTAGTACCCGGTAAAATGATTTTCTTGAGTTGTATGTTGGTCTGTTGAGACAATGTAGGGATACAACTGTCGTTTTCTTGAGCTTGAGATAACTCGTCGTAGTTGATAGGTGATGGCACGTCGATAGTTTCGATGCGTGATAATGCATCTGCTACAACGTTTTGAGCTCCGCTCACGTGTCGAATGTCAGTAGTGAACTCGCTGATAAACAGTAGCTGCCTGATTCGCCGTGGTGTGTCGTTATCGGAAGGAGGCTTGCGGATTGCGTAGGTCAGCGGTTTATGGTCAGTGTAAACCACGAGTTCTTTGCCTTCAAACATCTTTCTGAAATGTTTTATTGCCATATTTATTGACTGCAGCTCCCGATCGAAAGTCGAGTACTTTTTTTGTCTTTCCGAAAATTTCTTTGAAAAATATCCGAGTGGCAGCCATTGTCCGTTGCTCCGCCTTTGTTGTAGAGATGCCCCGGCGCAGGTAGCTGAGGCGTCCGAAAAAATAGCGATTTGGTCCTCTGGCGCACTGGATGGGTAAGACAATAAAGCAGCGTTTATTATGCTTTGTTTGCACAACTCAAAAGCTTTTGTCGATTGATTGTCCCACTTTACTTCCGTCTTGTCTCCTTTTTTTGAATTATGAAGGAATGCATTCAGCGGTGCCTGAATGCTTGCGGCATTTGGGACATTGTCTCGGTAAAAATTTATCATCCCCATAAATCTCCGTAAGTCTTGAATGGTTTTGGGTTTTGGGTATTCTGTGATTGCTTTGACTTTGTCTTGAAGTGGTTTGATCCCCTTGCTTGATACTTCATAACCTAGGAACTTGACGGTTTCGCTGCCGAAAACACACTTAGAGGGATTTATAGTGACACCATACGTGTCTAATCGGCGTAAAACTTCCTGCAGATCTCCGATGTGGCTTGCTTCACTTTCAGATGCAACGATAACATCGTCGATGAATGGGAATGCGTAATCTATTCCGTTGAGTACTTTGTTTATGAATCGTTGGAATGTCTGTCCGGCGTTCTTGAGACCTGGGCACATTCGTGGAAATTCGAATAAACCGAATGGTGTAGTGATCGCTGTCTTTTCGATATCAGGTTCGAATATAGGTACTTGAGAATAAGCTCGGTTTAAATCGAGAGTACTGAAGATTTTCTTGCCGTGAAGTAGGTAGGTAAAATCTTTGAGGCGTGGGACTGGATAGCGGTCGGGTTTGGTGACGTCATTGAGTCTTCTGTAGTCACCACAGATGCGTAAGTCGCCGTTTTTCTTAGGAACGACGTGTAGCGGACTGGACCAAGGGCTTTTGCTTGGTCGGCAAATTCCTTGCTGCATCATGAGCTCGAATTCTTTCTTCACGGGCAGGTAGCGATGTGGAGGAAGAGGTCTGCACTTGTTGAACGCTGGTGGGCCAGTAGTTTCGATGTGGTGTTCTACCTTGTGTTTGGGAGTATCCTTCATGCTTGATGGTCGCAGGATGTCAGGAAACTTACTGAGGAGCTGGTGATACGGCTGTTCCATGTCGATACTTCGAACTGTAGGTTCGGCGGAACGAATGACTGATGCTCTGACGGTCATGTTGGTAACTTTGTCGACGAGGCGTCGGCCGGCTATGTCGACAAGCAGTTGATGACGCTTCAGAAAGTCTGCACCGATGATGGGTTTGCTGACTGCAGCGACGATAAATTTCCAGGTGTACGGCCGTCGTAGGTTGAGATCCAGTTGTAGGGTTTTTTCTCCGTACGTCGGAATGATCGTGTTGTTTGCTGCGTACAAACAGAAATCGGTTTGCTTTGCTTTCCCGCCTTTTGTCCTCGGTATCACGGAAACGTTTGCGCCCGTATCAATTAGAAATGACAGACGCGAATTCCTATCAGTTATGAATAGGCGGTGATACGTGTTGTTCGCGTCAGTTGCCGCCTCAACCGACGCAGGCATTAGTTTTCCGACTGGGCACTGTTGTTGTTGAAGTTGTTGTTGAAGTTGCACGGGCGTGTACACTTACGCGCGTTTGCGCCGTACTTGCGATGATAATAACAGATAAGTGATTGTTCTGAATACTTGCGGTTGCTATTGTCGTTGCTTGTTGAACGCGATCTTGAACGCCGTCTGTCGAATGATCTGTGTGATCGTGGTCTGGATTCCTGCCTGTCCTTGAGTTCTGCCAGCTCCAGAGATAACTGCCTTATTTGGTCGTGTAGGGCAGCCACATCGCTCGTGCGTGAAATCTGCGCGACCTGGTTAGGTTGCGCGATACTGTCCATTACACTGTCTGCTACTTGCGATAACTTTTCCAAGTCCGTAGTGTTGCTCACGGTGAGGACAGCGCGTACTGAGGGTGGAAGTAGCCGGGTCCACATGATGCGCAGTGTACCGTCTGGTATTTTCTGTCCGGCTAGTTCCCGCATTTTTCGCAACAGCTGTGAGGGTTTCTGATCTCCGAGTTCCATCTCATCCATCAGCTTCTGCAGCTTCCGGCTCTCGGATTCCTCGTAGACACTGATGAGTCGGGACTTCAGGGCTTCGTACTTGTTTTCAATGGGCGGGTTGATTATAATATCACTTACTTGCTGAAGTGCGTCCAGGCCTAGTCGGGCGATAGCTGCTTGATAGCGCGCGTCATCACCTTGCCTCTGTGGCGCCATTACTGCTTCGAAGTGTGTAAACCATAGTCTGGGATACGCCGGCCAAAAGTCAGACAGCCGTGCTTGTAGTGTGAGCGTGTCGACTTGCCCTCCTACCTGTGTTGCGTTGCTTACCTGTGTTGCGTTGTTGGTCGCCATCCTGATTACTCTTCTGGTGTATCACGCAGCAATACCGTGAATATAGCCTCTTGAAATCCTAGTGGTGAGACCCGCTTGTGGGAAGCCACTAGAATGTGCTAATCACGAGTACCGTCACGTTTGTCTTGATTCACGTCGCTTAGGTCACCACTGTAGCGCGTAGGTCGTGTCGCGTAATTAAAACTCAGATAAATCGAACTTTATGTATTGCACGAACGTAAAAGAGTACAATGTATTTGACGTGTGAAATGACGCGATACAAGAGTGTGATTCAGGAATGGATATAATAATGACGTTGTATAATGATGTTGTACAATGATGTAGAATATGACAATAATAATCTCTTACAAGCTATGCACTCACTTAAATACTAACTATCTCTATACTAACTATCTCTAAATGATAGTGGGGTAACCAATAACGAATCAGCTTCCGTCCTGCGATGCCCGCGCGGTGTTGCGTGCGTTCTTGATGCTGATTCGTTGATCGAGGCAGGCCGCGGCGTATGATTGGTTGATGTAAAAGCGCGCCAATTCAGTCTTCACGTGCTAGACGACTCGCTATAATTTCCCACGCACATTGACCGTTGGTCACGCAGATGTGTTCTGGGGTGAAATTTATGAGAACCCTCGCCGCGGGAGAGCCAGGGTCACCGGGACGCGCGCCATGACTTCCGCATTCCTCTGTGTGATTAATAGTCGACCTGATTTACAGTCGACCGTAAGAGGAAATGTGTAGCCTTTGTACAACGCCACAATAGCGAACACGTGTGGCATTTGTACAATGCTTCAAATTGACGCCATTGGTACCACCACCAGAGCCACTTCATTCATTGGTTTCCGGAAATGGTCCAGATTCTAATCATTTTTTGACTCATATCCAGCAATACAATAATTGTTTTCAAATGACGTCATTTGGCGCAACAAAAGTTATTCGAGACAATTTTATACCTACTTTCAAGGTAAGTAAGTATAATGGCAAACAATTTTATTTAGTTATAAAACCATGTAGCTGGTGCAAAATATGCTGAGTCAGTGTTGTGTAGACGTGTTTATTTTGTAAACAATAAAACAAATACATAATAATAGTCTATAACCCAATGACTTAATCAGCAACATTTTATAACATGTTGTATTTCATAATGGCATGAGCAAGGTGTCCCAATACTTGGTAAAGCCTACAGCTGCCATGGAAAGCTGCTGTTCAATGTCAAGGTTTAAAGTAGTTTTAATTTGAAATGATGTAAAGTATTGTGGCAGTATTTTGCGAGTCACATGGTGGTACAAACGATTTGCTATACAATTACCTAAATACATATTTATATTCTTGCAGATTCAGGGTCAAATATATCATAGAACAGGTTCCTTATTGCCCGTGCATGATGAAGTCTATACATTTTTCAAATATATTTTATGACCAATTCAGCAAGAGAAGTCGATCAGCGTTGCGCACACAACAACTCAGTCAAAAGATCCATTGTGGAACAATTTCAAACATTTTTCCATCAACACAATGAATTAGTTGCATTATTCACAACTGCATTAGACCGCATGCCATCAGATAATCATAAAATTGTCATCAGAGCCGATAAGGTGCCTGCAGGACAACATGCTGACGTTTTAATTCGCCAACAATTGATGAACTGGCTATTGTCGTCGTAGGAGAAAATTTAGAAAACCGAGATATTTATTATTTTACATCGGCGGAACGATCAACTTCAATGTGTGTCTGAAACACATCGATCTTATGATGCCTTACAATATCCTATACTATTTTGGCAAGGTGAAGACGGCTATCATTTTTCAATTAAGATGATAAATCCAGTTACAGGTAAATCTATATATATAAAAATTAAACCCGTTTCCGTTGTCACGACATATAACAATATATATTTACTACATTAAAATATATGTTTACTAACTTATAATTTATATTATTAACACAAAAATTGTTTACAGGTGCTGAAATGAACAAACAAGTTAGTTCAATGAATTTTAATTCAAAATTCATATAGACTGATGGTTCGGCAAAATGAGGACAATCACATCTTAAAGTGTCGGCGTCTATTTCACCAATATGCTGTGGATATGTATGTGAAAGTTGAAACTGAACGATTGACATTTATCAGGTTGAACCAGGCAAAACTCCGTTCCGAGGAATACATTCATCTTCGGGATGCCATTAATGCTGATGGAAATGCACAGAATGTTGGCAGAACAACTATTCTCCCAGCAACATACGTCGGAAGTCCGCGCCATATGCATGAATATGCGCAAGATGCGATGTCCTATGTATGACATTATGGCACACCAGTTTTGTTTATCACGTTCACATGCAATCCAAAGTGGACAGAAATTCAACAAGAATTATTTACTAGCCAATCACCTATTTTTTTATATTTACTAGACATCACTGCAAGGCTGTTCAAAATGAAATTAAAAACACTCATGGATTTCATTCTTAAGCTACCCAAAACAATTAGTAGCAGAAACTATTACTGGAAATGATGGATATCCACTTTATCGCCGCCGATCCATTGATAACAATGGAAAGTCAACAATAGTCAAAGTAAATCGACAGGACATTGAAGTCGATCATCGTAATCGTTGGGTTGTTCCGTTTTCGCCATTACTCTGCAAGGCATATAAAGCACACATAAACGTCGAATTTTGTCATTCAGTAAAATCTATTAAATACGTTTGCAAGTATGTGAACAAAGGTAGTGACATGGCTGTCTTCGGAGTTGCTGCCGAAAATTCAAATGACAAAGTTACTCAATATCAAATGGGCCGGTATGTTAGTAGTAACGAAGGCATGTGGCGTATATTTTCGTTTCCTATACATGAACGACACCCTACTGTTGTTCACTTGGCCGTACATTTGGAAAATATAAAAATAATATATAATAATAATAATATAATAATATTTATTTATGAAAGAGGATACAAACATATTTTACAAACAAAAATAGGCTAGTTTTAAGCACAAAAGAGTTAAGCATCTGTAACCGAACTAGGCAAAGCCTGTATTTCAGCTATCAGCGCCAATCCCCTCGGATAATATTACATGTATCGTAGCCATTTACATTATTTTCTACAAGATATGTGTTACGTTTATATCAGTGTTATTTTACAAAATTTAATATAATATGTAGAGTATACGTGTCCTCTCAGTGTGTGGAATGAGGTGTGAGTGTGTGAGTTGAGAGGGTGTGTATATGTGTGAGGTGTGCGTGAATATGTGTATACCTTGAGAAAGTTACCGTTTGGAAGAACCGAGTGAGTTTTGTAAATTTCAACCAGACAACTTCATTATATTGTGATCATTGAGTTATATGCAGTAGAAGTTCAGTATCTTCATAATTTAGATTTTGTAAATATTTTGTAGAGACCTTTTTTTTACATTCAGTTTTAGTTAGTGTGTATATATTTATAATCCTGTTTATTTTATTATAAAGAAAGGGTCCAATGAAGTTCGCGAAGCGTCGGATAAATTTATTTTTGAAAAGAGTTAAGCTGCTACATACTAGGTCTGCTCTTCGTTTTTGGAGATTACGTGGGTCATACACCTGTATGCCATGCTGTAACAGAATCATACTCAGAATAAATAACTGTCTAACAGTCAAGACCTCACAGAGCTGATACAGGTTAGCAGTTGGAAAGTACATTGATTTAAAATGGCTCACCTTAAGAATTGCTCGTTGAGCAATCTCTAAAGGCTTTATTGCAGTCTTTACCGCACCTCCCCAAGATGTTATACAATACGTAAGAAGTGACTGACAAAGTGCGTAGTATATTTGTTTTATCAACTCAGGATCTGCAACGTGCCTTAGGTTTTTAAAAATATATACTAGTTTTCTTATCCTACTGCTCAGCAGTCGTATGTGCTCCTTGAAGTTGAGACTGCTATCAATTGTAACGCCAAGATATTTAATATTTGACACACGATCCAGTGAGGGGCAAGCACATTTTTCCCCAAATTGACACTCATGCGCTATGATATTTTGGCTGGAGTCACTGTTTGCTTTGCTCGACTTTACACTTCTTATACCGAAACAGATGTATTTAGTTTTTCTACATTTAATGTAAGGATGTTGCTCTGAAGCCACCCTCCAACGACATTAAAAACCAACTGAGCAACACCAAAAACCTCATCCCATGTATCACCGGAAAAAAAGAGAGCAGTATCATCTGCGAAGGATATGATATTTCCTTGGGTAAGTTTAAGACCTGTGAGATCGTTTATATAAATGAGGAATAATGTAGGTCCCAGTATGCTGCCCTGTGGTACTCCGTGAGTGATAGTGCGGCAGTAACTCTTATACTTATCAACTCGAACAGATTGAGAGCGCCCTGATAAGTAGCTTGCTAGGAGTTTGTGCTGCGTTCCTCTTATACCCAGCTTCTCGAGCTTGTCTAATAGAAGTGAGACAGAAATTGTACCAAAAGCCTTGGCTAGATCTAAAAAGATGGTAAGGCATTTTTTCTTTTTATCTAAATTTGAAGTAATGTTGTCTATTAACTTATTTACGGCTTGTTCTGTGGATTTGCCTTGCCGAAAACCATATTGGTTAACAGAAAGCAAATTGTTTTTCTCTAAATAATTTATAAGTCTTGTGTTTATAATTTTTTCCAGTATTTTCGATAGTGATGGTAAAATAGATATGGGCCGATAGTTCTCGACACGCCTTTTGTCTCCATTCTTATGTATTGGGCATACTTCTGCTTTTTTTAGGGCATCCGGAAACACTCCATTTTGAAGGCAATCGTTGAATATTTTTGTTAGGAGTGGAACAAGCAAGTCTTTAAAGGTTTTAAGAAATGTGGAGCTAATATTGTCCCAACCACTTGCACAATCGGATTTTAGAGCTAAGATAAGACGTTCTACTTCATCATTTGAAGTATCTGTTAGGACAAATGAGTTAACGACACTTGTGACGCTATTGGGTATGGGTGCGATGTTTGAATTTTGTGCATTTTTTTGGTATATCTTTTCCGCCAATGAACTTCCTACGTTTGCAAAGTAATTATTTATATCGTTAAGTGCAGCCTCTGGAGAGGTTGATATCGTCAGCAATTCTTTTGCATGGTTTATTTTTTTAGATGTGTTAGTGATCTCTTTTATTGCTTTCCACAGTTTCTTGTTGTCTTTGTTTGCAGACTTGAGTAAGTTTCGTTCAAATGATTGTTTTACTTTTTTTAGTATCGTATTGCAAAAATTTCTATAACGCGTGTAAGTTACTTTTAAGATGGCATTTTCCGGAGATTTTTTTAATTTTTTGTGTAATTTGTCTCTGTTTTTGATACATCGTAACAACCCTTGGGTTATCCAGGGCTTTATGATTCTATGACGTTTAGGGAGAGCAGTTTGTCTGGTGTTATTAATAATGGCGGATTGTAGCTGTTGGATGAGGTAATTAATGGATATATTTGGATCAGCAGTCTGGTAAATTGGGCCAAAATCGATTTCCATAATGTCTCGTCCCAAGCCTATGTTGTCAACTTTTGTTATAGAAGTTACTGCCAAATTACGCGATTTCCTAAAATTCATGCTCACTATGACCGGGTAATGATCTGTTAATGTTGTATGTGGAGCGATAGTGTTAATTGAGTAGTTAGATTTTATTAGAGCATGATCCAAACAAGTATTGCTTCCACTACGTGTAACCAAAGTATGCGCAGGTAATAGACCATGTAGGGCTGCTAATGTTAGATAGCGCTCCCCGCCCATGTTTATTTTTTTAGGGCTTATGTCTATATTTATATCCCCTATGACAATAATATGTTCAAGGGCTGATAATGTTTGTAGCACTTTATCTAGTGATGATAGAAATACTTCTATATTTTTATAGGATGGAGAGCGATACAAGGCAATTATAGCTATGCGGTTATCAATTACAGCCACCAGGCAATTACATTCCTGTACGTCAGGCTCATCTATGGTTAGGCTAAGGTTTTCATCGTAGTAAATTACCACGCCATCATTTTTCTTAGGGTTAGTTTTAGTTCCAACATGGCCATATCCCGCAAGGTTTGGTATAACAGAGGCGCAAGACAGCCAACATTCCGTCAGTACAATTATATCACATTTTAATTTCATTCTCGCTAATAGAACTTCCAAATCCGGAAAATTACAGCTGATGCTGCGTATGTTTTGCGTTAATATGATGGTGGTGGTGTTCAAAGGGTAGAGTAATTATTTTATGGCACTCGTCGATGTCTGCTGCTTGTGATTGCGATACCGATACTCCATCGATGTCCTCAGATAAATCAATTAGCGCATTGAATTTAAGGGAAAGGGACAATTTAGAAGTGAATTGTAATCATCGTTTGAAAAATACTGCTGGAAAGCTTTATGATATACGAGAGCTTCCAAGTGGATATGGTTTTTAAAGTGCGTAGGGTAGTGAAGACGTATCATGGTGGTCTGTATGTAATAATGTAATGTATGAGTGATTATGTATGGTGTATTAGTGACTGAAGGATTGTGAAGTAGGTTTTGATATGAGTAAAGTGTATCAGATAATGAACTCACATAAAGAATTATGGACAAATAATTTTGGTGGAGTGTACTAAAATAATTATAACAATAGCTTAATTGTTTAAAAGAGAAAAAAACATGCAATAGAAAGAAAACCAACAATTTGAGATAGATAATAAAAACAATAAATAGTCATATGGTGTTTCTTAGTTTGTCCAGATCAGTATCATTGTTTATGCGGATGTGAGCTGACTCTTCCGACTTTTTGACATAAACAATCCCATTTGACGTCCAACAGAACTTGTACCCGTGACTATTTTTGAACTGTCTTGCTAAAAAGTACAGCCTCTGGGTTTTATAAGTTAGAGTTTCAGCTATGTATAGGGGTTTTAATTGGTATCCAGGGTTCAGATGTGTAGTGTTTAGCTTTTCTCCCTTAGCTTTAGTTTTGTTGAAGCTCTTGACAGCCTTGAGAACTTTATCTTTCATTATTCCAGTGATCAGTTCTACGACGACCGGGTTTGAGTTGTCCTTTGATTTTAAACGGTAAACGTCTTTTATATTGCTCTCCATATTTACATTTAGGATTTTTCCTAGCTGCACAACTTCGCCACATAGTGTTTCCTTCGTCTCACTATTTTGTCTTGGCAGGTTCCGAATTTCGATGCCAGTGCCGCGCGATTTTCTCTCCAGATTCTCGATTTTTTCCTCGAGTTCTAAAATTAAAATTTTATCTGCTTTTCTTTCTTTCTCAAGAGAGGTAATTTTTGCCCAAAAATCGTCATATTTAGTTGACATTACTTCCATACTTGTTTTGAGTTCCTGGAATCGTTTTTCCTGCTCTTTTGAAAAGGCAGAGAACATTTCCTTGATGAGAACCGTTATATCGGTTTCATCAGTATATTGTCCATCGCACTTCCTCTTCTTCCGCTCAGTAATATTTGCGTGTGAGTGGAGGTCAGGCTCGGATTCCGCATGCTGTAATGGCGGTTGATTTGAAGTAGAAACAGTGGACGTCTGCCTTGAGGTGGGAGGAGTACGGGTCGGTGGCATATCTACGTCGACAATCAGCGAAATGTGGTAGCAATATTTAAAATAGCGTAAGCGCAAATGCCCGCAACCAGATTCAAATCCAGATAGATTAAAAAGTAATATAATTTAAAATAATAATAATAAAACAACAACAAAAAAAAAATTAAAATTTAAATAAATAAAGAAAATAAAATAATCGTATTAAAAAAGTTATTTCGTTGAGCGGTTGGATTTGAACTTGCGACACAAAGCGCAACACGGATTAAGGCGACAGGTTACGCCTCCAGGTTGGCTGAGCTTAATTTAATACGTCAAAATACTGCGATGCTTGTTAAAATTCATTCGAATATATTAATGACAGTCGATTTATTTTATTCAAACACCTCCACACTTTATAATGTTATAATTTATTTTTGTTTATTAATACGCTTTATGGCTTTGCACTGTTATAGCACTTTCACTGTTTTATTGTTGTAAAGTTGTTCACGTAACACATTTAGTTTTTAGACCATTTATTGTACTAGAAACTACTTTTATAGAAAAAAAACTCGGGAGGTGACAATAACACGTCTGCTCGCGACAACATCCGGGGGGTAGGATGAAATGGCCAACGGGTATATTTTACAGATGCAAACGTTGACAGGCCACCATCGACAACATTAACCAGCTCCTTTGAAATGTGCCAGAATGATGATTTTGCCAGAACGCTACTTTACTCCGAAATGCCAAGATATTATACCTGGAATCAATCATCAAAAAAATTTGAACTACGAAAACGAGGACAGCCAGTTCCAGTAGGCCTAGTATGAGTTTTCAATACGAAACTCGTTCGATCGTATCGAGCGCGTTTGGCGCTCTCATTGGTTGAGAGTTCTTACGACCTTGAAGCGGACCAATCACTGAGCCAAACGCGCTCGATAAAGACGATCGAGTTTCGTAATGAAAACTCATACTAGGCCTACAGGTTACCCACGAGTATTCTCCACTAATGCATAGGCCGTCTTTATGCAGTCCATCACAGTCAAGACGAGTGTTTTTATTTGCGTTCACTGTTAGTCAATGTTCGTGGTCCAACATCATTCCAACATCTGCGAACTGTTAATGGTGTATTGTGTGGCACATACAGAGAAGCCTGTCAACATTTGGGATTGTTAGAGAATGACACTCATTGGGACCACACTCTCGAAGATGCTGTGATTTCGTCAAATGCTAAACAAATACTGACATTATTTTCTATAATTTTGTCTACATGCTTCCCATCGACACCGACTGATTTATGGCATAAATACAAAGATCATATGGCAGAAGATATATTGCATCAGATGCGTCTTAGAACATCGAATGCAGATTTGCAAATGAACGAAGTAATTCACAATGAAGCATTAATTTTTATTGAGGAGATGTGCATGATGCTTACCAACAAAGTATTAACACAAATAGGAATGATAGCACCCAATCGCCCAATGCCCGTCTCATTTGATCAAGAATTGAGACGCGAAGCCCAATACGATTCCGAAACATTACGAGAAATGGTTTATAGAACAATTCACCTTTTAAATAAACAACAAAAATATGCCTGCGATACGCTCATGAAAATAGTGAACGATGGATCTGGCGGATTTTATTTTTTAGATGCTCCCGGTGGAACTGGGAAAACTTTTTTGTTATCATTGATTTTGGCAACGATTCGATCGCAAAATGGAACTGCACTAGCCCTAGCTTCATCAGGTATTGCAGCTACGATGTTGGAAGGCTGTCGAACAGCTCATTCAGCTCTAAAGCTGCCGTTGAACCTTCAAGTTAATCAGACTCCAACTTGCAACCTTTCGAGGAATTCTGCGATGGCCAAGTGCTGCAGCAAACCAGATTGATCATTTGGGATGAATGTACGATGGCACACAAAACATCTTTGGAGGCATTAGATCGCTCAATACAAGATTTACAAAATAACAAAAACCGGTTTGGTAGTGCAATGATACTATTGGCAGGTGATTTTCGACAAACATTGCCAGTTGTTCCACGCTCAACGCCTGCTGATGAACTGAGTGCATGTTTGAAGTCGTCCATTTTATGGAAATACATTAAAACACTTAAATTGAGTTTAAACATGAGAGTCGAATAGCAGGAAGACCAGTCTGGAGAGGTATTTTCCAAACAACTGCTCGATATTGGTAAATGGTATTATTGCTGTTGATGCATCATCTGGATACATTACATTCCCTACCAATTTTTGTAACTTTTGTGAATCAAAGACCGAACTCATGGAGATGGTTTTCCCAAAGTTTGCTCAAAATTACGTAAATCACGTTTGGTTAAGCGAACGTGTTATATTGGCAGCAAAAAATGTTGATGTGAATGAAATGAATTTTCAGATTCAAGAGAAAATAGCTGGCGAATTGAAGAATTACAAATCAGTTGATTCCGTTACTAATGAAGATGTCAATTATCCAACAGAATTTTTAAATTCGCTAGAATTGCCCGGCTTACCACCTCATAATCTGCAATTAAAAATCGGATCAGTAATTATTATGTTACGGAACATAAACCAGCCACGTCTGTGTAATGACACCCGGCTTGCGGTGAAGAAATTATTGAATAACGTCATCGAAGCTACAATTTTGAAAGGGAAGTACAAAGGCGAAGATGTTTTAATCCCATACATCCCTATGATACCGAACGACATGCCATTCAGCTTTAAACGTTTACAGCTTCCAGTGCTACTTGCATTTGCAATGTCAATAAATAAATCGCAAGGGCAGTCGCTAAGTCTATGTGGCATCAACCTAGAAAATCCATGTTTTTCACATGGCCAATTATACGTCGTTTGTTCCCGTGTCGAAAAACCATCAGCATTATTTATTTACGCGCCAGAACATAAAACTAAAAATATAGTTTATCAAAAAGCATTAGAATAGAGTTGCTTTCTAGAGTGCGCGTGGTGTTGAGCTCAGTGTTTACTTCAAAATACAAAGTTGTTCAATAAACACTATTATGAAAATATATATGTCGTTTTTTATTTAATAAAAATTAGTAAAGTCCTCAGGTATGGCGAGACCAGGGAAATAAGGATTCATTTTTATATGGAGGATATTATAGATTACAGTTAAACTTGAATAGGTACTCATACATAAGATAGGTTAGCTATACAAAATAAAGTAGTGCATCAAAGCTACCATAAGGCGGCACGAAGTTCGCCGGATCAGCTAGTATATTAATAGATATAGTTAAAAACTTGGATCCTGTAAGTTCATCAAATAACGCCGCCGCCACTCGCGTGCGTTGTTTGTCCTCAAAACTGCCGATCTAGAACCAATCACCCTATGCGCTGGACTTCAAATCACTTATGTAGAATTATTTCCAGTAATACATTCTTATTAAGCACACACTCTCTTTCATTTTCTTTTCTTTTTTTTAGACTGAATACTAGTTCAACTTTTCAATGGCCTCTGTGGTTAGATACCACAATTTTGCCAATAACACGTGTAACAAATTATAGAAATTCTTTAAAATTTTTATTTCACTATAATGGCGGATATCGCCAACGACAGTTAAAAAACGGCTCACGCTAGGTGATTTGATGCAAAGCCATGATGTGGCCACTATTGCTGTTATATACACTATTACTGCGATATTTCAATGTTCTTTATTAATTATTCACTGAATGCACTTTTTACTACATAAATCACGCGTTTTTATTTAGTAAACGAAACTATAAATAATTTTATTACTCCAATGAAAAATGCGCGTGACACTCATCTTGGCTTTCCTGTCAAAACCTCAAGAAAATACCGCACACACTCACCGTACCGAAATTTCTTGTCGAATCCTCTGTCATAGACATTGACGTTTTGTTTTTAATAGTGACGCAGTGTATATAAATTGTGGTCCCGGAATCTAGTCTTTTAATCCTGGCCAATCCCCCACTTTACATACCACCTCGGCATATCGAGGTATGGCGTCCGAACCTGGATAAAGCTTCAAGATGCGGCCTCTACGCCAACGCAGAGGGGCACGGTTTGCATCTTTGACCAAAACAAGATCCCCCATCCGTGCAGGGGCCGTTTTATTCGTTCATTTCAGTCGTTGCTGCAGGATATGTAAATACTCCGAATAAAACCGTTTGCTGAAATTTTGTGCAATCTGTAGCAGCATTTGAAAACGAGAAAGTCGATGCACTGGTACATTCTTGAATGGATACTCAGGGAGAGCCGTGTGAGGCTGGCCAATGAGATGACCCGGTGTCAAAACATCATTGGGATCCGAAGAAAGCGGGCACAAAGGCCTTGAATTTAAAGTTGCCTCAAATCTACAAAAAACTGTGGTTAACTCCTCATAGGTGAGGACCGTTTCTCCAATTATACGCCATAAGCACGTCTTAGCCGGTTTAACAACAGCTTCAAGGATGCCTCCTCAATGAGGACATGCTGGAGGATCGAATCTCCAAGTAATGCCCTGAGTAGCCAATGCTTGGCCCAATTCCGTATGTGAATTAGTAATGTGCCGATCACTTACTATCAACCGTGTTAAGGTTCCGTCCTTTGGCAACAAGAGGGGATGCCTAGCCGAATAAGGCAGCTTCGAGTTGCGCAACCGCGCGCCTACGCGAAGCAATCCCTCGCCATCAATAAACAAATTCAACTTTTGCACGGCGCCCTTTAGTCAACCCATAGTCCTTAGCAATTTAAACTCGTCGGCAAACCGTTTAGCTTGTACCCGTTGTACCCAAAACATGAGAACAGCGCGCCGTTCACCGTTTTTTTTAATAATTTATAAACTAGCGCTTAACCGCAATCCCGCCTGATGGTAAGCAGTAACTCAATCGTTGATGGTAAAGCGCACTAGTTTATTAAGAGCCTATTCACTCTAGCCTTGAAGACACTCAAATTTTAGTCCGACGGAAACACCGTCGCTGGCAAATTGTTCCAGTCCCTAGATGTACGCGGTATAAAGGAGGAGGCGAAACGCTTCGTCCGGATCGCAGTGGTGTCAACAACATAAGGGTCGTCCCATGGTGGAACGGAGATGGGGGAATTAAATCATGCAATTTCCTCGCACACTCCCCAAAATGTATCATATAGGACACCGAAAGGCTGGCTACTCTATGCCTGTGCTCTAGACTTTTGAGACTAACTCGAGTTAAATCAGGGTCACCAAACAGCCTCTTCGCACGCCTCTCCACTGAATCCAAAGTGGCCAGGTGACACTTAGCAGCACCAGCCCAAATGTGACTGCAGTACTCCACACACGAACGGACCTGTGCTTTGTACAACATTAGAAGCTGCCCTGGTGTGAAGTACTGCCGGACCTTTGCGATTACGCCATGTTTTCTGGCAGCCAACTTGGCCTTGGACTCAATGAACCGCCCAAAGTTTAGGTTCGAGGAAATCTCAACACCCAAAAGCTGAAGGCGGTCGGTACTGTCCAAGGATACATTCCGAAAAGAAGGAGCCAAGGTGAACGGGCTCCTTTTGGCGGTGAAAAGACACGCCTGCGTTTTAGCGGCATTGAATGCTACAAGATTGGCATTGCCCCATTCGGAGACCGCCTGTAGTGCAACACCCGTTCGCTCTACCATGGCCTCTCTTTCGGACCGGATTGATTCCCTACTAGCCCGAGCATCCAGCACGTATCTCTCCACAACTGTGCTGTCATCTGCATACCCATAGATACCGGGAATTAGCAGATCGTTAATATGCAGCAGAAACAGAGTTGCGGAGAGAATAGACCCTTGAGGAGCACCGGCATTAGTCGTCATGGGCTCAGATGAGCATCTCGGAGGGACCGTTCAGTCAGCAAGTCTTTTACCCAGCCAGTCAGGCTAGGCGAAATGCCGTACGCTGGAAGCTTACTCAAAAGGTCAGCGTGCCATACCCGGTCGAAGGCTCTGGAGACATCAAGGGAGACAGCAATCGCTTCTCCATGTCTCTCGAGGGCCTCGCCTCACAAGTGAGTGGCATACACTAGTAGGTCACCAATTGACCGATTGCGCCGAAACTCGTACTGTCGGTCACTGAGGAGATTGTTACCTTCCAGGTATGCCAAGAGGCGCGAGTTTAACACACGCTCCATAATTTTGCAAAGTAAGGAGGTGATCGAAATCGGTCGATAGTTGGTAGGATCGGCACGACTACCCTTTTTGGGCACGGGCTGCAGGTTGGCAAGCTTCCAGGACTTGGGCACTATACCAGTCCTAAATGAGCGGCGATACAACCGCGTCAATACAGGAGAAAACTCGGGCGCACATGCTTTAAGAACAATCGCTGGTATACCATCTGGACGACTAGCCTTATTCACATCCAGACGACACAGTACTCTCAGAACCTCCTTGTTCCGAATGCGAACCTCAGGCATTGAAGTACCGCAGTGGGTAAAATAGGTGGAGTAGCACTGCCAGTATCAAGACGCGAATTATTGGCAAAGAGATATGCAAAGAGACCTGCTTTCTCTCTCGCCGCCTAGTGTTCCATCAGGCCTAACCAGCGGAGGCAATGTGGGCCGACAGAAGTTCGCCTCGACCGATTTGGCAAGGGACCAAAAAGATCTGCTACCGGATGGCTGCGCAGATAACTTGTTGCCAATATGGATAATGTGGTCAAAGCGAGCCTTCTTAAGCGCCTTTTTGTAGGACTTGGTAGCACGGTTAAAGGCTCTCTTCTTTGAGCTTAGATCCGGAGCTCCGCGGCCACGAGCGTCAACCCAGGTGAGAAATACCGTGTGCTTACGCTGTTCAGCTTGGACACAATCGGCATTGAACCATGGGCGAGCCGAGCCACCGACGGGCACGTCATTGGAGGGGATAAAATACTCCATAGCTTGACGCACTACATCGGTTATAGCGTCCGCACAGCTCGACGGATTGTCAGAAGAGAAGCAGACCCGCTGCCAAGAATAAGACGCAAAGAAGTGGCGCATCTCATCCCAATCCGCTGACCTGTATCGCCACATTCACTGTTCACCACGAAAGTCGTGATCTGGTGGGGAGAAGGACGATACAGACTTCACCAGACAGTGGCCTGAAGTTCCCACTGGTGAGGAAACTGTTACAACACATCTGTCCGGATCAGTGGTCAGCAGAAGGTCGGACATCTGATCTGGGTAAGTAGAAGGGGCTTTTCAGTCTTAAGGTGGTGATGTACTGCAATGAGATTGGAGTGCAAACCTTGAATATTAGAGAGGTGCTCCTGCTGTCAGAAACTTCGATATGTTTCTCGCAACCGGTTTGCGAGCGTTCGTTATAAAACGGCGTATCCGTTAGTGACGTCACGGATGTCAATCAGTGAAAAGCTCTTTGCATACTTTTTCGCCAAACAAATTATTATAGTGGTGTGATTTGCAAAAGTTTATTGTGAAAGTACTTATAAAAGTGCAATTTACTATTGACAATATTATCTAGCTTTATATGCATGAATATGAATATTTGCACTGGTCTGGTCGTGCCTCGGAAAGCACGTTAAGCCGTTTGTCCCGGTTGCCACACGAACATCTAGTGGCAGTCGTTACGGGTTGTTGGAGCCCTCAAAAGTCTAACAATTGGTCTAGCTGCAATCCTTAGATATCGCCTTCGGGTTGTGGAGGTCAGACGGCAGTCGCTTCACGGAAAATATCGAAGTTTAGCCAAAATCAGCAGTTAGACTGGTAAAGCGGACCCCAGACTCCGAAGCTGAAAAGCTACGGATGCGACTGGGATTAACGCTGAGATGATGATGAATATTATCTAGCTTTGATGTTGGTTTGTTAAGTATAATAACTTTAAAAACTTTTAACGATACAAAAAAAAAATATTATTATTATTATAAACTAGCGCTTGATCGCAATCCCGCCTGATGGTAAGCAGTGATGTGATCGTTGGTGGTAAAGCGCGCTAGTTTATTAAGAGCCTATTTACTCAGAAAAACTGAGCGAATAGGAAGGAAGACGGCAGTTGAGCGAGGTGATGCAATGTTAAACCCAATAATACGACCAACGATGCTGCGCCAAAGGGAGATTGATCTGAAGACCCTCCACGACCAAACTCCCAACACAACAACGTTAGACGCAACGTACCTGGTATTACACATCGTTACACAACTGCTCAGACCCGTCCTCCGTACGGCTTCACCAGACATCATGCCGGAACACGACAAATCGCTTGGCGGCAAGGCTTTGTCTGATGGGTGGTAACTTCTGCCGGCGGCCGATGTTATTGCCTACCACCGAGAGAATGAATGCAATGGGAAACTCAGCATTGTAGTTTACATTCCAAGTAGTAGTTAATCCGATATAACAAGCCCCCCGTTAAGATCGATCCGATCATCACATCTGAAAGTGATGAGAGATGTAAGGGCTAATGTTTGCTAAGTCTTGGATGCTAAATTGGATTTACTAGTAAAATTAGTTCATTGAGTATTATAATAAAGACGTGAAGGCGCGTCCAAGAGGACGATGGTGTGACTTTCAACACAAAGCAGGAGCTTTCGGAGAAAGGCTACACGGTATACGTTTCTCAAGAATCGGGATACTTGGAAGTTCATTTTTGCTTCTCCTTGAATTCTATTGTTCTCTCAAAAGTTAATCACATTTTTATCTACAGTTTCATTAAAAATTATTTGTTAAATTTACATCGATTGAATAATGTACACTTACATTAACCTCAAAAGACGATGAAAAACGATGGTGGTAACTGTTTTGTCGTATTCGTTGTTCGTGCCGTATGTGATAGGTTACTGTTAGTGTTACAATAATCAAATTTAACGCCCTGTAATATTTCATACTCAGCATAATAAAAAATCACAGATACATAGGTAAGCGTAATGGTTTGGAGATGATTATTTGTATATTTTGCATTTCTTTGTTTGATTTGAGTTTGAACCCAAAACTTACAACAATGTATAAAGGAATATTTTTGGTATAAAATACAAAAATATATATATATTATACCAAAAATATTCCATTATCCCGAAACTAGCAAAAAGTGTAAGTATTGAACTGTCCTTTTTTAAAAAAAAACCGATTGAACTCCGTATAATAAACATTCAATACAGTACTGTTGTCGATCATTGTACTTCACTGCGCCCACTAGCGCCCTCTTGCGCCCGAAACTCAGTAACCAGTAGTTCGCGTACCGACGGAAATTACAAAATGCCGCTCGTTTTTTGTTTCGTAAACAAATGATTATTATAAAGTTACTAGCTGACCGGCAAACGTTGTTTTGCCATATAAATAATAGATTAAATTACTAAAATGGCTATTAAAAAATAAGGGTTGATCGTAGAAGGGTGAAAATTGGGGATTGTATGTATTTTTGTATGTTGTATCATAAAAAAATAGAAATTAAAAATTTTGTCTAAAAATTAAAAAAATAATTTAGGGGTGGACTACCCCTAACATTTAGGGGGATGAAAAATAGATGTTGGCCGATTCTCATAGATACCGGGTAAGCACAAAAAATTTCATCAAAATCGGTCGAGCCGTTTCGGAGGAGTTTAAAGCCGAACACCGTAACACGAGAATTTTATATATTAGATTAGCCAGTGTTGTACAAAACAAATGCATGTGATCGTCGCGTAATGTATTAGTGTTATCACTGATGTAGTGAGATTGTGGTTTTTGTGAATAATTGTGAAGTTTTGTGACAAAAATGTTATGGATGACCTATGAAAAAACGTAAAGAAAGGTAATAATTTTATATTTTCATCATGAAAAGGTAATATAGGATTCGAAATAGAGCTTGTAGCTTCGAGGAGCTTTTATATGGTGTATAATTTATTACCGTACACACTAAAGGTTAATATCTTCATGTGTTGCGAGACGAGAACATGAATATTTTTAAATAACGAGCACAGTTTTTTTTTTCTCAAATATAAATACTAGTGTGTGTCTACATAATTATGTGAATGAAAATGTATCGGCAACGACGCGACGCGGCGCCGCGCACTTCGCCCATTGCTCTGTTGATATATTCAGTCGAGGTGGCGGGCGGGGCGTTTGGGGAGGCATGAAGCTGTGCCTCGTTGACACTTCGTATTAGCAATCAGCGCGGTGTGGGGCCTGGTGACGCGCGCGCATCGATGTGTGCTTGAACACACGAGCGTTACTTGCCTGCTCCTATTAAACGAGTATGTTTGCCAATCCTGAAATCAAATATAATAAGTACATCTCGAGGATACCAGCAGCCACGCTGAAGAGGCAGTTTGTTATCGCAGCGGGTTGTTTTGAGGATGGTTGACGATATTAAAACTAAGAACATAGTTCGTTTCAAACGTCACACTGCTTCACTACACCTTATTATTTTAAACACTTGTGGCACCGCCAGGTTGCGAGTAAAGGAATTAATTACATAGGTAGTAGTAATGTTTTAATTTATTTATAATAAAATGGCGAGATACAAGCCTACACGGCCGCGGCGGGCAGGGAGGGATTCGGGCCGAGCGTGGCATGAGTACGGGGCGAGTGCGGCGGGTTATCAGAGCGAGATGATTTAATAAGCACGCTCACTGGACGGCGGGACCGGCCACCGGCGGGCTTCACATCAGTGTTCTGCAAAATAATAATGCCGATAAAAACCTAAAAGTTTAATATATAACTTGCAGTCTTTATGGTAATGAAGTTAATCCTCAAGCGAACCAAAACTAATCGCCATTCCAAGAGAATCTACCTAACCACGGATGTCTAACGGTATTCTACAGCTTGACGGTTCGACACAACTGTGCGTGCCCGGGAACTGCTCACTACTTACTCCCGGTTCAGTATAGCCTGCGTCGTCCCACATCGCTCGCAGTCACTTCAACGTTCACAACTAATTCTAGATGTATTGTGTGCCATAACGCCGACACTACTGAGTAAGTGCCATCACACGTACTAAGCAACGTGCTCTTGCTCGTGATCACATGCATATAAATCGTTTTTAACGAGTTTATATTACAAATTATTAACGAATTTTACTACCAACTTGTACGAGCCAATAATGCTCGTACAGCAAAATGCTATTGTATAATGAACTTGAACACAATGTAATTCAGTCGTAAATATACCTCCGTCACGCGGTCAGGTGTAAATAAAACAAGTGCGGCTCAAAACTGGTGGTTTTAGTGTTACTCATTAATTACCTACAACAACTCTGGGGTATCGTCAACAGCGAAATAACCCCAACATCTTCTGGTCCTTCGAGCTACAAACAAGCGGAGATTACGTCTACTGCTTCAAAGCAGCAGAGATTACGTCTACTGCTTCAAACCAGCAGGGATTACGTCTACTGCTACAAATCAGCAGGGATTACGTCTACTGCTACAAGTCAGCGGAGATTATGTCTACTGCTACAAAACATAATCGGCGGGGATAACATCCACTGCGATTACAACTACACTTAACTAAAGACGCAGCAGACATAAATTAGTGAACTGCTACTTCAACTTCGAATCTGCGTGAGTACACAACACCATATACTAACTATCTATTAACCATGTCGAAAGAAGATTACCTCGAATTTGAGGAGCTTATAACCAAGCAACAAAGCAGCTACGAGAAAATCAAGGCTCTGCAAACAAATTACAAAAAGGATTCTGCGAGTAGAAAAACCGTAGATTACCTTAACAAACGCATCGAATGTTTACAATCTCACTGGGATGAATTTCGGACAAACCAGGAGGTCTTAAAGAAGTACGAGGCTGTTAACAGCGACCATGACTACTTTGAGAACAAAGTTTTCGAAATAACAAGGAATATGTTCAATGAAACAATGCAATCGATGAGTCAACTACGAGACAAATTGGAACAACTAACAGATGAACCGGGATTCTCGGGTATCTCCAAAACAAAAACGCCACAACCTCAAGAAACACGGCAATTTGATACAGCTGGAGCACTCCAACAAATCGGAGATGAGGCGAACCAGCATCTGTCGATGCTATTTCGTAATCAAATGTGCAACTTCAACGCCTTGAAGCGAGCAGTTTCCAAAACTAATCTGGGTGATACGAAAGAGAAATGGCAACTTCAAGATCAACTAAACATATTAAGCGCCAAGTGGCAATCCATCGACAAGATACACTGGGAGTTAAGCTATTTGCTACAAGGGAACGACAAGGATTATGAATCAAAATATGACTATTGGGAACAAGTCTACGACAACCTAAAAGCAGATTTGAATAGAAAAATCTTTGAAACATCTCATTACGAAAAAACAACAACGCAGATGGAATTACCGGAGTTTAATGGAGCTCACAGCAATTGGATTTCTTTCAGAGATTTATTCATTGAGATGATCCATAATAATCCAACGCTAAATAAAACGCAGAAAATGGAGTTTCTAAAATCAAAATTGAAAGGTGAAGCGGAGAAGTTAATTAAACACCTACCGGTGAGTGCTGAGAACTATGACTCATGCCTGAACATAATTCAGCATCGCTACGACAATAAGAGACTACTTTTCATCTCGTACATAGACACACTTCTCAATCAGTCAACAATCGACAAACCGAACTCAACTAACTTGAAAAGGTTGTACGATACAACGAAAGAGTGTTTAAATGGCCTCGAGAACATGGGCATTGATGTTCCGGTATGGGGTCCACTTATCGTGTACTTACTGTCTTCCAAACTGGATGACGTCACTTACGGTGACTACATAAAAAACATAAAACATGCAAGAGATCATCCAGACCTAAATGAGTTTATGGAGTTCCTGGAATTGCAATTTATAACTCAGGAAACATCAAGAACCAAAAAGTGCGGTCTGAAACAAAATCATCCCACAAATCACCAACATAAAAATTATAACAAGTCGACGAACTATAAAGATTCAGAAAAGTGGTCAAAAACCTACCATGCATCGCTACGGAAATGTCCACTCTGCAAAAACAATCATGCGCTTAGGCAATGCTCGACATTCCTGGGCAAGGATGTCGCAACGCGAAACCAAACAACAAGTAAATTGAACTTATGCAAAAATTGTTTATTTAGTCATGGCGCAAACAAATGCAACTCAACAAAAAGATGCCGCACGTGTAATAATAAACATCATTCACTTCTTCATGATGATAATCTGAAAGGACAACAATCAAAGTCAACCACCTCAACGGCGGCTGAGCGAACATCTAATCACATCAACGGTGAACAAGAAATACTCTCAACGACTCTTCAACTCAAAGTCAAGAACAGAGAAGGAGATTACGTCATCCTTCGGGCGTTACTGGATCAAGGCTCTCAAGTAACTTTGATTATAGAAAACGCTGCTCAACGATTAAACTTACCCCGAAACAAAATGCAAGCTGCTATCACTGGCGTAGGCACTATA
This sequence comes from Sesamia inferens, assembly GCA_037179545.1. Lineage (NCBI taxonomy): Eukaryota > Metazoa > Arthropoda > Insecta > Lepidoptera > Noctuidae > Sesamia > Sesamia inferens. Next base: position 30,381,616 of record CM073939.1, on the reverse strand, counting down.
ATCGGAAAGAGTAAAGGGATGATTAAATTAGAATGTAAATCTATCCACTCTGATTATACATTCCAAACGGAAGCATTAGTGATGAGTAAACTTATAAACAACCTGCCGAACTCCACAATCAATACAAAGAATTGGCCACACCTGCACAATATCAAGTTGGCCGATCCAGACTTCAATATTTTAGAGCCCATCGATTTACTTCTAGGAGCCGATATTTACTCCAGTGTGATCATAGAAGGAGTACTCAAACACGACAATAATTCGCCAGTAGCGCAACAGACCAAATTGGGCTGGATACTATGCGGTGCTACAAAGCAATTTAACTGTCTAGTCACTCTATTGGAGTTAGATAAGATAACGAAATTCTGGGAGATAGAAGACATTCCGTCGGAACCGGAAACAGCACCGAAAGATGAATTATGTGAAAAATATTACACGGAAACGACAGAGCGATTAAGCAACGGGAGATATGTAGTGAAGATGCCGATGAACGCCAATTATGAACAAAACCTTGGCAATTCAAAGCCTCAAGCCATAGCACAATTTCTTCGTTTAGAAAAGAAAATGGCGAAACAAGAACATTTTGCTAAACTGTATCAACAATTCATCCGAGACTACATCGAATTAGGTCACATGAAACCAGTGACAGGAACTGACAGTCGCGTACAAGCCTACCTCCCACACCACGGCGTGGTAAGAGCGTGCTCAACAACTACTAAACTGCGGGCTGTTATCAATGCATCCATAAAAACGGACTCCGGATTTAGTTTGAACGATTTGATGGAAAAAGGGCCTAACCTTCAAAAGGACATTTTATCCCTGATCATTAAATGGCGCACCTATAAATATGTTCTAACAACGGACATTGAAAAAATGTACCGTCAAATCCTTATTCATCATGATCAGCAACATTTGCAAAGAATAATCTGGAGAGACTCCTCAAGAGAGCCTCTTAGAGAGATGCAACTATGTACTCTTACGTACGGCACCAAAGCCGCACCATTTATTGCAATGCGCACTCTTCAACAACTGGCTAAAGATGAAGGCAACAATTTCCCCTTAGCCCAAAAGGCGCTGCAAAATGAATTTTATATGGATGACGCCATCACGGGACACCATACCATAGAAACGACAAAGTTATTACAAAAGGAGCTAAGTGAACTACTCAAGAAAGGTGGCTTTATTTTGAGGAAATGGTCCCCGAATGTACCATCTATTCTTAAAGAACTATGGAAGGAAGAGAAAATTCATAACAACAACTTTAACTTCGGGCAGCCAGAGTTTAGCAAAACACTCGGACTCACATGGAATGACGCAAGCGACACATTTCACTTTATTAGCGAAGCACCTGTCGGTAACAAATATACGTCATACACAAAACGCAAGCTATTGTCAGAGATAAGCAAGATATATGATCCGCTTGGGTGGTTAGCTCCAATGGCCATTCAAGCAAAACTTCTTTTCCAAAAATTATGGAGTGACAACTGTCAAAACATTGGCTGGGAAGAAAAAGTACCAGATACCATAGAAAAGGAATGGATGAAAATTACTTCCGAGCTACCAAACATAAACAACATCAGGTTACCAAGATGGTTAAAAAACGAAAACAAAACGATCGAATTGCAAGCCTTCTGTGACGCGAGCGAGAAAGCCTACGCTTGCGTTATCTACAGCCGAACTACGTCACCAACAGGCCACTACGTAACTACGCTACTCGCAGCAAAGACTAAGGTGGCACCACTTAAAAAGAAAACTACCATACCGAAGTTGGAATTATGCGCCGCAGTTCTATTAGCAATACTCATACAAAAGATAATTAAGATCCTTGGAGATTATGATCTAAGGATACAATGCTGGACCGACTCTAAAGTTGTCTTAGCATGGCTTCAAGGAAACCCAAAGAAATACGAAAAATATATATCAAACAGAATTACACAAATAATAAACATCGTACCAGCGATAAACTGGGGTTACGTAAAGACTAACGAAAACCCGGCCGACTGTGCAACAAGAGGACTTCTGCCATCAAAACTGGTCAATTTTACCCTGTGGTGGGAGGGCCCTACATGGCTTAAGGAACAAGAGAAACAAGATGATAACTTAAAAGAAACCTATTCTACAAGTGAGGGTCTTCTAACAAACTGTTACACGATTAATAGTACGGAACCCGTGTCGAACAAAAATGAACTAATTGATTCATTACTCGAGCGGCATAGCAACATGGATCGTATTACAAGAATACTCGCATGGGTAATACGTTTCGCTGATGCATTACGAAACAAAAGAAGGTCGAAGTGTAATGATCTGAAATTAAATGAAATAAATAACGCTTTGGAAGTAATTATCAAAGCAGTACAAGGAAATTATTTTGAGAATGAAATAAAAACTCTCAAAGTTAACGAAAACTTCCTAACAAAAGCAACATTTTGAAACTCAACCCATTTTTGGACTCGGATGGTGTTCTACGCAGTGGTGGACGTCTATATCACTCTAACTTGCCCGTAAACACTAAACATCCCATCCTCGTCCCGGGAGAGGGAAGACTGACCCAATTATTAATAGAAAAGGCACATCAACGAACCCTACATGGTGGAGCAAGATTAACGCTGGCTTACACTAGAAACAAATACTGGATTATCAGCGGCAATCGGACTGTCAAGAAGATACTACGGCAATGTATCCTATGCCGTCGGTACGCAATAACTCAAACAGGACAACTAATGGGCAACCTCCCTAAAGAAAGGATCACGCCGTCGAGGCCCTTTTCACAAACTGGCGTGGACTTTACAGGTCATGTAGATGTGAAGATAAACAAAGGCCGCGGAATAAAAACCTGCAAAGGCTATATAGCCATATTCATATGTATGTGCACGAAAGCAGCACATATTGAACTTGTTTCCGACCTATCAACACAAACTTTCATTGCGGCATTAAAAAGGATGTGTGCCAGAAGAGGCACGCCAAAACATATCTATACCGATAATGGAACCAACTTTGTAGGAGCAGCAAAGGTATTAAATGAGGAGTTCCAACATTACAGAACAATGTTATCTTCAGAGTTCTTTAAAGAAATCAATGACCTTCAAATCGAGTGGCATTTCAACGCTCCATCCTGGCCATCGGCAGGAGGACTATGGGAAGCTGCTGTACGGTCAATGAAAACACACCTGAAACGGGTAATCGGACAGCAGAAGCTAACCTATGAACAATTTTCAACTCTTCTTACACAAATCGAAGCATGCATGAACAGCAGGCCGCTGAGTCCGTTATCTGAAGACGTAGAAGATCTGAACTATATCACTTCTGGTCACTTTCTTACGGAAAGTCCGACGCTCGCATTACCACTTAACGAACCTGAAGAAATAAAATCTATAGACATCAGAAACAACTGGAAACTCATAGAGCTTATGCGCCGACATTATTGGGATCGCTGGTCAAAAGAATACCTACATCTCCTACAAAACCGAAATAAATGACAAAGAACCAAAGACACGAAAGGAGCCATTAGAACCCAGAGACATGCTAACAGCTTACTCATGGTGTTACTAGTAGTGTTTACCACGCTATCATGTGGTCAAGCAACACCCTTACAGACTTTTAAAATAACACATTTAACAGAAAACCAACCAATTTACTTTGATCCTATTGGAAATATTCAAATTATTCACGATGAATGGAAGCTTCTAGTATACTACAACCTAACAACTTTCTGGCAAAGCACAACGGAGGTCGAGAATTTCGTGAATCGTTTAGATGAACTTTGCGACACGATGATGCCTAACGAACCATGTCACTCTACGATACAACAACTTAAATTCGAACTGAACCAGTTGAACGAATATAACGTATTGTTACGGTCTCAACATCAACAACGAAGGCGCCGTGGGTACATTAACGGCGTAGGAAACATTGCTCGAGCCCTGTTTGGTGTCCTGGACAGCGATTTCGCCGAAAAATACTCCCAAGACATTCAAAATATCAAAACGAACGAGCAATATTTACTAGAGTTGATAAAAAATCAAACAACGATTATCGAAGCTGAAAACAATATCGTCAAGAAAAGTGAAGACTTTGTAAAAAGGCAACTAGAAGTAATTCAGCAGTTCATGAACGAAACAAAATATAATATTGCAGTATTAGACAACAAATTTCGAGTCATGCAAATAATTAATGACGTCAACGCTGGAGCGCTAACTGCCAGCTTATTACTCACTACATTGAGCAGAAACCAACAAATGCTACTAAGTGCATTGACAGATATCTACAGAGGACATTTGGATATAAAGCTATTCACACGCGCGCAACTATCAGAACAACTCAATTTCATTGCCGGAGTTATATCAAAAAAATTAACGCTACCTATAAACAGAAAAGGAGCAAACACGAAAGATATTTATAATATCATATATGTCAAAGCACGGCTAACGAAACGATACCTACTATTCGAACTACATATCCCGTTACTAAGTGATGACGAATATACATTATATTGCAATATACCTATACCTAGACTGCACACAAACAATAATTGTCAGGTGATAGCAGTAACAACAAAGTACATCGGAGTGAACTTCGTGAAAAATACTTACATACAGATGGAAGAGGCTGATCTCCAACAATGCACAAGAATGGAGGCGGACAACTACATCTGCCACGCCTACATAACTATTAGCAACTTGCATGGAACTACGGCATCTTGCGAGGCAAAAATGCTTAGTCAGAATGTGAACAACATCACATGTGATTGGGTACCACAGCAATGCTCTGACCAATGGATAAAACTACAGAGACCAAACATATGGCTGTATAGCTGCATTAATGAGTGTACGCCGCGAATGGTGTGTGAGAATCAAATTACAACGCTGACAATTGCCAAGTCAGGACTCATGGCCCTAGGTCAGGATTGTTTACTACAACACAAAGACGATACAATGTACTCACATAATGTTTTTAGTAGCTATACAAACATTGGAATGACTTTGGAGGTACCAACTATAAATCCTCCAAATGACATGTGAAACAAAACAACGAGAAAGCCTACCGAACGAGTTAAGTATCCACGACATCGGCAACTATACGATAAGCTCTCTGCTGGTGGGAGGAATCGTCGTCGCTATTGGAGTATGGCAAATAAGAAGACATCTTGCCACACGTAAGAAAAGCGATATAGCGCAGGCACTTTCTACAAAACCTCCAAAGAAGTCAGAAGATTTAGAATTGGAGGAAATTACTACCTACGCTGCAATAGATCGGCATTCTAAGAACCCAATAGGATGTAGATTTGAACTATAATAATTCTTTTAAATAATTGTATTTCTCTTATTGTTTTAATGCTTTATCGTTTACTTTATTTAACTTGTAACATATTTTGTTCCATTTTATACTTTATTTATTTGTAACAGATGTTGTTAACTAATCTATGTATACCTTTCCCTCGGGAGCATGTACGAGCCAATAATGCTCGTACAGCAACATGCTATTGTATAATGAACTTGAACACAATGTAATTCAGTCGTAAATATACCTCCGTCACGCGGTCAGGTGTAAATAAAACAAGTGCGGCTCAAAACTGGTGGTTTTAGTGTTACTCATTAATTACCTACAACAACTCTGGGGTATCGTCAACGGCGAAATAACCCCAACACAACTGTTCAGGCTTTGTTAGGTCTTTAAGGAAAATGCTGAGATTATGTCTGCCTTCAATTATGGCAAACAGCTTAGTGAAAGTGAGATTAATCGATTGAAAGAATTGCTCAAAAGGTATAAAACATGTTTTTCGAACAACTTAAAAGACCTGGGATTAACTAATGTAGTTCAGATGGAAATTGTATTAAGTGATTCGCAGCCAGCAGTTTATCGCCCATATAGGCTCTCCTTTCCGGAGCGTAAACAAGTTTAGACTATGGTAAAGGAAATGATCGATGCAGGCATAGTATGCGAATCAGACTCGCCTTACGCTAGTCCAGTTTTATTGGTAAAGAAAAAGACTGGCGAAAGTAGAATATGTGTTGATTATCGTGCATTGTGTGCCTAGTGAAGTACCTAGCGTTTGCGCCGCATAAAACCTAACAACTTCTACTAAAAGGTAATCTTAACTCATTGCCTGCTATTAAATTTAATAACGTTCCAGTTAAAAAACAACAATCCGTATGCTGCCTTGGTATGGTCTTAGAAAGGAATTTTTCATTTATCGAAATTATAAAAATAGTTGGCGAAAAAGCTAAAAGGAACTTTTATGCCCTAACTAGAATATCCAAAGCAACTTGGGGCCTATCATTCCTAACTTTAAAAACTATATATGGAGCTACCTACATAGGATGTATGACGTGCACCTGTTTAGGCCGATAGGGCCAGGATAGGGGTGGCACGACGTAAACTGCTTCAAAGCCAATGTTTGGCATTGATATTTTTATGCAAGGCGTATAGAACAGTCAGTACTGAAGCCTTACCGGTACTGGCAGGTGTACTTCCAGTCGATCTTGAAGTACAGCGACGTGCTTCAATGTACTACTCCGCGAGGAGGAGACCATGGACACTAATTTTGTTACACAATGCGACTTTAATAAAATTTATAGACAATTTAAACCTCAGACAGAAGTCTGGGAGGACCTCTTATCCGAATGGCAAAGTTAAGGGATAATTCCATCAAGGGCACCTCCATCTGTTCTTTCCATCCATTGGCGATCGGCTGGCTAAGACATGGCTGGAGGTTGACCACTGCGTTGCTCAATTTCTCACAGGTCATGGCAACTTTAAAAGCAAACTGTATTCTTTTAAACTTGTTCCTTCAATCAATCAATGTTCTACATCGAACTGTGAATTTGAACAGTCCGCACATCACATCATGTGGGAGTGTATTCTTTGGCAGAATGAACGCAATATTATGTTGGATAGTGTACAAGTTACATCCGGAGTCGTTTATTATACGGACCTTGTAGAAACTACAACCAATTGAAATATTATTGGAATCAATTATAACAGCACATGCCTACTAACTTAACTTAAAACAATTTTATTCCGGTGGTGCTTGGCAATATGGGCTTCTCCCAGTTGCAATACTGTCCCTTTGTGCCGATTGGCCTAGTTCTGTTCTGTCTCCTGCTTGTTATGGAGGGAAGTGCAAAAATATCTTTTTTCTTACTCCTTCGCTATTCTTTTCTAATTAATTTCGTTGCGGGACCCAAGACAGTTGAATCGTTTCTCCAGGACTCGTCGAGCTTCATTGCTCGGCGTTTTTCTGGCGGTCTCCACTGTTGATTCTGGCTTTCAGGAGTTGCATTAAATAATAAAACAAAACAGGAACACTATCTACCTTTAATTGATGATCAACTTGACAGGCTGGCTGGCAATTGCTTATTTGTAAGTTTAGACCTTGCATCTGGCTACTATCAGATTCCGATAGAGGCAAAATCTGAAGACAAGACAGCATTTGGTACTCTTGATGGGCAATATCAGTTTAAACGCGTGCTTTTTGGTCTAGCAAATGTTCCTGCAATTTTTCAACGAGCAATGAATAAAATAATGTCGAAAGTCGCTTATATGGCCGACGTATTGATTCCTTCCCCAACATTAGATCAGGGAATGAGACGGCTAGAGGAGGTACTTCAGCTAGTAAAAGACGCAGGTCTTACGCTGAAGTTGAAAAAAAGACGAGTGTGCTTATGACCACACGACTGAAGTGAAACTTCTTTCGCTCCATCTGTATGTATATATATATATGTCGGAGATCGTCGATTAATTTTAATAGAAGTTGCTGATTTGATTTACGTAGTAGAGGGGCGAACGCTTGTGACGTCATTTTGTGATGGCGGCACATGGACAGAGTCGCTTTGGAAAGTGAGGTTCGTCGAACGGGGACTTTGCATCGAGACGCGGACCAAGGCACATCTCCGAACCGAAACTGTCGGTTTGCCTATTCAAATTGTTATTATGAAGATTGGGAGGGTATATCTACACGTCGTGCTTCAATTCAAAACTCACCTACGAAATGGAACCTGTACCACCACACCAAGAAGCTGTCGACCCTACCGCTCTGCCGTCGCTGTCTCCGACATCAGAAGTTGGATAAAGAACTACACTGCTCACAATCTCGTTATAAATCAAGGAACAGAATAACGTGAAGCTGGAAGTGAACGTGAAGTTACGAGGTGCGCTCAATTGCTGGCGCAGAGATCACTCCGCGTGATAGTGCGCTGCAGGAGTGCGCTGCAGGAGTCCGCTGCAGGCGTGCACGTGTGGCTGGACGCGGCGCTGGTGAAAGTGCTGGCTGATGCTTGGCGCGCGACAGTGCTGGCTGATGCTTGGCGCGCGACAGTGCTGGATGATGCTTGGCACGCGACAGTGTTGGCTGATGTTTGGCGCGCGACAGTGCTGGCTGATCCATGGCGCGCGACAGTGCTGGCTGATGCTTGGCGCGCGACAGTGCTGGCTGATGCTTGGCGCGCAACAGTGCTGGCTGATGCTTGGCGAGCGACAGTGCTGGCTGATGCTTGGCGCGCGACAGTGCTGGCTGATGCTTGGCGCGCGACAGTGCTGGCTGATGCTTGGCGCGCGACAGTGCTGGCTGATGCTTGGCGCGCGACAGTGCTGGCTGATGCTTGGCGAGCGACAGTGCTGGCTGATGCTTGGCGCGCGACAGTGCTGGCTGATGCTTGGCGCGCGACAGTGCTGGCTGATGCTTGGCGCGCGACAGTGCTGGCTGATGCTTGGCGCGCGACAGTGCTGGCTGATGCTTGGCGCGCGACTGTGCTGGCTGTTGCTTGGCGAGCGAGGTGCGCTTGCGGAGCGCGCTTCTAGCTGCTTGGTGAATCACATCAATGGCATGTGGTGCGGAGTCAGAGCTGCGTGCGCTTTGCGGAACGCCCAAGGTTTCAAGACTTGAGCCTCTACTCTGCAGGCGATGAGAAGATGTCATAATACCCAAAACGTTTGTGGTAACGTAATGGGGTTTTATGACAGCTCAGAGATGTCTGGTGTGTTACGGTTGACAACTGTCAAGTGGCAGGTGTTTGTGGGAAATTGCCATAATCCGGTGAGTCGTACTATTTTTATTTTGATTCCGTGGCCGAATGTTCTCTTGTCAAGCAATCTGTAATTTCATTGGTGTATGTACACACGCGCCAGTATATATACAGTGTACAAGGTTGTGCCAGTGTATTGTGTACTGAACAATTTCTTTGCGACATGATAATAAGAGTTATTTGCAAATTTTATTTTTTGTACTACCCGTATTCTTTGTTATAATGGACTGAGAAATTTTAAATCAGGGTTTTAAAATTATGATGTCTGATTTGTCTTTATATCGAAACTAAAGTTCACTGTGACCTATAGTTACGAGCTCACTTGAGCTTCTGATAGTATGTGTGGCTAGACTATTAAATCTTCTCAAGAGAACACGCGGTAACGAACATAGAAATGAGTGCTATTTACGAAAAATCTAAATTTGATAGAAGTGTGCTATAGTAATGAAATTTAATAATGGTGAGTTGTTTGATGGCGATAATGGCGATCGTTACCTATTGAAATCGTTGATTGGAAACAGAACTTATAAGTACCCCACGATCGCATAAGTACGAAAGATTTTTCCAAGTAATGTCTGCTGAGTTAGATTTTCAAAATGTAGAAGATGGTGAGGAGGGTGCCTCCGCCAGCAAATAGAACACGTATCATGGCTGAGTGGTCGCGCTGCACGCACTAGTCTGTAGTCGTAACTGCAACCCATTGAGAGGTTGTTCAGAGCGCGATGGGCAGCTAGTGGTGTGGCGGGGACACTAGTAGGTGTGGTCGCGCTGCACGCACTAGTCTGTAGTCGTAACTGCAACCCAATGAGGGGTTGTTCAGAGCGCGATGGGCAGCTAGTGGTGTGGCGGGCACACTAGTAGGTATGGTCGCACTGCATGCACTAGGCTGTAGTCGTAACTGCAACTCAGTGAGGAGTTGTTCAGGGCGCGATGGGCAGCTAGTGATGTGGCGGGGACTTTGGTAGATATGGTCGCACTGCATGCACTAGTCTGTAGTCGTAACTGCAACTCAGTGAGGAGTTGTTTAGGGAGCGATGGGCAGCTAGTGATGTGGCGGGGACCTGGGTCTCGGAGGAGACTATTAGTTGTACGGTCATGTGTTGACCTGGGAGTCGTGGACTCGAGTTGGTCGTATCACAAGAGGTGATGACGATATGGGTGTCAACTATGAGTTGTCACTAGCTACTGTGGTAGCGAACCATGGTGTGTTTTCTTTTTGATAATTATGATTTTGATTTGATAATTATGAGGCTTGGAGGAACCTTTTGTGTTTTCTTTTTTAAATTTGATAATTATGAGGCTTGAAGGAACCATTTGTGTTTTCTTTTCGAAATTTGATAATTATGAGGCTTGAAGAAAGCTTTTGTGTGTAAGTTGATAAAATAATTAAGTTTGGCTTTCTAATACCTAGTCAATGAAACTAAACGTGACGTGTGACGGTCAGGTTGGCCGAGTTCTCAAAAATGCTTCAAAGTCGGTTTTCTGTGCTTTTTTTAATTTGTTACAGACATGCACGAGGGCGTGCAACGGGAAATATCGAAGTTTGGCCGGAATCGGCGGTTGGCCTGATGAACCGGTTCCTGGACTCCGGCGCTGAGGGAGCTTCGGATGCGACTGGGATTGGCGCTGTGATGATGATGATGAAGATGATGATGCACGAGGACGTGCAACTAGTCAGGCTGGCCGTGTCGGAGATCGTCGATTAATTTTAATAGAAGTTGCTGATTTGATTTACGTAGTAGAGGGGCGAACGCTTGTGACGTCATTTTGTGATGGCGGCACATGGACAGAGTCGCTTTGGAAAGTGAGGTTCGTCGAACGGGGACTTTGCATCGAGATGCGGACCAAGGCACATCTCCGAACCGAAACTGTCGGTTTGCCTATTCAAATTGTTATTATGAAGATTGGGAGGGTATATCTACACGTCGTGCTTCAATTCAAAACTCACCTACGAAATGGAACCTGTACCACCACACCAAGAAGCTGTCGACCCTACCGCTCTGCCGTCGCTGTCTCCGACATATATATATGTGTGTACAATATATACATGTATACACATATACATATATTATTTTCTATAAATATTTAAATTTATTTCATGGTTTCATTGGTAAATTAATATTTTTGCTTAGATCTTCTATTTTTATTAAAAAAAAAAAAAAAACCCTCGGGGCCAAAAGGTCGGGCTCCTCCTCCTGGTTCAGGGGACCCCAAACTGGTCCACGACCTCTGGGTCCCGAGATCCACGGGGGGGTGAGGTAACTAAAGGGGGTCGGGGGGGATAGGTTTCGTGGGGTTGCGGGTGAGAGGTGGGAGGGGGAGAGGGGGAGTGGATTCCCTCGGGGCCAAAAAGTCGGGCTCCTCCTGCTGATTCATGGGACCCCAAACTCGGGTAGTCCACGACCTCTGGTTCCCGAGATAATCCACGGGGAGGCGAGGTAACTAAAGGGGGTCGGGGGGGGAGGTTTCGTGGGGATGGGGGGAGGGGAGGTTTCGTGGGGATGGAGGGGGGGGTAGTGGATTCCCTCGGGGCCAAAACGTCGGGCTCTTCCTCCTGAATCAGGGGACTCCAAACTCGGGTATTCCACGACCTCTGGTTCCCGATATAATCCACGGGGGGTGAGGTAATCAATGAGGGGGGTCGGGGGGGTAGTTTCGTGGGGATATTAAGGGTAAGGGGGAGGGGGGGATACAGGAGGGACTGTGAAGTAGGCGGTACCAAATTTTATGTTAACTGACCTCCTTAATGGTCGCCAGTCAACATAAAATTTAATGTATAGTGTTAAGTGTAAATAAATAAATAAATAAGTGTATCCGTGTCTCAAAATTAAAAAGAAAAAAAATTATGCATAGATCTTCTACTATTATTGATAAAAAAAAAACTCGTTGTAGACCTTGTAGTAAGTACCAAGCTCGCGCTACGGGCGCCTCTGTGCTTATATCCCCCACTTAACTTCCGTTCGCCTTGCCCGATCAGTTTTCGTAACGCTTTCGCCAGCTTACTGCCCAAGTCAAGCGTGCGTAAAGAAGTTTCACTTCAAAAATGTAGTTTTTTTTTGTACTGAGCTAGAGATCCTAGGATTCCATGTTAGTGGTGAGGGGATACGTCCAGGGAAAGGCAAAACATTATCTATAGAAAACTTCCCAATACCCCGGAACGTTCACGATATTAGGCGATTTATCGGCCTAACTAGCTTTTTCCGGAGGTTTGTAAAAGACTTCGCTTTTATTGCCCGTCCACTAACAGACCTGTTAAAATCTAAATTCGAATGGAAATGGAAGGCGGAGGAGGCAGAGTCGTTTAGAGTTTTGAAGGCAAGATTAGATCAACGCCCTATATTAGCTTTATACAGTCCTAATTTAGAAACCGAAATTCATACGGATGCGTCGAATCTAGGTATTGCGGGGATTCTCCTACAACGAGATGCTGACGGTTTACTTAGGCCGCTGGCGTACTACAGCCGTAAAACTATGGTAGACGAGCAAAAATTTCACTCCTTTGAGTTGGAAACTCTAGCGGCAGTCGCAACTTTAAAACGATTCAGAGTCTATTTACTAGGGCTAAGATTTAAAATAGTCACCGATTGTAACGCACTTCGTACTACCTTAACTAAGAGGGACCTTGTGCTACGAATTTAGCGCTAGTGGATCTAGTTTCAGGAATATGACTGCGAAATTGAGTACATACCGAGTTCGCGAATGGCTCACGTAGATGCTCTCAGCCGTGCACCTGTGGGTGAACCTACCGATATCGATACCGAGCATGTTTGTGATGTTCTACACATAGAGTTCGTGATTGAATCGCTACTGTACAGGGTGCTGATAGCGAAATAAAACGTATAAAAGACATCTTAGAAGATGACACGACTAAGTTTGTAGCTGACGTACGTAAGAATTACATGTTGAAGGGCAGTTATGTATATAAAATCTTAGACGAAGGATTACGATGGGTAGTTCCGAGGGGTTGTAGGTGGCAAGTGCTGCGCATCAACCATGATGAGGTAGGTCAATTTGGCTTCGAAAAAACGTTGAGACGTATCAGAAGCATGTTTTGATTTCTAAAAATGCGTAGATTCACCAAGAAATACGTCTCAGCCTGTTTGGAGTGTGCGCATCATAAAGCACCTGGTGGCCCCAAAGAGGGAGTGCTGCATCCAATACCCAAATTGGAGAAACCATTCCATACACTTCATGCTAATCATCTAGGCCCATTCATTCACTCTAGGAGAGGCAACATGTATTTGCTTGTTATTATAGACACTTTTACGATAACTGATGCCCTGAGTACTAAATGTCATGACGTAAATGACAACTTATGGGACGAATACATTGGTAACGTACAATTAGGTATTAATACCACTATTAATAAATCAACAGGGAAGAGTCCCTCTGACCTGTTGTTTGGTTGCAGATTGATGAATGCATCAGAGAATTTATTAACAAGTGAACGAATCGATGGTGATGCCTTACTAAAACTGAGGTCGAATGCTAGGAAAAGGGTGGAAAAACAACAGCCTTATGCTAAAAAGCAAATCGATAAGCGTAGGAAGAGTCGTACTATATTAAAATGTAGGTGATTTAGTCAGCCGCGACTTTAGTCAGACGCGCGCCATGACTTCCGCGTTCCTCGGTGTGAGTTATAGTCCTTTGTGTGGCTGTGATCTGGTGTGAGTGATTTATGGTCCTTTGTGTGGCGCCCGTGCTACACTATTCCCCCCTTTTTAGCAAAGCGTACGTAGCGTGCAGGCGTCCTGATGATCCTGCCTGATCTGGTACGTTGTTCCCTCGTATGCGGGTCTGGATGCAGGCTGGATTGCTCATCTGTGGTAGCTGCAGGTGCTTGATTGGTCTCGCTGTTCATATGCCTGGGATCATCTTCTGTGTTGATTGTATACGCAGGTTTGAGGCGATCTATCGATATATTGCTAATTCGTCCTGGTAGCTGGATTGTAAAATACTTTTCTTTACGTTCGATGATCTTGTATGGACCTTGGTATGGATGCTGCAGAGGTTTGCGGACGGTGTCATCGCGTACAAACACGTGGCTACATGTTTGTAGGTCGTTGTGCACGAACATACATCGCTTGTTTGCATGCGATTTGTATGTAGGTGTGAGCTTCGTGATAACTTCTTGCAGGTGATTGACGTAGTCGTGGTCCATTTTCGGTGTAGCTGGTGTCGGTGATATGAAATCGCCTGGTAGTCGTATTGCTTGACCGTAGGTGAGTTGCGCTGCGCTTGTGTTAGAGTCGGAGCGGATAGCGGCTCTGAGACCCATTAGAACAGCAGGCAATTCGTCGATCCATTTGTTGCTGTTTTCTAGTCTAGCCATGAGTGCGGCTTTTAATGTCCTGTGCCAGCGTTCGACGATTCCGTTACTCTGCGGGTGGTATGCAGTAGTACGGGTTTTTTCTACACCGAGTAATTGAGCGAGGTCTCGGAATAGTCGACTTTCAAACTGTCGTCCTTGATCGGTAGTGATTCTTATTGGACAACCGAAACGAGATATCCATACTTCGTAAAGTTTTCTTGCGACGTTTTCAGCGGTTGTCTCTTGAAGTGGTACAGCTTCGGGCCATCGTGTGCACCGGTCGATCATCGTGAGCAAGTATTTGTGTCCGCATGCTGACGTCGGTAGCGGTCCAACGATATCAACGTGAATATGTTGAAATCGTTCGCTCGGTGGGAATGTTGCGATGTCACTATGATTGTGTCGCTGTACTTTGGAGAGCTGACACGAATTGCATGTCTTAGTCCACTGGCCGATGTCGGTATTCATTGACGGCCAAAAGAATCGCTCTTGCATCAGCTTCCGTGTGGATCGTACTCCTGGGTGGCTTGGGCTGTGCACGGCATTGAAAGCTATGCGACGAAAATCAGCTGTTAAATATGGACGAACGTGTGACGTTGATGTTTCGCAGAATATTGGCTTGTTAGTACCCGGTAAAATGATTTTCTTGAGTTGTATGTTGGTCTGTTGAGACAATGTAGGGATACAACTGTCGTTTTCTTGAGCTTGAGATAACTCGTCGTAGTTGATAGGTGATGGCACGTCGATAGTTTCGATGCGTGATAATGCATCTGCTACAACGTTTTGAGCTCCGCTCACGTGTCGAATGTCAGTAGTGAACTCGCTGATAAACAGTAGCTGCCTGATTCGCCGTGGTGTGTCGTTATCGGAAGGCGGCTTGCGGATTGCGTAGGTCAGCGGTTTATGGTCAGTGTAAACCACGAGTTTTTTGCCTTCAAACATCTTTCTGAAATGTTTTATTGCCATATTTATTGACTGAAGCTCCCTGTCGAAAGTGGAGTACTTTTTTTGTCTTTCTGAAAATTTCTTTGAAAAATATCCGAGTGGCAGCCATTGTCCGTTGCTTCGCCTTTGTTGTAGAGATGCCCCGGCGCAGGTAGCTGAGGCGTCCGAAAAAATAGCGATTTGGTCCTCTGGCGAACTGGATGGGTAAGACAATAAAGCAGCGTTTATTATGCTTTGTTTGCACAACTCAAAAGCTTTTGTCGATTGATTGTCCCACTTTACTTCCGTCTTGTCTCGTTTTTTTGAATTATGAAGGAATGCATTCAGCGGTGCCTGAATGCTTGCGGCGTTTGGGACATTGTCTCGGTAAAAATTTATCATCCCCATAAATCTCCGTAAGTCTTGAATGGTTTTGGGTTTTGGGTATTCTGTGATTACTTTGACTTTGTCTTGAAGTGGTTTGATCCCCTTGCTTGATACTTCAAAACCTAGGAACTTGACGGTTTCGCTGCCGAAAACACACTTAGAGGGATTTATAGTGACACCATACGTGTCTAATCGGCGTAAAACTTCCTGCAGATCTCCGATGTGGCTTGCTTCACTTTCAGATGCAACGATAACATCGTCGATGAATGGGAACGCGTAGTCTATTCCGTTGAGCACTTCGTTTATGAATCGTTGGAATGTCTGTCCGGCGTTCTTGAGACCTGGGCACATTCGTGGAAATTCGAATAAACCGAATGGTGTAGTGATCGCTGTCTTCTCGATATCAGGTTCGAAGATTTTTAATTGCGAATAAGCTCGGTTTAAATCGAGAGTACTGAAGATTTTCTTGCCGTGAAGTAGGTAGGTAAAATCTTTGAGGCGTGGGACTGGATAGCGGTCGGGTTTGGTGACGTCATTGAGTCTTCTGTAGTCACCACAGATGCGTAAGTCGCCGTTTTTCTTAGGAACGACGTGTAGCGGACTAGACCAAGGGCTTTTGCTTGGTCGGCAAATTCCTTGCTGCATCATGAGCTCGAATTCTTTCTTCACGGGCAGGTAGCGATGTGGAGGAAGAGGTCTGCACTTGTTGAACACTGGTGGGCCAGTAGTTTCGATGTGGTGTTCTACCTTGTGTTTGGGAGTATCCTTCATGCTTGATGGCCGCAGGATATCGGGAAACTTACTGAGGAGCTGGTGATACGGCTGTTCCATGTCGATACTTCGAACTGTAGGTTCGGCGGAACGAATGACTGATGCTCTGACGGTCATGTTGGTAACTTTGTCGACGAGGCGTCGGCCGGCTATGTCGACAAGCAGTTGATGACGCTTCAGAAAGTCTGCACCGATGATGGGTTTGCTGACTGCAGCGACGATAAATTTCCAGGTGTACGGCCGTCGTAGGTTGAGATCCAGTTGTAGGGTTTTTTCTCCGTACGTCGGAATGATCGTGTTGTTTGCTGCGTACAAACAGAAATCGGTTTGCTTTGCTTTCCCGCCTTTTGTCCTCGGTATCACGGAAACGTTTGCGCCCGTATCAATTAGAAATGACAGACGCGAATTCCTATCAGTTATGAATAGGCGGTGATACGTGTTGTTCGCGTCAGTTGCCGCCTCAACCGACGCAGGCATTAGTTTTCCGACTGGGCACTGTTGTTGTTGAAGTTGTTGTTGAAGTTGCACGGGCGTGTACACTTACGCGCGTTTGCGCCGTACTTGCGATGATAATAACAGATAAGTGATTGTTCTGAATACTTGCGGTTGCTATTATCGTTGCTTGTTGAACGCGATCTTGAACGCCGTCTGTCGAATGATCTGTGTGATCGTGGTCTGGATTCCTGCCTGTCCTTGAGTTCTGCCAGCTCCAGAGATAACTGCCTTATTTGGTCGTGTAGGGCAGCCACATCGCTCGTGCGTGAAATCTGCGCGACCTGGTTAGGTTGCGCGATACTGTCCATTACACTGTCTGCTACTTGCGATAACTTTTCCAAGTCCGTAGTGTTGCTCACGGTGAGGACAGCGCGTACTGAGGGTGGAAGTAGCCGGGTCCACATGATGCGCAGTGTACCGTCTGGTATTTTCTGTCCGGCTAGTTCCCGCATTTTTCGCAACAGCTGTGAGGGTTTCTGATCTCCGAGTTCCATCTCATCCATCAGCTTCTGAAGCTTCCGGCTCTCGGATTCCTCGTAGACACTGATGAGTCGGGACTTCAGGGCTTCGTACTTGTTTTCAATGGGCGGGTTGATTATAATATCACTTACTTGCTGAAGTGCGTCCAGGCCTAGTCGGGCGATAGCTGCTTGATAGCGCGCGTCATCACCTTGCCTCTGTGGCGCCATTACTGCTTCGAAGTGTGTAAACCATAGTCTGGGATACGCCGGCCAAAAGTCAGACAGCCGTGCTTGTAGTGTGAGCGTGTCGACTTGCCCTCCTACCTGTGTTGCGTTGCTTACCTGTGTTGCGTTGTTGGTCGCCATCCTGATTACTCTTCTGGTGTATCACGCAGCAATACCGTGAATATAGCCTCTTGAAATCCTAGTGGTGAGACCCGCTTGTGGGAAGCCACTAGAATGTGCTAATCATGAGTACCGTCACGTTTGTCTTGATTCACGTCGCTTAGGTCACCACTGTAGCGCGTAGGTCGTGTCGCGTAATTAAAACTCAGATAAATCGAACTTTATGTATTGCACGAATGTAAAAGAGTACAATGTATTTGACGTGTGAAATGACGCGATACAAGAGTGTGATTCAGGAATGGATATAATAATGACGTTGTATAATGATGTTATACAATGATGTAGAATATGACAATAATAATCTCTTACAAGCTATGCACTCACTTAAATACTAACTATCTCTATACTAACTATCTCTAAATGATAGTGGGGTAACCAATAACGAATCAGCTTCCGTCCTGCGATGCCCGCGCGGTGCTGCGTGCGTTCTTGATGCTGATTCGTTGATCGAGGCAGGCCACGGCGTATGATTGGTTAACGTATAACGCGCGCCAATTCAGTCACGTGCTAGATGACTCGTTATAGTTTCCCACGGACGTTGACCGTTGGGCCGGCAGATGTGTTCCGGGGTGAAGAATTATGAGACTCCTCCCGGAGTGAGGGTCGGAACCCTCGCTGCGGGGGTCTGCGTCGCTGGGACGCGCGCCATGACTTCCGCGTTCCTCGGTGTGAGTTATAGTCCTTTGTGTGGCTGTGATCTGGTGTGAGTGATTTATGGTCCTTTGTGTGGCGCCCGTGCTACACAAATAACGACAACTTTGCAAGTTTACTCATGATAAAAGGAGATAAATATCGAAAAAAACTGCTATCATCACAAGTTTTGCAGGTGTGTAGAAAAAAACTGTGTATATTAAAAAGTAAACAATGGTGTTTTAGTTCTAACAAAAATCAGATAACCTAAAACACCATAGTCATTTATGACAAGTCACCCGGCCGAAAGGTATTACAGCGACATCTGTCGTGTAATATATCTATCAAAGAAAGCAACACCGTGAGACCTACGCTGTTAGCCATAGTAAAGTAGGATGTTTATTTGTTCTAAAATATTTTCTGGACAAATAATACGCAATGGAAGAAATCACAGAAATACAAAAATCACTTCAAAGAAAATTAGATGAACAAGCCAATGAACTTAAAGAAATGAAAGAAAATATTCCAAAAAGTATAAAAAAAATATAGACGAAAAATTTCTAATTCTGGATACCAGACAACAACTGGAAAAACTAACAGAAGAACAAGGGAAGAAAATCCAGAGACTTAGATGTCCTCCGGATACTCCCTCGTGCACCTGTCTTAGCACCGACGCGACCTTATCACAGGGGACAACTATCTGTAAGGTGATCTCCAGTCCACTGGGTGATTACCATTTCCTCTTGAGAACTCCGTTATCAATTATCAGGCTGTCCCATAGAGCCCAGTAACTTTTTGCAATTGGGCTAAGCGCTGATATTCCACTCCAAGCGGGCCTCTGGCCACGCTGCTTCCGTTCAATTACTGCCCTCAGGTCACTGTCTTCCTTTTGTGCGTCTCCCATTGCTTGATTATTCCAGTCTTCATCCAAAGCATTCACCTGGATAATCCACACGTTCTCTTCCTTTCCCTGTTTGCGTCCTTCACCTCGGTCCTTACTCCCTGAAGTAATCTGGCGACGGCGGTCCTTTTGTCTTGACTTTTTCTCGAGGCGCTTCTTCTTACGCGCCTCGTCCTCGACTTCCTTGTCCCGCCTTACGTCTGCCACACTCCACGACCTTCCGCGCGACCGCACTCGCTCTTGTTCTCGCTTGCCGGAACGTTCGCGTTCCCGGTCCTTCACGCGTTCAAACTCTCGTTCAGCGGGTCGCTCGCGGTGCCCGCTCCGATCGCTCCGCTCGCGCCACTGGACCCTCTCGTAAGGGCGCTCGGGTTCGACCTTCGCATCGCGCTTGCGCCACGCCATTACCGCGGCCTCCTCACGTGACCAAGAAGTTCTTCGTCCCTTAGCCTTCCTGGGACAATTAATTCGAATGTGCCCCTTTTCGCCACACTCATAGCAAGTTGGTCCTCGTCGGGCTTTTATTTGTGCGGTCACTTCTCGAATACGGTCGTGTTGTCGGCCATCTTGACGTACAGGTTCCACCTCCAGAGCATGTGTCAAGGCTGCGTTCAGAGTCTGATGGTGACCCAGACGAACTGCAGCTCTGACTTCTGCATCTCGAATCCCATCAGTAAAGAATCGCAGAGTAGTAGCGTCAATCAATCCCGGTGTTAATGCATACGCCTTCCGAACCATACGTTCTATTTCCGTTGCCCACTGTTGCAAACCCTCATTGCTCTTCTGTGTGCGGTCGCAGAGTTGAGCCCTGTAGACATGTTCGAGGTGTTTCTCTCCATATCTAGTCTCCAACGCTTCTAACTGACAGGCTAGGGTATTGCAATGCCCGGAAATATTCTCGAGGATTTGTACCGGCTCACCACGCAGAGAAAGCGTAAGAACGGTTACTGCTTGATCGTCGTCCCAGTTGTTGCCTTTTGCGACCTTTTCAAATTGCAGACAGAGGGCCACCCATAACGTTGTTCCGTCAAAATGAGGTACTTGGAACGTCGGCAAAGCACTGGGTACAGGCATCACACCTTTAATACCCCCTTTTTGTACTCTCTCTATTTCTTTTCCAAACTCCATGATGGTATTATCTAGTTTCTCGATACGCGCATCATGATCCTCAATACGACCTTCTTGTGGTCCATGCGGGCATCTTGTTGTGCTGTTTTTATTTTAAGCTCGTTGATCTCTCCTTTAGTTGTTTCCCACTTTTCATTAAGTTCTAATACTAATTGCTGGGATTTTACCTGAGATTCTGCTATACTTTTAATGATTTGTGCCTGGGTTTCTGCCTGGGATTGTTTTATTTGAGCCGTTAACTGGGCCAGTAACGCTGATAAATCATATCCGCTGGTTCCGGGAATAGTGGTGGTACTAGGCGCACTCACATTCGTCGGTGTTACGACGGCCGCATCTTCTACGCGTGCAGGGACACCAAACGATTCTTCATTCATCGCTGCTTGTTGTCGCGTGCGAACTCTTTCATCTTCCCTTGGCGTGACCGGTATTCCGCTTCTGACACCAATTGTTACAGCCCGTAACAATTGGTGTCAGAAGCGGAATGCCGGTCTGTAAAAAACAGGTTGGCCACTGTTCGCCTGTGCTCCACCCTTTGGAGACCGTTTTGATCTCTCCACCGAATCCAAAGTTGCCGGGTGGTATTCTGCAGCACCATGCCCAAATGTGGCTGCAGTACTCCACCCACGAATGTATAACATATAAATATGTATGTTTTTGTCGTCCTCCGTGGAGCAGCGATCAACACGCCTGCCTGTGAGGTGGATGCCCCGGGTTTGATCCCCAGCCAGGTCAAGATGGAAAACGGTCTTTTCCTGCTTGGCCTGGGTCTTGGATGTTTATTCAAATATGTATCTATTATAAATATAGTATCGTTGAGTTAGTATCCCATAACACAAGTCTCGAACTTACTTTGGGGCTAGCTCAATCTGTGTGACTTGTCCGTATATATTGGTACGGGCTAGGGGTACTAAAATACCGGTTAAGGGTTACAAAGTTTATTGGCAACGAAGGTACAGTCGATTGTAGGCAATGACAAGTAGAATGTTGCTGACGTTGCACCGAAGTCTTCACTTACGTCCACGAAGTCCGTATTGTAGACACACAATAACACTACAGAAGTTACTAGACGTAGTACTCAAAGTTCTCTTTACAATTGTCGCAGAAAGGTAGGTATACAACCTCCAACAGTATTCTCAAAGATCGCTTCTTAACTGTCGCTTGTTCTCGTATCGCTAGTCGAATGCAGACTGACTCTGCGCCTTTTTTTTTTGATGTGGCATCTCATAGTTGACCTTGAGAGGCCGTGACTAATTAACCGGACTTTCCTGTGGATGCCTTAAATGAATTTAAAGCCTCCAGCCAGGGCTACTAAAACTAAAAACTAAGCGACTACGCGCTAAGGGCACCCCCTTTGGGGTACGAACCTCGGCTTAGGGCGTCGCTAGTGAGAACAGCAAGGGAAGGCTGGATCGAATATTTGTTTACATTCGGTTTGATGACCGCGGCGTTTCCTAGTACTAGCTCTGAGAAGAAACGTCCGAAACAAACTCAGAGGTCAAGGTTGGGAAGAATAGAATAGTATATTTCATTACAAGTGCGGAAAGCCTGTCATTACAACGAGTTCCGACAAATGTCGACCCGAGCCGAGGCGCAGCCGAAGGTGAGGGTTGACAGTCGGAACAAGTTGCAATGACGGTTCCGCACGTGTACTGAACAACAATTTTTAATACGGTTGCGAAAAAATTAAACAATTTATTAAAATAATAAAAACACAATAAACTCAACTAACTAATAATTTATTTCTTAGAAAAGTTATAATTCACATATACTTTGAAATTGATACAGTTTTTTATACCAACTGGGGAAGTTTTAGGTTGCATATTTACTGTTTGAGACAAACTATTATTAATTTCGTATGATTGTTCATGTATATTTGTTAAAGGTGTTATACAATGGCGTTTGCTAGTTGATGGAATTGGATCTAATGACTTACCATTATCAACGAAGGTAAATGGACGAACATTTCTCTTCACTATTGTCATGTGAAGGTGACGGACTGGACTTTAAATTAATGGATTGTGTGATTTTTTCCCCAGTTTCTAGTTTGTTGTGTAATGAATCAGCAATATAGCCTTCTGCAACTTTGTCTGACTTCCAACCTCCTAGTCGCTTTATGGACGTCAAATTGACTCCTGAATCTGCCAATAATGTAGCAGAGGTCCTCCTGAAGCTGTGCCCAGTATAATACTCTGCATCCGGCAGACCAAGAAACGTAGCTATTTCTTTTGGCATATTACCAAATTTGTTTATCCCGATTGCTTGAGATGTACACTTTCCTTTTTGATAATTTTGGAAAAAACGGTCGGATTTTCCTTTTTGGGACCGCTGATTCATATATTTTTGCACTATTCTAAGAAAATCTCCTTCATCAACAAAGCTTCTCGTTATCTTATTTTTTGTATTCGGAATCTTGATTAGTAGCATTTTTTCATGGGCTTCAATATCTTTTAAAGTAATATTGGATAACTCCTCTCTGCGGCAAGCACCAACAATGCCAAAAATCAGCGCAACCTACGAAAAAAAGGGATTTGATTAATATTTTTTTAAATAATTTAATGACTGTATTTTGCGATTTCGTAAACTGAATACTAAAGAAAAATATAAGTACTTATTAATTAATTACCTTTGTGGCTAAATAACGATCATCGGGAGCTTCGTTTAAAAACCTTTCCACTTCATTCAATGTTAATATTTTCGACTTTTTAGTTGTAAAACCGTCTGATTGTCGTTTTAAGAAAGCATTTAGTTTTGGGTATTGACTTATATCCACGTTGTTTCTTATTTTCAGCATACTTTTTATCATCGAAAACCTCGACCATAATGTAGAAGGTTTTAATTTTGCTGACAGTTCGGAGAAATATGCCAACATAACATTATCTGAAAAACTATTTGCCTTTTTCTCTTCTCTCCACGCAATAAATTCGTTGTATACAGGGTGCCAGGGAAACGCTTCCGAAAACGAAGACAGGTGATAAGGCTAGTGATTCTCGATACGATACCATCAAAAAATGAGGATTTTTTTTTACAATTTTACTTAAGCATTTTTCGTACACTATGCTGTGGGAACAGTTAAATGAGTTAAATGAAACCATTATTTGCGATTAAACATTTTTTTTTTTCTTTACAACTCTAACAAGTAATGTATTCGTAAATAAATAATCAGCTGACAGCTGACGCTCGCGCATACTCGAGTTCAAAGGCCGCGTGCGGTCACCGACATCGCGACGCGCGACGGGCGATGCGCCGGGTGACTTAGTGCGGCGGGCCCATGTGATCGGACTATCTTCCTAAACTACTAACCTTCACTCGATCGCTTGAAGCAAATGTCTTTTCAGTTCACTTCTACCTAGTTGTGGGATATCTGCTTACGGGTTCCATTCGTGCAAGGATCGTAATGATTTTCCCCTTGAACAGGGTTACAATTTTATTTTGATCTGAACGTTCAAATTTACAAATCAGAAAAATCCAGTTTACTTTGCTTAACCTTGAGGCCCATATCGAAGGTACTTAGATACCTACAGCCGGCAGTGTGGCTGTAAGGCCATAAAAATCCTTTGTAAAGCGCCGCTAAAATAAAGAAAAATAAACATTACAGAGGCGTCAACAGTTTTAATTGATTGATCGTGAATTTAATAACAGTTTTGTATTATGTCGATAATCGATAGTAAATGAAATAAAGCAAAAGATCGCTGACATCAGCTGTAATTGACTAAAATTTTTTCATCGCATGTGAATCAATTGAATTTGAACTTTATAATAATGTAATTAAAGTCACACGATGCGTGCTCGTTTATTGCAAGAACTGGATCCTTCATTTAGTAAGTAAACCTAATCAATTTAAAGTGAATAATTAAATTAATTGAATCTAAGAAACCAGTTAAATCTTATTTAAAAGTTAGAAAATGAAAACAGTTTGTAATAAAGCATAAGTACAATTTCCTAACAATTAAAATCAATTGATTTCTGATCTCGTAATTATTCTTTCGTTCATGCGGGGATGTCCCCAATGCGTTTGTCGACGTCCGCGCGGGCTTGTTTGACCTTCATAGTACTTCTTTAGTAAATAATTAATCAGTTCATTCCCGACTCGGTTCGTGAGCGGTTACGTTTTTAATCGATTATTTAATTATTGTTTTGTTAGTTTTAAATTTGTGTTTAGTTATTAGGTATTGTTACGTTTTTAGTGCTGTTTTATTCTTTTTAGTTATAACTTTTTGTTGTTTTAGACAATGCCTGAGGCATACGTGTACAGTGCTCGTGAATACGGCAACATGTTGATGTGTTTAGGAGAAGAATTCTAGGACCAGTGTTTCTACCGCAGCGTCTCAATGGATCAGCATATCTTAATTTTATAAATGGACATTTAAATGATATGCTAGAATGTGTCTGTGGCTGAATTTCGTCGAGCATGGTTCCAGCACGATGGAAGCATGCTCGTTACGCGTCCCGTCCGCGAGCGTCTCACTGAGCTTTTTAATGACTGCTGGATCGGAAGGCTGGGGCCGCACGCCTGGCCGTTCACCCGACTTAACGCCGTTGGACTTCTTTTTATGGGGGTATGTGAAAGAAAGAGTGTTTGATCGGGAATGTGACAGTGCTGATGAAATGCGGGGCAGAATAGTGAGTGTTTTTAATAAACTACGTGAAGAATGTGTTGAGGAATACTGATGCCTCGTGTTCACGGATCGACACAGCGACGGGCCCGGCTTTGTATTGAAATGAATGGAACTCAGTTCGAGCCAAACCTCATAAGGTCGCAAAGGATTTAGACAGGTACGTAAAATGCCTCTGTCAGCTTTTTACAATGGACTACAATTGCGATTTTGAAAGTGATGTTTGTAAATTGCGTATAAATCGGCTCTTTTCGGCGGCGGATTAGCGCGGACGCGGTAGTGCGACGTCACCTTGCGTGTCAGTGACCTCACGTTTCGTACACTATCCAATGCTTGTTTACGAAATATGAAGTCTTGAAAATAATCAATTTAAAGCGAAAGGTTATTGGTATCCGTTTGCATTTAGGTTGTATATAATCTACGTTCTGGCTTCGGAAGCGTTCTCCTTACACCCTGTATAGATATGTAGCGACTTTTTGAGTTTTCCGGTAAAATGTTCTCCGAAGCATTTTGTGCAATTATACTGAGTTCCGGTGGTGTTAATTCAAATAAAATATCGTAGAAATTACTCATTTTGTGCAACAAACAACTAAACTCGCAAAGAAAATTTTTGAAAAATGGCGCAAACCGTAAAAGAATATAAGCAGAGTTTTTGTTTTTCTTCGCCCATTCG
This sequence comes from Sesamia inferens, assembly GCA_037179545.1. Taxonomy (NCBI): domain Eukaryota; kingdom Metazoa; phylum Arthropoda; class Insecta; order Lepidoptera; family Noctuidae; genus Sesamia; species Sesamia inferens. The sequence continues at coordinate 30,355,897 of CM073939.1, read as the reverse complement.
ATTAGGCAAAGGGAACTATGCCCATACAGCCAAGTCTTCATTAGAATTTTTTTATTGATATGAAATGAAAATGAAATGAGATGAAATTAAATAAAACCTAACCTAACTCATTGAATTAAATCATTAAATCTGATATTGAAACAAATTAGTAGCTTCTTTTTAGAATTATTTGCATGAATCATAAAAACTTCTATGATTTTTTTAAAGTAAAAACTTCATGGTTGGTTTTTTTTTATTTTTAATAGACAATATTTTGACAGTTGGGAAAGAGAACGCACTAGTTCGGAAAAGATAAAGAAAAAGCACGAATGTGTAATAGCCCACTTTCCGAACGCTATACGTCCCTGTAATATACCACTTTTTGAGCAACTGTATTAAAATACTCTTTATTATGTACACCATATAGATTACAGAACATAAATAAAAATATTTTACAAAGGGTGACACAATGGGCGGTCTTATCGCTAAGAGCGATCTTTTACAGACAACCTTTCCTTCCAACCCTTCCTTTCTTTCTTTCCTTTCTTTCCTGTCAAGGTTGGGAAGTTATGTTTACTGGCTCAGCTGCGGCGCGGGCTGGCCTTCATCGGACAAGGGACGGGGGATGGGCTACTACGTTGAACGCGTCGCGATGGACCTCGGCGGCGAGGTCGGTAGGTCGGTCTGTTTTTGTTTAATGTACTAGTGGCCCTATTGGCCTCTTGGAGGAGGGTTATGGGTTCATCTGGGTCTGAGAGGGCATGCCTTGGGCGGCGAAGCTTGGAGATGGTGGAGGGGGTGTAATTAGCAGCCGCTACTATCAGAGGATTGCGGTGCTTGGCGGCAGTGTCAAAGAAGCGTTTGGAAAGACGCTTCATGAACTGCTGGACGGTGGGGATTTTGAGATCAAGGTGGAGGATCTCATTACGGACGAACCAAGGGGCGTTTGTGGCTTTACGAAGAAATCGGTTTTGGACTACTTGCATCCTATGGATATGACGCGGCTTGGTATGTGTGAAGACTGGACAAGCGTATGTCATAATCGGGCGTATGCACGTTGTGTACAAGCGCATTTTGCACTTGAGGGACAGTTTGCTACGCGGGTTGAGGACGGGGTGGAGTCGACCCAGAGCGTAGGCGGCACGTGAGCGGACCGCCTTAATGTGCTCTGAGAAGTTGAGGTTGCGGTCGAGAATCACACCTAGGTATTTGGCTTGCTTCCCCCAAGGGATCAGCTCGCCAGACATGGAGATGGGTCGTGGGGTGGGGACGTTTAGTCACGGTTTCGTGTGGAGTACCGCTTGACTTTTTTGGGGGTTAACTTCGATCCTCCATTTCTTGAACCAGTCAGCCAGTTTGTTGACTGCGGTTTGGAGATGGTGTCGAATTCGGTCAGGGCTGAGTCCCGAGCAGTAGATGGCGGTGTCGTCTGCGAACAGAGCGATTTGGGCCTTACCACCTTTCGGGATATCGCTTGTATACAGCGTGAAAATAAGGGGGGCTAGTACAGAGCCCTGGGGAACACCTGCACGGATGGGGCGGGGGGAGGAGAGCGCTTCTTCGATTTTGTAGCGGAAAGTGCGGTTTGACAGAAAGTCCCGTAAGATGAGAACGAGACGGTCGGGCACTCCGAGTTTGTACAGCTTATAGATTAAGCCGTTGTGCCATACTTTGTCAAACGCTTTCGCTATGTCGAAGTAGACCTACGCCTACGCCTGTGTACCAGGAACCTTGCGTGTATATGTTCGGTGATGCGTAGGATCTGTTGTGGACAGGAGTGTCGGGTACGGAACCCGAACTGCTCATTGGGGATGAGGCCCTTGTTCTCGGCGTAGGCTCTGAGACGCTTATATATAAGCCTCTCGTAGATTTTGCCGAGAACTTTCAGTCAGCTGATGGGACGGTAACTTGTCGGTTCGGCTTTAGGCTTACCGGGCTTGGGAATGCCTATCACTGTGGCTTCTTTCCACGTTTGTGGGAAAATATTGTTCCCCATTGCACCATTGAAGATGGTGGTCAAGAGGAGGACTAGGTGGGCTGGGAAGAGTCGGACCACTCTGTTGGTGATGCCGTCTGATCCGGGTGCTTTTTTGGGTTGAAGGCCTTTGATGATGTCCTGCACTTCTTCTGGAGTGATGCGAGGCAGGGGATCATCCGGGTCGTCAACGGGCGGGAGGGGGGACCTACGTTCGACCTCTAGAAGGTGGGCTTGATCTACTGGTAGGAGGCTGGGGGAGCACTGGGCTTCAAGGCAGGAGGCAAGGCATTCAGCCTTGTCATCGTCGTCGAAGGCGATGGTATTGTCGGGGCGAACCAGAGGAGGCATGGTGACAACTTCTTTGGATTTTAACTTCCTCTGAAGTTCCCAGAAGGCTAGGTGGGTGGGCTCTAACTCGTCCAGCATCTTATCCCAGCCCAGGCTTCACGCCACTCCGATATGCGTCTTTTTACAGTTCTCTGTAAATAGCGCATATGGGCTTTGTTGGCTGCCCAAGCTGCTGTAGGCACGAACAGCCGCGTTCTTCTCGGTCAGGAGTTCGCGCAAGTTAGCGGGGAGTTTCCAGCGACAGTCTTCTGTCACTGTTACCACCTTCGACAGGGGTACTTGACCTGGGTCAGAGAGGCCAGTGCGGGGAGCCAGTCGGATAACGACTGGTCGATGATCGGACGATAGCTCAGGTAGCGCTTCTATAGAGTCTAACCGTAGGTTGACGTTCTTTAGGAGCGCCACGTCGAGGACGTCTGGGGTGTGATCGGGGTCGTAGGGGAAATGGGTGGGGGTCATAGGTCCCACGACGTCGAAGTTCATTTGGGTAGAGAGGTCAAACAGGAGTCTGCCTCTGGAGTTGATCCTGGTGCTATTCCAGGCGGTGTGTTTGGCGTTGAGGTCGCCCGCTATTATAACGGAGTCGCTCAACCCAAGAAGTAGGGCGATGTCGTCTGCTATGAGTTGATGATTCTCTGCAGAGGAACCGGGAGGGAGGTAGGCCGACACTAATGTGATAGGTTGGTGGCCTGTCATGCCGAGACGGCACATTGACACTTCGAGTCGTGAGAGGGGTGGGGGGTCCATTGGGATGCAATGTAGAGCCCTTTTTAAATAAATAAGAGTGCCGCCTTTGTGACATCGCAGCCTGTCGTTGCGAACTACGCGGTAGTTCGCGACCAGAGGTGTGCGGTGGCTAGGCTTGAGAAAGGTCTCTTGGGCGAGGAAGATATCTATTTGGTGCTCTCTTAGGAATGTCGAGATCTCAATCTTCTGATCTCTAATGCCATCGGCATTGAAGTGCACCAGTTTAAGGGAACGGGGCTTGGTTCGTAAATTGCTATTCCTGCGATCCATTAGTTGGAAGCGATGGAAGACAGGGTCTGGGTGATGTCAGGATAGGCATTGTATATGCCTATCACGGCCTCGAGATTGCCAGCGGATCTGGCGGCCAGCAGATCATTTGCCATTTGCCTGACGCGGGGGGTCATGAAGATGAGGAAGGTCCCTGAGATGACGTTGAACGCATCTAGGGGGTTGCTTCCGGAAGTTGTTGTGGAGGGAGGGCGTGCGGGGGTTGTTGTCGCAGCCTTATTCGTGGTGGTAGATGCCACCTTTTGGGCCGTGGAAGGTCGGATACGAGGATCCTTGTCCTTCCAGGCGGGGGTGGTTTGGGGGGTCGCAGGGGCAGCCGCCACTAAGGCCGGGAAGGCCTTCTGGTGGTTCAAAAGATTCCAGGGACTAGGTCTCTGGGGGCTCAAGACCACTGGGGGCTGGGGCTGGGTTGCTGGGGCCCCCCTTTGCTGACGAGCGCTCGCGCGCTTTGCAAGTTTAGGCGAAGCTGATTTGGGGGCCTTGGGGCACCCACGGTAATTGGCCGTGTGGCCGGTCGTGCCGCCGAGGACACAACTAGGTGGCTCAACGCAGAGCGCACGGTCCTTGGGCCGCGGGCACTCAGCTGTGCCGTGATCACCTAGGCACTTGACGCACCTGGGCTTGGCGTGGCAGTGTGCCTGAGAGTGGCCGTACAGTTGGCACCTATGGCATTGGCCAACGGTGCCGCTCTTGTGCGGCTTCTCTATGATGATTCCTGAGAGGGAGCAGATGCTCTTCACCAGGAAGATGGGGTGGTGGGTGGCTCCCTCGACGGAATGACAGATCACTATGATCATGTCGTAAGCCACTTTACCGCGTGCCTTGTGCATGCGGTGGACCTCTTTCACAGGGATTTCCTGGGCTAGGAGGTCCGCTTTTATGTCTTCGGTGGGGATCTCCTTGGGATCCTTCGGATCACCACTCGAGTGAGGCGATCCTCAGGGAGGGAGTAGGTGTGGAAGGCCACACCTCTCAGGCGGAGGAGCTTGGTAAACTCGCGGAAGTCCCTGGAGGTTGGGACAGTGACTTTTATCCCCGTCTGGGTGGATTTCGCATTGGTAAATGCGATTTTTAGGTCCGTGCACCAACCGGACACGGTAGGCCACTTCGCCTTGTCTTGGATGAAGACAGGCGGGGGAGGGGGGATTTTTGAGGCTGATCGTGGGGTCAAGGGGGCGGTTTTGGGTGCCGCGGCACGAGGGGCGTCGGCCCCTTTAGGGGGGATGGGAGTGGGGTTTGGGCGGCCGCTAGCTGATTCGGCGGCCGCCAGTTTAAGGGCTTGGTTGGAGGAAGATTACTTCCTGCTCCTCTTGAGGGCGGTGACCCTGAATTCAGGTTCGTCGTCATCGGACGCCTGAGTGGGCGGGGACGGCCAAGCGCCCCAACCCCGATTCCTCGGACTCCTCCGAGGAATCGGGGTTGGGGCGCTTGGCCGAGAAAACTTCGGTGTCCATGGACACCTCGGTTTCGGCGGGGGCGGGAACGGGCTGGGGAGCGGGGGCTAGTTGCTGAAGGGCAGCAAGTCTATCGCCATACTTGGCGCGGACAGTGGGTTCTTGGAGAAGAACCTCCTTTAGGAGGGCGAGAAGCGCCTGGTAAGGTGGGGAGGCCATGTTCCTAGTCCTCCGGGTTGGAGGCCCGGAGGGTGTGTACACTCCCTGTCACCGGACAGGGAGGTGTGTGCCTAGCCCTACTAACCTGTTGTGACTCGCGTAGCGCAGCTCCGGTGCGCTGCGCTGCGCGCACTACACCGCACCACACACACTCACACACAACACTATCAGACTCTTGCGAGTCCGGCGGGAAAAGCACGAAAGCGCGGGAAAACACTATAGCGCGCGGCGGAGCGGCACGGGAGATCGCGGCGTAGCAGAGTCGTCTAGACGTAATAATAATAGCGCATAACTTCGAGTACATTCTGTAGGTACCTACGGTAATTCCCGGAAACGGATTTCTAGAAATTTCGATGTCGTCACTTAGTTGGCAAAATTGATGTAACCTGTACCATTCGATAGGCCACCCTAAGTCCAGCAATGCGTTTTTATATTGCACCTATACAATGTCTAGGTCTCGAGTTATAGGGCTTAAAAGTTACGCACTGCATGTCACGCGATATTGAACCTTATGCCCTCGACGTAAGGTGCATTCGTAACAATATTTATTTATTATCTATTTATAACATTAGAAGATGTCCTGGTGTGAAGTACTGCAGGTCCGTTGAAATATCACCAAGTTTCCTGGCAGCCACCTTGGCTTTGGATTCAATGAACTTTCCAAAGTTCAGGTTCGAGGAAATCTCAACACCCAAAAGTTAATAGCGGTCGGTGCACTCCAAGGATACATTCCGAAATGTAGGAGCCAGGGTGAACGGGCTTCTTTTGAGATGAATAGACACACATGTGGCGGCGTTGAATGCCACAAGATTGGCTCGCCCCATTAGAAGACTGCCTGTAGTGCAACACTTGTACGCTCTACCATAGCCTCTCTTACGGACCGGACTGCTTCTTAGGTATGCATTTTTAGATCGTACAGCCAAGGTCTCAAGATATAGGGCTTAAATTTACGACGGGCATGTCACGCAATATTGAACCTTATGCCATTGACATAAGATGCATTCGTAACAATATATGTACATGTATTGAATGCAAATTTACCTTGTAATCATCGAGGTGAATCGATCAATACACATACGTTTCATAAATCCCTTTTAAATAATTTTATTTAATATGGTCCAAGCATAGGCGAATTACCATTGTTGTCTAGTTTGTTTTGTGAGTAAGGCCATCGGCACCAATATCAACACTGTTTTTCAATGAATGTTTTCCATTCTATTTGCAACATCATCATAAAGCACCCTTACTGCTACGCTTGTGAAATAGTACCCACTAACTTGCAGCTGCTGACTGTACCTGTACTTCTTTCCGCCAGCGAAATTGAATTATATAGAAAAATTTTTAGAAAATAGTCACAGATTTTTCTAAATTCAGTCTTAGTTCTTTTAAGATTTAAGGTAACGTAACTCAGTTTTATTTAGAAAAATCAATGACTAGTTATTTTCTAATATAGCGATTATTATTATTACCTCTCTAAAATTCCATAATTTATTTCGTTTAGCAACAGTTTTACTTTAGAGGTGCGACGTATGTAGATAGGTAATGTGTGCAAAATAACGGGCTTCAGTGTTGCGAATGTAGGCGAATGTTTCTCACAGAGCGACGTGAGAGTGACAGTGCTCTATGAGATCATAGCACCAGCCGAAAACAATACGGTTCAGTGTCGCCGTCTCAGCGGCGATTGAATTAACGCGTTGTAAGCTGATAAAAATTATAATAGCGGCGTGTAATATAGCGAAGCAGCGCGGACGGCCAATTTAAAGATATAAGTGGTGCGCGGGGCGGTGTGCGAGGGGCGAGTAGCGGTGCGCGGGCAGCGGGGGAGGGCTCTGCCGTCCGGAGCCGCGATATTTAGATAATTTCACGCGCCACTAGAGCGGCTCAAAGAGCGCGCGGCGTCTGTCGGCGACGCGCCCCCGCCTCCCGCCACACGCTGCCGCCGCACACCACGCGCTGCACACAACACGCCTTCTTGACTGAATTGAAGGACAGAGGCGGTCGTTTACTTACTGATTTCCCTCTAGTTTGAGTTGTCCACGGGTGCGGGTTGTGGGGGTCGCCGAGCCGACCCGTACGGCGCCGTACTAGCTGCGGTCGCATCGAGTACCCACAGGCCGCACTCGCGCACTTCTGCCTTATTTTACTTTTAAAGTGAGTAATGACAAATAAATATACTAAGTTAAAGGTTACTGATGCGTGTGGTGGTGAGCAGCGCGAGCACAACGCATGCCTTCGTCAGGAACTACTTCGCAGCTAGTAATAATTATAATATGATATGTGTACAAATGAGCTAATAAACTTATATTTTTAATAAGACGAACCTGTCTGACAGTAGCTAATGTCACCTTGCAAAATAATGTTGCCATATTTAAAGTAATAGTGATGCGTTCAGTTCTCATTCAATCAGATGAATGAATAATTTGCGCGAATATTTATTTAATCATTTCAAACTATAAAAGAATATTATTTTTATTTAAGAATAAAATTAAGTACATAAAACTGCTCTGATATAAGTTACCAATAAGCAGCGCGGCGCGGCGACACCAATCAACGCCGCGCCCGTCCGTCGCCATTTTATTTGTGATTCGGCTTCTAACCTAACCTCGGTTCTGATAGCACGAATGTTTTCTCTGCGCTCACGCTTAACTTTTGCTGTTTAATTATTGTTTGGTAAGCCTATGCAGGCTTATAAGAAACGTATCTTGTAAGCCTGCATAGTCTTATATTACCAAAATTAATTTAGGCCGAGTTACGCTAATATTGCTTTTACGTACTAAAGTAAGTAAGCGCAAGTCGGCTTAAATTAATTTTGGCTAGATATCTGTAGCGCGTAGGTCGTGTCGCGTAATTAAAACTCAGATAAATCGAACTTTATATATTACACGAATGTAAAAGAGTACAATGTAATTGACGTGTACAATGACGCGATACAAGAGTGTGAACAAGGAATGGACTGTAATGTAATAATGATGTAGAATATAATAATAATAATGTGTCTTACAAGCTATGCACTCACTTAAATACTAACTATCTCTAAATAATAGTGGGGTAACCAATAGCAAATCAGCTTGCTGTCCTGCGATGTCCACGCGGTGTTGCGTGCGTTCTTGATGCTGATTCGTTAATCGAGGCAGGCCGCGGCGTATGATTGGTTGATGTAGAAAGCGCGCCAGTTCAGTCTTCACGTGCTAGACGACTCACTATAGTTCCCACGCACATTGACCGTTGGTCACAGATGTTGTCCGGGGTGAGATTTATGGGAACCCTCGCTGCGGGAGTCAGGGTCGCAGCGACGCGCGCCCTGCCTTCCGCGCTCCTCGGTGTGATCTGGTGTGATTTATAGTCGACCTTTGTGTAGCGCCTGCTACACTGTGATCTGGTGTGATTTATAGTCGACCTTTGTGTAGCGCTAGCTACACTATTCCCCCCTTTTTAGCAAAGCGTACGTAGCGTGCAGGCGTCTTGACGATCCTGCCTGATCTGGTACGTTGTTCCCTCGTATGCGGGTCTGGATGTAGGCTGGGTTGCTCATCTGTGGTAGCTGCAGGTGCTTGATTGGTCTCGCTGTTCGTATGCCTGGGATCATCTTCTGTGTTGATTGTGTACGCAGGCTTGAGGCGATCAATCGATATATTGCTAATTCGTCCTGGTAATTGGATTGTAAAGTACTTTTCTTTACGTTCGATGATCTTGAATGGACCTTGGTATGGATGCTGTAGAGGTTTGCGGACGGTGTCATCGCGTACAAACACGTGGCTACATGTTTGTAGGTCGTTGTGGACGAACATACATCGCTTGTTTGCATGCGATTTGTATGTAGGTGTGAGCTTCGTGATAACTTCTTGCAGGTGATTGACGTAGTCGTGGTCCATTTTCGGTGTAGCAGGTGTTGGTGATATGAAATCGCCTGGTAGGCGTATTGCTTGACCGTAGGTGAGTTGTGCTGCGCTTGTGTTAGAGTCGAAGCGGATAGCGGCTCTGAGACCCATTAGAAGAGCAGACAATTCGTCGATCTATTTGTTGCTGTTTTCTAGCCTAGCCATGAGTGCGGCTTTTAATGTCCTGTGCCAGCGTTCGACGATTCCGTTACTCTGCGGGTGGTATGCAGTAGTACGGGTTTTTTCTACACCGAGTAATTGAGCGAGGTCTCGGAATAGTCGACTTTCAAACTGTTGTCCTTGATCAGTAGTGATTCTTATTGGACAACCGAAACGAGATCTCCATACTTCGTAAAGTTTTCTTGCGACGATTTCAGCGGTTGTCTCTTGAAGTGGTACAGCTTCGGGCCATCGTGTGCACCGGTCGATCATCGTGAGCAAGTATTTGTGTCCACATGCTGACGTCGGTAGCGGTCCAACGATATCAACGTGAATATGTTGAAATCGTTCGCTCGGTGGGAATGTTGCGATGTCACTATGATTGTGTCGCTGTACTTTGGAGAGCTGACACGAATTGCATGTCTTAGTCCACTGGCCGATGTCGGTATTCATTGACGGCCAAAAGAATCGCTCTTGCATCGGCCTGGGTGGCTTGGGCTGTGCACGGCGTTGAAAGCTATGCGACGAAAATCAGCTGTTAAGTAGGGACGAACATGTGACGTTGATGTTTCGCAGAATATTGGCTTGTTAGTACCCGGTAAAATGATTTTCTTGAGTTGTATGTTGGTCTGTTGAGACAATGTCGGGATACAACTGTCGTTTTCTTGAGCTTGAGATAACTCGTCGTTATTGATAGGTGATGGCACGTCGATAGTTTCGACGCGTGATAATGCATCTGCTACAACGTTTTGAGCTCCGCTCACGTATCGAATGTCAGTAGTGAACTCGCTGATGAACAGTAGCTGCCGGATTCGCCGTGGTGTGTCGTTATCGGAAGGAGGCTTGCGGATTGCGTAGGTCAGCGGTTTATGGTCAGTGTAAATCACGAGTTCTTTGCCTTCAAACATCTTTCGGAAGTGTTTTACTGCCATATGTATTGATGAGAGCTCCCGGTCAAAGTTGAATACTTCTTTTGTCTTTCCGAAAAATTTTTGGAAAAAAATCCGAGTGGCATCCATTGTTCTTTGTTTCGCCTTGGTTGTAGAGATGCCCCGGCGCAGGTAGCTGAGGCGTCCGAAAAAATAGCGATTTGGTCCTCTGGCGAACTGGATGGGTAAGACAATAAAGCACCGTTTATTATGCTCTGTTTGCACAACTCAAAAGCTTTTGTCGATTGATTGTCCCACTTTACTTCCGTCTTGTCTCGTTTTTTTGAATTATGAAGGAATGCATTCAGCGGTGCCTGAATGCTTGCGGCATTTGGGACACTGTCTCGGTAAAAATTTATCATGCCCATAAATCTTCGTAAGTCTTGAATGGTTTCGGGTTTTGGGTACTCTGTGATTGCTCTGACTTTGTCTTGAAGTGGTTTGATTCCCTTGCTTGATACTTCATAACCTAGGAACTTGACGGTTTCGCTGCCGAAGACACACTTAGAGGGATTTATAGTGACACCATACGTGTCTAATCGGCGTAAAACTTCCTGCAGATCTCCGATGTGGCTTGCTTCATTTTCAGATGCAACGATAACATCGTCGATGAATGGGAACGCGTAGTCTATTCCGTTGAGTACTTCGTTTATGAATCGTTGGAATGTCTGTCCGGCATTCTTGAGACCTGGGCACATTCGTGGAAATTCGAATAAACCGAATGGTGTAGTGATCGCTGTCTTCTCGATATCAGGTTCGAAGATTGGTAATTGAGAGTAGGCTCGGTTTAAATCGAGAGTGCTGAAGATTTTCTTGCGTGAAGCAGGTAGGTAATATCTTTGAGGCGTGGGACTGGATAGCGATTGGGTTTGGTGACGTCATTGAGTCTTCTGTAGTCACCACAGATGCGTAAGTCGCCATTTTTCTTAGGAACGACATGTAGCGGACTGGACCAAGGGCTTTTGCTTGGTCGGCAAATTCCTTACTGCATCATGAGCTCGAATTCTTTCTTCACGGGCAGGTAGCGATGTGGAGGAAGAGGTCTGCATTTGTTGAACACTGGTGGGCCAGTAGTTTCGATGTGATGTTCTACCCTGTGTTTGGGAGTATCCTTCATGCTTGATGGTCGCAGGATATCAGGAAACTTACTGAGGAGCTGGTGATACGGCTGTTTCATGTCGATACTTCGAACTGTAGGTTCGGCGGAATGAATGAGTGATGCTCTGACGGTCATGTTGGTAACTTTGTCGACGAGACGTCGGCCGGCTATGTCGACGAGAAGTTGATGACGCTTCAGAAAGTCTGCACCGATGATGGGTTTGCTGACTGCAGCGACGATGAATTTCCAGGTGTACGGCCGTCGTAGGTTGAGGTCCAGTTGTAGGGTTTTCTCTCCGTACGTTGGAATGATCGTGTTGTTTGCTGCGTACAAACAGAAATCGGTTTGATTTGCTTTCCCGCCTTTTGTCCTCGGTATCACGGAAACGTTTGCGCCCGTATCAATTAGAAATGACAGACGCGAATTCCTATCAGTTATGAATAGGCGAGGCGGTAAGAAGTGTTGTTCGCGTCAGTTGCCGCCTCAACCGACGCAGGCGTTAGTTTTCCGACTGGGCACTGTTGTTGTTGAAATTGCACGGACTGGTACACTTACGCGCGTTTGTGCCGTACTTGCGATGATAATAACAGATAAGTGATTTTTCTGAATACTTGCGGTTGCTATTATCGTTGCTTGTTGAACGCGATCTTGAACGCCGTCTGTCGAGTGGTCTGTGTGATCGTGGTCTGGATTCCTGCCTGTTCTTGAGTTCTGCCAGCTCCAGAGATAACTGCCTTATTTGATCGTGTAGGGCAGCCACATCGCTCGTGCGTGAAATCTGCGCGACCTGGTTAGGTTGCGCGATACTGTCCATTACACTGTCTGCTACTTGCGATAACTTTTCCAAGTCCGTAGTGTTGCTCACGGTGAGGACAGCGCGTACTGAGGGTGGAAGTAGCCGGGTCCACATGATGCGCAGTGTACCGTCTGGTATTTTCTGTCCGGCTAGTTCCCGCATTTTTCGCAACAGCTGTGAGGGTTTCTGATCTCCGAGTTCCATCTCATCCATCAGCTTCTGCAGCTTTCGGCTCTCGGATTCCTCGTAGACGCTGATGAGTCGGGACTTCAGGGCTTCGTACTTGTTTTCAATGGGCGGGTTGGTTATAATATCACTTACTTGCTGAAGTGCGTCCAGGCCTAGTCGGGCGATAGCTGCTTGATAGCGCGCGTCATCACCTTGCCTCTGTGGCGCCATTACCGCTTCGAAGTGTGTAAACCATAGTCTGGGATACGCAGGCCAAAAGTCAGACAGCCGTGCTTGTAGTGTGAGCGTGTCGACTTGCCCTCCTACCTGTGTTGCGTTGCTGGTCGCCATCCTGATTACTCTTCTGGTGTATCACGCAGCAATACCGTGAATATAGCCTCTTGAAATCCTAGTGGTGAGACCCGCTTGTGGGAAGCCACTAGAATGTGCTAATCACGAGTATTGTCACGTCTGTCTTGATTCACGTCGCTTAGGTCACCACTGTAGCGCGTAGGTCGTGTCGCGTAATTAAAACTCAGATAAATCGAACTTTGTGTATTGCACGAATGTAAAAGAGTACAATGTAATTGACGTGTACAATGACGCGATACAAGAGTGTGAACAAGGAATGGACTGTAATGTAATAATGATGTAGAATATAATAATAATAATGTGTCAGCTTGCTGTCTTGCGATGTCCACGTGGTGTTGCGTGCGTTCTTGATGCTGATTCGTTAATCGAGGCAGGCCGCAGCGTATGATTGGTTGATATAGAAAGCGCGCCAGTTCAGTCTTCACGTGCTAGACGACTCACTATAGTTCCCACGCACATTGACCGTTGGTCACAGATGTTATCCGGGGTGAGATTTATGGGAACCCTCGCTGCGGGAGTCAGGGTCGCAGCGACGCGCGCCATGACTTCCGCGCTCCTCGGTGTGATCTAGTGTGATTTATAGTCGACCTTTGTGTAGCGTCTGCTACACTGTGATCTGGTGTGATTTATAGTCGACCTTTGTGTAGCGCTAGCTACATATCAATAAGAGCCAACAGAGTTCAATTGGACTGATATTAGAACGATATAAAACTAAATATGCTTATAATATTGCCCAAATGCAGGCTCATATCATGATATAGACGTGATATAAGAAGAAAAGAACAATAGTCTTGAGATGGTTGTATGAGTAATTTTTGCTAGTTGGGTCGTCTTTGTTCAAGTCCAGACATTAAAAATTAAACCTGGATAAATGAAGGTCATGCACCGAAGAAGGTCAGGATTGATCAGACAGTAGTATCGTACCGCCAGGCCTTCCTAGATGGCTTAACCACTGACTTAAAACAGCCTTCAGAATAAGGCAAACGATTAATTATAGGCGGGGAAAAAGGATTCGTAGAAGACGGCTTACTAATAGTTGAAGACAAAAAAAATAAAATAAAGAAGACTGTTATCAAGAGATGAATGCCGATTCTTTTGAATAGTGGTTTAGGGAGGTCTTACCAAAACTAAAACCAAATTCAGTAGTAGTGATGGATAATGCCAAGGGTTGGCTATAAATCACACCAGGACCGCGGAAGTCATGGCGCGCGTCGCTGCGACCCTGACCCCCGCAGCGAGGGTTCCTATAAATCTCACCCCGGAAGACATCTGTTGACCATCGTCAATGTGCGTGAGAACCAAACTGTGAGTTGGCGCGCTTTCTACATCGACCAAGCACGCATCTCAATTTCCCTCGATCAACGAATCAACATCAAGAACGCACTCGACACCGCGTGGACATCCGCAGGACAGCAAGCTGATTTGCTATTGGTTACCCCACTATTGTTTAGAGATAGTTAGTAATTAAGTGAGTGCATAACTTGTAAGCGTCATTCCATTACACTCCTGGATATTCCATTCCATTATTAACAACATTACATTACAGTCCATTCCTGTTCACACTCTTGTGTATTAATTATCTTATATCGCGCTATTGTACACGTCATAACATTGTACCCTTTTACGAAATGAAATGAAATGAAATGAAATGAAATGAAATGAAATGAAATGAAATGAAATCGTTTATTAAGCAAGTAGGATCACCGATCACTTTTACACGTCATGTTTTTTTTTTATATTTTTTTTTATTTTTTTAAACTAGATGAAGCCGGCATTTCCTAACTGACTACCTCTGAGAAGAAATAGCCGAAACAAACTCAGGGATCACGTCTTTTTTAAAGTCCAGACATTAAAAATGAAAATGTTTACAATAATTTACGTTATAATTACGCATATTGCTTAATAACAATGCTTAACAGAGCGAGCAGCTCAGTCCCAAGCCTCTCTATCCTCTAAATAATCTGAGATTTTATAATACCCCTTTTTGCAAAGTTTGGCCTTTATATAGGTTTTATATCGTTTAATGGGTAAGTTTCGAATGTCCATGGGAAGCTTGTTGTAAAAGTGTATACATTGACCCATGAACGAGTTGCCTACTCTGTGGAGACGAGTGTGATGTACAGCAAGATTGTGTTTGTTCCTGGTATTTATATTATGAACTTCGCTTATTTTCTTAAAATTAGATATATTTTTATGTACATACATAAGATTTTCAAATATATATTGCGAAGCTACAGTCAGAATGTTCACCTCTCTGAATTTTTCTCTAAGAGAATCTCTAGGACCAAGGTTGTAAATGGCTCGAACAGCCCTTTTCTGTAAAACAAAGATGGTATTGATGTCCGCACAAGTTCCCCAGAGAAGAATCCCATAAGTCATAAGACTATGAAAATAACTAAAATAAACAATTCTGGCTGTATTCACATCAGTTATCTGTCTAATTTTCTTAACAGCATAAGCGGCAGAACTGAGTCTACCCGACAGCTTCTCAATGTGAGGACCCCATTGTAACTTGGAGTCAATAGTCAATCCAAGAAAAACTGTCGACTCGACAGGGATCAACTCTACTCCATTCAGTTGAACATTGGTACTTAACTGCCTGACATTTGGCGTAGAAAATTTAATGAATTTAGTTTTTTTTCATTCAAAAGAAGGTTATTTACATTAAACCAATGGACAACTTTCGAAAGTGCATTGTTAACTTCGTCAAAATTTGCTAGCTGACGCTTGACTTTAAAAATAAGAGAAGTGTCATCCGCGAACAATACTATGTTGTGATTATCCCTCACGTGATGAGGTAAGTCATTAATATAAATTAAAAACAAGAAAGGACCTAGAATTGAGCCCTGCGGAACGCCCATGGTGACCTCAGATCCTGCAGATTTGTTGCCATTAACATCAACCCTCTGAATTCGATTATTCAGATAAGAAGTCAGAAGGTCGAGAGCTCTGTCCCATAAACCATAATGGTACAGTTTCCTAATAAGAGTATCATGATGTACGCAATCAAAGGCCTTGGACAAATCACAAAAAATACCAAGAGCATCTTGCGATTCCTCCCAGGCCCCAAATATGTTCTTTAGCAACGCCACGCCCGCATCGGTAGTTGAACGACCCTTTGTAAAACCAAATTGTTTCACGTGTAATAAATTATATAAGTTGAAATGTCTCAACAACTGTTTCAAAATTAATTTTTCAAAAATTTTACTCAAAGTTGGTAATATAGAAATTGGCCGAAAATTCGTGGGATCAGTTGTACTACCAGATTTGAACAGTGGAATTACTTTGCTAAGTTTCATCAAATCAGGAAATATACCAGATGTGACACAAGAATTAAAAACAATTGCTAAGAAAGGTGCGATAACATCTATTATTGAAGCTACAGTATATACTGACAAACCCCAATGATCGGCAGTTTTTTTTACATCAAGATCCTTAAAAGATTCTATAATGTCTTTAGCAGTCGCAAACGTAAATTCAAAGTGTTTGTCACATTCTGGAACACATTCTTTTAGTATGGCGTAGGCAGAAGTGGAGGAAGAAGACAAAGTTTTTGTTGTTATTATTGGAATACTAGTAAAAAAATTCTCAAACTCAGTTGCTACCTCCAAGTCCGCCTTTATATCTTCATCGTTAATTTTAAGATGGAAATCGCGATTTTGTACTTTGGTTCTTCCAGTTTCAGAATTTATAATTTGCCAAGTTGTTTTGATTTTATTTCTAGAAGATTTTATTTTATTTTTAATGTGTATGGCTTTTGCTGAGGAACAGGCTCTCTTAAAAGTTTTTGAATATTTTTTAACGAATTCTTGAAAAGCTACATCATGGTTATATGTTTTTTCCTGATACAATTCATACATTTTTTCCCTGCTTTTATAAATACCTGGGGTTGCCCAGTCACTAAATATAATGCGGTCGCTAACAGGCAATGTTTTTTTTGTGAAAACTTTCATAAATTCACAATTAATCAAGTTAAATAGTATACTATATGCATGATCCGGGTTGGTGTGATGAGGCAAGCCCGGTAGCTTTTCAATTAAATTATTTTTAAATTGTCCTAAACGATTTTCATTTACAGGAACAAAACTCACAAGTTTTCTTTGAGCTCTGACTTCACTCTTCTGAGGAAAAGTAACTAACTGGCCACAGTGATCAGAGTCTAACTCATTTATAATACAATGGTCAGAAGGTCTTAGGTTAGAAAAGATGTTGTCTAAACAGGTGGCACTTGTGGCAGTTATTCTAGTCGGCTCAAAGAATCTTGCGTACAAATTATAGGACTTGAATAATGAGATAAATTCATTCACTGTAGCTGATTTCTCTAGAATATTAATGTTGAAGTCTCCACAGACAACAACTGTTTTGTTACTGTGACAAGTCTTTAATAAAACTTCCTCCATATATTTTCCAAAAATATCATAGGAAGCACATGGGGGCCTGTAGACACTTATTACAATGAACCGCTCGAGCTCGATGCAAGCAATTTCAATAACTCGCTCAACAGAGAGGCTTACAATATCAGCCCGTTCTTTAAATTTGATATTGTTGCGAACAATTATTAGGGAGCCACCCCTTATCATATTCACTCTGCTGAATGAGCTACCAATCTGATGGTTATTAAAGCTGAACATGAACTGATGGGCTTTTAACCAATGTTCAGTAAGACAAACAATATCAATATAACTACAGTTCATGAACAACTCCAATTCTAATTGTTTATTTATCACACCCTGTATATTTTGATGAACAATTTTAAGGTTATTATTATTGATTAGATTTTGAAAATTAAAATTTATTGGGTGTGATATTAATATTTCTAGGTTCACATCTCTGCTAGAGTTCAACTCTATTGTCTCAATGTCCCTTGATAATGGGTACATGTCTAATTCATTATTCAAAATAGTGCTAGAGGTTGACTCTATTGTCTCAAATTGCAATTTAAATAACTTGGAACAAATTCCAAGCTCTGCTCATTACCACTAAGTGTATTACTTAACTGCTCAATAGAAGCAGCATAGTTAGCCAAACACTTGGCTGACTTATATATATAGTATGATAGCGATTCTGCTACCTGTCTTTTTAAAAAATTACAAAGATAATAGTTATCTTTGGTCGTAAAATAATTTTGACTAATGAGTGCATTAGAGTCAATAAATTCAAATTTTTCATTATACAATGTCATAGTTTGTAATGTCATATTACATCTATATCTAATTCTGTTTTCGGTCTGTGACAGGCCATTGCCATAAGGAAAGGCAAACAAAACTATTTTGTTTACATTTAATGAGGCCAGATTTTCAAAATATTTCTTTATCTTTACACTGTTTGCATTTCCCCTTCTCCCAATCAAAATAACAATATTTGTGGATGGACTGTTATTACCACTTATAACTTTATCTATAATTTGACTATAAGATGCTTCAGGCATACAATAATTGACTACTTGGTCATTTAAATGGTGTTGTAGTGTATGACCCATATTTTTACCCATTTCATCGCAGTACATCAATATTTTGTTTTTATTGTTTAACATTTTATTTGTTATTATTAATTCTTCTGTGTTTGGTGTGGCGAGGGAAGTACTGCTGAGACTGTCAAACAACTCCACAGTGTGAGTCACTGATGGAGGAGACTCATTTGAGACAGCTGACCGTGAACAGCCTGATGGATCATGATTACAATCAGGTGTAAGATTGTTTGTTAAGGAGTTAAACATTCTCTCATTCTCACTACACTGTTCCACCAGACTGTTCATTGCCAGAATATACTCTCCTATTTCCTTTTGAGAAATCTCATATTTAGATATAACACTATTCAAGGAATCCTGTAAGCGGAGAGTCTCTGACTGTAATTGTTGAATTTCAGCCTCATAATTATTTTTAATGCTTTCTAACTTTATACTATGCCCACTAATTGTTTCTTTTAATTTTTGAGAACTTTTTAATGCATTGAAGCTTTTTGAAAAAGTATTTTTGTTATTTTTAATTAATTTCTGGGTTTTTCTAATCATTTTATTTATTTTAATGTATTTTTTTAACTTATTTTTACTACTATTTATAAATTTAACTTCAGGGTTTGATCTTATACTATTATCACAAGTAAGATCAATTGTCTCAATGTTATTATTACTGTTTATGTTGCCCAAGATTGAGTTGGCAGAATGCAACGGAGTGGTACCAACCAGTTCATCAAACAGAGCATGAGTCTGCGCTGTCTGGAGTCTCCGGCTAGCACTCTCCAGCCTGTCGATGGTGTCGTGGGCTTCGCTGCGTGTGCGTACGTGCAATACACAACGTTCAATTTATCTGAGTTTTAATTACGTAACACGACCTACGCGCTACAGACTAAACGTAGAATACAATAGTGGCTAACCAACAAAAATATTTCATTCGAAGCAACAATGGTTAAAGCTACTCTTGTAGACATTGTACTTACGGCAGAACAAACAAGAACATAGCGATAAATATGTTGTGGACGAGGTGGCAGCGCAGCATGGGATAATTGTTTTAAGTCTGCCTCGATACCATTGAGTTGTGAGCTCAATCCCATTGAGTTGGTATGAGCGCAGACTAAATAAAGGATATGTTACGAGACATAACAAAACCTTCAAAATGATTGAAGTGAAAATACTTCAACAACAAGAAGGACTTCAACATATCACACCAGAACAATGGAGTAGCTGCGTGTCTCACGTAATTAAAGAAGAAGACAAAATGTATGGGCTCGATCACATGATCGACACTGTTTGAGACAGATTTATAATGAATGTCGCCGAAAGTGATATTGACAATTTTAATTATAACGATGAATAAAAACAAATCATCTAATAAGCGATATTTTTTACTTTCAACACCTACCTATAATTATTATATTTTGTACATCAATAGTTTCAACTACTTGATGTATTGAAAATAGTCTTAAAAGTTTCCACGGATTGTTTTCCTTATTGTTTGAAACACTCGGTATTCAGTATAGGTAGATACTGTAGGAACAGTAATAGTAACATAGTAACAGTCTCCGTGGCGTAGCGGTAGCGAATGGGGCCGCTGCGCAAGGAGGTGCGGATTTGATCCTCATCATCATCATCATTTCACCCGAAAAACGTCCACTGCTGGACATAGGCCTCCCCAAGGTTCTCCACGACGACCGGTTCTGCGCCTCCCGCATCCAGCGGTTTCCCGCGACCTTCACCAGGTCGTCGGTCCACCTTGTCGGGGGCCTACCCACGCTACGTCTTCCGGTGCGTGGTCGCCACTCGAGAACCCGTCGGCCCCATCGGGCATCGGTCCTACGGGCAATGTGTCCAGCCCACTGCCACTTTAGTGTTGCAATTCTTCGGGCTATGTCGGTTACTCTCGTTCTTCTGCGGATCTCCTCATTCCTGATTCGGTCGCGCAGTGAAACCCCAAGCATAGCCCTCTCCATTGCCCTTTGAGTGACTTTGAGCCTTCTCATAAGGCCCATTGTTAGCGACCACGTCTCAATTCCATAAGTCATTACTGGCAACACACACTGGTCGAAGACTTTTGTCTTGAGACACTGCGGTATTTCGGACGAGAAGATTCTTCGTAGCTTCCCGAAAGCAGCCCAGCCGAGTTGGATTCGACGATTGACCTCTTTCTCGAAGTTGGACCTTCCTAACTGGATAGTTTGTCCCAGGTACAAGTAACTGTCAACAACTTCGAGAACAGAGTCTCCAATCTTTATAGGACTCGGTACAACATGGGCATTAGACATGACTTTCGTCTTGCCCATGTTCATTTTAAGACCGACTCGCTCGGAGGCTCTGCTGAGGTCTTCGAGCATTGTACTCAGGTCCTCCGCGGTGTGTCATGTACTCACCATTGATGTTGATGCCCAGTCCTTTCCAGTCCAGAACCTTGAAGACATCCTCCAATGCAGCGGTGAACAATTTCGGGGAGATAACATCTCCCTGTCTGACACCACGCTGCAGAGGTATTGGTTTCGAGGTCTGGTCCTGTATTCGGACTGACATGGTGGCGTTTTCGTACAAACCCTTCAGCGCTTCAATATACCGATAGTCTACTTGGCACCGCTGGAGAGACTGCAGTACAGCCCAGGTCTCGATCGAATCAAAGGCTTTTTCGTAGTCCACAAACGCCAAGCAAAGGGGTAGGTTATACTCCTCGGTCTTCTGTATAACCTGCCGTAGCGTATGTATGTGGTCTACTGTGCTGAAGCCCTTTCGGAAACCGGCTTGTTCGGGTGGCTGGAAGTCGTCAAACCTGCAGGCGAGACGATTCGTGAGGACTCTCGAAAACAACTTATAGACATGACTCAGAAGTGAGATGGGTCTGTAGTTTTTCAAAAGGGTGTTGTCACCCTTTTTGAAAAAGAGTACCACCACACTTCTGTGCCATGCCTGTGGCGTTTTTCCCTTGACTATGACGGAATTAAATAACTTCTGAAGGGCCCTAAGGATCGGTTCACCGCCCGCCTTCAGTAGCTCTGCCGTTATTCCGTCATCGCCCGGCGCCTTGTTGTTTTTAAGTTGTTTCAGAGCCAATCGAATCTCCTGCAGGCTGACGTCCGGGATATCTTCGGTGTAGTGTCGGGTTAATCTTGCTCTAGGGTCTTCAGCAAGATTTAATGCGGGTTTTGTCGCCGAAGTGTAGAGCTGTCCATAGAAATTCTCGACTTCCCTCAAAAGCTCGGGCCCGGACGTTATGATCCTGCCGTCGTCAGTCTTCAGCTTGCTTAGCCGGCTATACCCAATAGTCAGATCCCTAGCGAAAACTTTAGAGCCTCTGTTTCGCTCTATGGCCTCCGTTATACGCTCGGTATTATACCGACGTAGGTCGCGCTTCAGAGACTTTGAGATCTGTTAATTGAGCTGCCGGTATCTGCAAGCTTCACTTGACGAACGCAAAACCATCTCACGTCTATCCTTCATGAGCTCGAGAGTGTAGTCCGAGAGCTTTTTAGTTCTATTTGTACGGCGGGTCTTAAAATACTTGGTCCCGACCGTAAGGACAGCTTCTACAAACCCGTCATTGTATTCGTCCACGTCGCCACTTAGGCATTCGAAGCGATTTTGGAGCTCGAGCTGGAAACCTTCGGAGTTATGGATCTGGATGGGTGCTGGCCGGAGCGTAGACTTCATCAGGCGAGATCTTTCGGACACTATGTTCAGATTCAATGTGCCTCTGACCATACGGTGATCGCTGCCGCATTTGAGCGAATTGATCACTGAGACATCATTGAATATGTGCCTTTGTGTTGTGTGATGTGTTGATCCTATCGCAGTGCAAATATTTGTATGCATGAATATGAATATTTGCACTGGTCTGGTCGTGCCTCGGAAATCACGTTAAGCTGTTGGTCCCGGTTGCCATACGAACATCTAATGGCTATCGCTACGGATTGTTGGAGCCCTCAAAAGTCCAACAATTGGTGTTACTGCAATGCTTCGATATCGCCCTCGGGTTGTGGAGGTCAGACGGCAGTCGCTTCACGGAAAATATCAAAGTTTAGACAAAATCAGCAGTTAGACTGGTAAAGCGGACCCCAGACTCCAAAGCTGAAAAGATTCGGATGCGACTGGGATTAACGCTGAGATGATGATGATGACTGTAGGAATATATTCGTCGAAAACTCGTTGATATATACAATGCACGACTAAAATTCGAACCCCGTAACCCATCCCGGCAGTTTGGGGCTGATGATAAAGCGACATAATACTAGGTCATTTTACTCATGACGTTTTAAAAAAGAGATTGGTACATATGGCCTGAAATATAATGTTAGTGCAACCAACAGCTTAACGCGTCGAAAATGTAAAAAATAAAAACAAACTTAATAAAAAAAAAACTTAACAAAGCAAAAGCTCCACAGAAACACATCACACAAATAACAACTGGGGATTTAAACTGTATTCAGACAATTGTAGCAAAGATGCTATCGCTACTAAGCGCTTACGGCGAATGAGTGCCGTCCCGCGGGGAAGCGGGAGCGGGGTCGCATTCCAGGTGCACAGTTAACTCGCGCGAGTAGCAGTGGTGACGGTGGGTGAGAATACACTTGGCACCACCCCAACTCATCCCGCGGGTGTCGTAAAAGATGACTAAGGGAAAACCGGATGATGGGCAGCAGCGTCATACGAGTATTATGTACCTACATCTAAATGCTATCGCAAACCCGCCTGCCATGGTGATTATGGCATTGTTTAGGATAAAAGGGCCGGTCTCCCAATCGGCAAATACGGAATCAAAATGGATACGGGGGCTGGCGACACAGAGTTGTCAAATGTCAATCTAAGAAAAAAACATGGCTGCGTACGTTATAATTAATATGTTACGGAAAAAACTCATCGCCTCGTCGGGAGGACGTATACATGGTGTAATATTGTAGTTTCTGCCCAGTTGTATTCGGAGGCTGGGTCTCCTTTACGGGAAGGTATTTTGCAAGGTAGTTTGGACCAGCCAATGCTAAGGAATATTCGGGAACTTACACACATACAACTCATTCAATTGTATTTATATTGTATATTTTGGCTACATGTTGGGGCAACATGTCGAACTAACCACATGCCATTAAGCGTGGAGCTTAGCAGCGAGATCCAACAGTTTCGTGAGTGTTTTTATTGACTCCTAATTTTGAAGGTTGGTCGCCCACGTGGGATTTGCTTTGTTGAATTGTATTTTGTTATAATTTTAATGTTGATTGTTGAATGTTGATTTTGTTTCGGTGTCGGGAGTGAGGAAGCGCGGGCTTTCCACACATTTCTTGGTATTAGTGCGCGGTTATCGCAAAGACATCCCCCAAGATGTTTGACACAGTATTAAACCAGCCACAGTCAGAGCTCCATCACAGAAAAAATGGCTCAACTTTATAGGTCACTGTGACATCTATGTCAAAATAGGTAGGTACTTAAGTACTGTTTTACGTAATTAGTTCTTATAAGTAATTAATCTTTATGATAGGACAATGCCAAGTCTTCATAGTAACTTTGGCTCAATATGAATTTGTTGTGTGCAGTGAATATTCTTACGTTTTTTTGTGTGGTTTAATGTCAAAAGTATGTTTCTGATTTCCATTTTTAAATTGAACTTGTAAGAAAGAAGTTATTCAGACATTTTAAATTGGAGGTTATGCATTTCTACGCAGAGAAAATTAAAGAACAAATAAACTGATGAATAGTTTTATTCTTTTACCATAATCATTCATTATCATCATCATCAATTTCATTATCAAATTCGATTAACAATTCATCAAGAAACTGTGCAGGGGGTTCAATATTGTTTTGGTGTCGAGCCCACCCTAAATACCATAAAATGGTCATAATGTGGGAACAGCATCCCACAGTTCGTTTGCCTGCCTTACAATTGCAATAATATTGACTTATTGCCTCTCTCCCATTTAAATTATTATCAATCAAAACGTACACAAAATATTCTTTTCTTCTTATATGGCGACTTTGAATTTTTGCTCTTAAAAGCCAAGAGCTTTGAGAGAGAGACAATTGTTCTCTTAGATTACCGATTGATGCCTCCCTACACACTTCTATCTTATATTGGCCACTAAAACGGATGTAAGATCGAGCTTGACGGAGTTGGTAGGTACCACAAGCTATTAAAATCAAATCATGAAAATCTAGCTGGGGAAACTCAGCGACATTGCTGTTATCAACATTTATATTTGAGAACTGTGCCCTTCTTCTTTTACAATTATTTTGTATAATAAACTCACTTAAGGTATTTGTTTGGAACATTTTTTGTTGGATGATTTCTAATATCTGCAATAGGGCAGCAGCTATAGAAAAGTCAATCATGACATGTGATGAAGCTCTGTTGTTGAACTCGTGTCGGAATATTTTAAACTGTTGCTTAAAAATCCCATTCACAACTTCAATCACCCATCTGCAGATATGCAGAGGCTGTAGAAGGTTGATAAATACTTGATGATATGGGGTGTTTAAGTTCCGTTGAACAGAACGGTAACTTCTTTGCCAACATGGGTGACAGATCTTATCTGTTGATCTAAGCTGTAACAAAAACAAAAATATCTTATTGCAATCAGAATAAAACATCAACCAGCAGCAACACATAAAATCATTGAAGGATATTGCTTACCTGTACTGATTCGATCTGTTGCTATATTACGCATCTGATAGCGTATTCTCTTTCTGAATGAGACCACACAATGAATGACCGCAACCAATATAAAGATTTCAATGCACAATATATTCATTTGGGGCATTGCTGCTTGTTGGATTACTTATTTGTTCAGTTAATAACTAATAACCAACAGTAATAGCACACAACACTGTTATTTGGAATCTAAAACAACCAAAATACAGTTATGTTACAATTCAACATTTAGATCAGCTAAAATAGTTGACATTCTATTAATATGAATCGTACTTTACCTCAGAAAGTGAAGTTCATTGCCGTAATAATGCTCGTACATCATCAGATTCAACACAATAAGTCTGTTACTTACGCAAACGCAGAGGAATACGAAAAGAAAACAGCGAAAGAAAACCGAACCGTTCTGAGTTCTCAGAAAACAATACGAGATTTTGACAGAAATGCAATTAACAGGGTTGCCATTACAAGACGATTATGTTATCGATCACAGATGGAAAATCGTTTTTTTTAATTTCGTTTTTTTATAATAATCTATGAAACTATTAACTGTAAAATAGTACGAACGTATTAATTAAGAAAATATAAATAATAAAAAAGAATATTGAGGCGGTAAATATAAGTAAAGAGTATATTTTTTATTTAAAACTATCTAAACAATAAAAAATATTTTTACAATACATTTATCGATTACAGTAGCAGGATTTTATTTATTTAGAGTTATCGATTACAGTAACAAGATTGGCAACATTTTTGTTATTCAAATCTTGAATTCAAGAACTTAAATTAATTACTTATTAAAATAATTTTTTATTGGACACGTTTCCGTAAAGTACTAAATATGTTTTTTTTAAGTTTGTAGTTTATATTTAAATTGTTGGGAGTAAGAACTTAGTGAAAACGTGAGTTAAATTTTTATAGTTGTGTAGGCCGCAAGTTGGCATTCTCCTTTAGTTTAGGTTCATTCAAAATCAATACTTCCACTCATTGGGTGTTCTAAACACATACCCACAATAAGAATTAAGTAGCTTTGAAAATAATACAATTAAAATTAAAATAATAAATATAACCTAACCCAGCTAAGCTTGAGTTAGATGCTTACATCGGTAGCAATACATTGGCCAGATTTTTTTTTTTTTAATAATTATAATTCCACTCTCGGTGGTAGGCCACAACATCGGCCATCGGCGTAGTTACATTCACCAGACAATGTCATGCCGCCAAGCTATTCGTCGTGTTCCGGCATGATGTCTGGTGAAGCCGTTTGGAGGACGGGTCTGAGCAGTTGTGTTGCGAAGTGTGCCGGGTACGATGCGCCTAATGTTGTCGCGTCGGGAGTTTGGTGGTGGAGGGTAGCGGGATCCGAAGCACGGTGCTCCGCTGGCCGACCGCAGGTAGTTGAGGGCCCAAGTAGTGTGCTAGCCACACACGAAAGGCTGCCCCGCCAACTGCGAAAAATCCCAGGGTGGCCCCATCGTGCCGGATTAACATTGCATCACGTTTTTTTTTTTTTTTTTTTTTTTTTTTTTTTTTTTTTTTTTTTTTTTTTTTGCCGGGGTGGAAATCCTCATAGGATGCCCGCCGCCCTGGGGAGGGCGACGGGGTATGTCAGACTTTTACTGACTAAAACCACCCCGGTGTGTCTTCTATCACGAGCGCGCGTGGGGCCGCGGGAGTCTAAATTCTTCCACGGCCCCACCCTCGTGCTGGCCCGGTCTGTCCGGGCCTCCTCTCCTGCACGGGGTAGTGGGGTGTTAAACTACCCCGTGCATCACCTCAAAGGCGCGCGCCGACACTCGCGCGCGCCTCCGCCTCGGGGTCCATCAATAGGGGGGCGGGGACTTCCCCATGTCCCTCGCCCCTGGACCCATTCATGGGGGGCGGAAGAGGGCGTTATCCGCCCTTCCTCGGCGCCCGGTGCGTCTTCTGCGGCCCGGGAAGGGAGTTGATATCTCCCTCTCCCGTTCCGCAGCTTCCTTCTGCGACATCACGTCCTCGCAGAAGGACACCACCGCGTCCCACGACTCTGAGCTGCCGACCATCCTCCGCACTACTGCCGGCAGCGTCAGGTCGCCTCCTACTTCATTTGTGAGGACACGGCGCTGCTCCTCCCAAGCTACACACTCGGAGAGCGTGTGCTGCGCCGTGTCCTCCCCGCATTGGACGCAGTGGTGGCACCGAGCGTCCGGCTCTCTGCCTAAGCGACGCAGGTACTTGCCGAAGCAGCCGTGCCCCGACAGTACCTGCGTCACCCTGAACGACAGGGAGCCGTGCCTCCTCCCGAGCCAGTCGTCGAGTACTGGCCGGATCGCCTCGACGGTAGCGAGGCCGGCGGTAGGGCGCATAAGCCTCTGCCGCCAGTCCGCCACCAGGACCTGACGGAGCTCCTCTCGGCGCAGCTCGATCTGTCGCTGCACCGGACTGGAGCCCCGTGTCCGCTCTTCCTCGCGCCATTGGTACAATGACGCGAGTACTTTTGCCTCTAGGTCCCAGGGCGGGGATCCGGCCAGGACGCAAGCCGCCTCGTAGGATATCGTGCGATACCCGCGGACGACCCTGACGGCCATCGCCCTCTGCGGCTTGCGCAGAATGGCGAGTGTTCCGGCCGTCAGGTCCATCGCCCACACAGGGGCCCCATACAGGGCCATGGACCGCACGATTCCCACGTACAACCGCCTACAGGCGGCGCTCGGGCCCCCCATGTTGGGAAGCAACGTTGACAGCGCGCCTGCTGCACCCATCAGCTTGGGCGCCAGCCGCCGGAAGTGGGGTCCGAAATCCCACCGGCTGTCGAGCACCAATCCCAGGTACTTCATGGTGAACTCGACAGCTATCCGGGCCCCACTGACCACGATATGTGATCCCGGCGCCGGCGCACGCCGGGGGCCATGGAAAACCATGGCCTCCGACTTGTCAAGGGCCACCTCCAGGCCCAGGCGCCGGATGCGGTTCACCACCTGTGACACCGCAGCCGTGGCTATCAACGTCGCTTCCCTGTACGAGCTCCCCCGGGCAGTGACAAGCGTGTCGTCCGCATAACACGTCAAGTCGGCGCCCGACGGGAGCTCGCCTCTCAGCACCCAGTCGTAGCCGATGTTCCACAGGAGCGGTCCCAAGACCGATCCCTGTGGAACACCGCACGACATTTGGTGCCGACCGGCACCGTCACGTCCCCGATAGATGACGCATCTGTCCTCCAGGTAAGCCCCTACTATGCGGCGGAGGTAGGGAGGCACCCGATGGTATTTCAGGGCCTCCCTAATACAGTTCCAGGGTAGAGTGTTGAAGGCGTTGGAAATGTCTAAAGACACCGCCAACACCACCCCACCCCGGGACACCGTATCCTCCGCCAGGGCTCTCACGCGCATGATGGCGTCTATGGTGGAGCGCCCCCGACGAAAACCGAACTGGCTGTCGTCCAGGTTCGGCCCCTCTCCGTACAAGTGGCCGACGAGGCGATCTGCGATTATACGCTCAAAAAGTTTGCCCGCCTCGTCGAGCAGCACTATGGGCCGATACGCGGACGGCGAGTCCGCGGGGCGCCCCTCCTTCCTGAGCAGGACCAGCTTCCCCTCCTTCCACACACTGGGAAACTGACCCTGCTCAAGGCATGCCGTAAAGAGCCCCCTCAGCTGGGGCTCTAGCTCCTTCAGAGCAAGGACGAGAGCTCGGCCAGGAACTCCGTCGGGTCCGGGCGCTTTATTCTTGGCCCGGAGCCGCGACACGGCCGCTCCCGTCTCTGCTTGCGTCACCACGGGGACATCGGTGCCCTCTTCTTCTGGAGAGTCTGTGGCTGAGGGTGAAACCATCGCCGGGGGAACATGTCCCGCCCGCTCAGGGAAGAGGGTGGATACCACCGCCTCCAGCAACTGGGGTTGCATACTTTGCACCAGTGGGGGCGCCCAGGGACGCAACTTGCCCCGTACCCAACGGTAGGGGCGCCCCCACGGGTCCCGATCTAGGGACCCCAGCAGCTCTTCCCTGGCCCGCGACTTGGAGTCGCCGATGGCCAACCACAGAGTCTCCTGGGCCGCGCGGTACACCCCATACCGCGCGGCCTCCTCGACGGGATCTCGTCGACGTCGTCTTCGGTAGCGCGTGTACTGGCGGCGAGCCGCGACGCACTCGACGCGCAACCGCGCAATGTCGTCGTTCCACCAGTACACGTTGCGCCTTGCGGACTGTTGGCGGACGCGGGGCATGGACGCGTCGCAGATCTGCGTCATCGCCCCGCGAAACCGCAGCGCCTCCGCTTCAACGTCGACGGGCCCGTCCGTTGCCGACTCCCAAATCCAGGACTGGACTATGGCAGCTTCCTCGAGTAGTTCCCTGTCAAGGCGCTTAAGCGCCCAGCGCGGGCCGTCGTTAATCGGGGCTCTTGGATGGCGGCCGCTCGCGGTCTGGGCGGAGACGTCGAACCGGATATACCGATGGTCCGACAGCGTCTCCACCTCCACGGCGACACGCCAGTCATGAACACGGCTGGCGACAGAGGGGCTAGCGAAAGTAACGTCTACTATCGACCCGCCCCGCTGCCGCACGCACGTGTATACCGAACCCCGATTTAGGACGACCAAGCCGGTCGTCACCACCCACTCCGCTAGCACCTCGCCCCGAGGGTCAGTGACCGGAGATCCCCACGCCGATGACTTGGCGTTGAGATCCCCGAGCACCAGAACGGGACGATGGTGATAGCGGCTCACGACGGTGCCCAACTCGACAAGGAACCGCTCGAAGTCGGCGAGACTCTTGTTGGGGGAGAAATACGCCCCCACGATGACGATGCCGCCCGAGACCGCAGCAACCCAGCCGCGGCCCCGAGACGGGTCGATCAGAGTCCCGCCAATAATGGCCACCGAGCCGTCAATGCATCCCAGCCAGTCGTCACGGGCGGGGATGAAATACGGCTCGGCGACCACAGCCACTTGGATCGACCACTGCGCCATGCTCTGGAACAAAAGATCCTGAGCTCTGGCGCAGTGATTGATGTTGCCCTGGAGGAAACGGAGTTGTGCCATTATTGACACTCCATTCCCTCGGCAACAGTCCTGGGCCGGGAGTCGGCCGCGGAGCTGTTAGCCTGCGGGGGAGGCGAGATTTCCCCGGCAGGCTTAGAGCTCCTCTTCTTCTTCGCTGTGGCCTTCTAGCTGGCAGGCGCGCCACAGGCCCCTCCGCCCACTCTGTGTCCCGCTGGCTTCCCTGCAGCCGAACATAGGCTGCAGTTGAGCGCCGCGGAACACTGGGCCGCCTTGTGGCCGGGCTGACCGCAGCGATAGCAAAGATCGCTACGGTCGACTTCAGCGGTGCACTTGGCCCGGACGTGCCCCTTCTCCAGGCACCGGAAGCACCGCAAAGCCCGGGGCTGCAGGAGTTTAACTCTCGCTGCAACCCAGCCTACCAGCAATCTGCCACTTGCGGCGATTTTATTCGCCGACGCCACAGGGCACCGAACCCAGACTGCGCCGAGTCCGGTGGCGTCGGTGCGAATATCGCCGGCCCGCACCTTGTCCGGCGGACACTCTCCGCTTCGGGCAACGGCCGCCACCACCTCCTCGGAAGTCACGGACTCGTCCAGGCCGGCAATCCGCACCTCTGCGGTTTTAACCGGCCTGGAAATCCGGACGTCCTCGGGGTTGAGGACCTCCCTCAACTTGGCGGCCAGAGCGTCCGCCTTCTCGGCATTGCCGCTCGCAGCACCAGCTACCTCAAACAGCTTTGCACCCGTGGCAGCATGTCTGATGGTGACGGACTGGAGGCCAAGATCCGACAACTTGATCTTGGCCTTGGCCTCGGTAAGGACCGAGCCGTATGTTACGCCGCGCTCCGCAGCGCCACGCTGAAGCGTGAGCGTCACGGCCTCGGAACGCGGGGCTCGCACAGCCGGTCCCTTGCGACCGCTTTTGCGACCGCCTTTACCAGTCCGCCGCGCAGCCTCTGGAGCCACCTTTGCGGTTTGACCAGAGGCGCGCGCTGGTGCTGCTGAGGCCGCCTTGGCGGCCTTAGTGGCTTTGCGGGCCTTCTTGCGACCCACAACTGTCGCCCAGGTCTCACCCTTAGACCCGGCAGTCGTGGGCTGCTCACTCCCAGGAGCTCGCTGAGGCGCAGTTACCGGCGTCCCCTCGGCCCTACGCCGCGGTTTGTCGGCCGCTAGGGGCGGGCGGAGGTTTTCCTCAGGGAGGCGCCGGGAAAGCGCCTCAAGTTGGGCTTTGACCATGCTCCCGCACTGGAGCATGCACATACGGACGATGCGCTCAAGGCACGATGCGCTCAACTCATCGTCCGTACGTGCCGGTCTTGGTGCGGGAGCCGGGGCCACTACCGAAGCGGCGTCGGTGGGCGTGTGTCGCTGCTGCTGCTCGCTCAGTGCAGCGACTTGTCGCCGGAGGTCCTCCAGATCATCACGGAGGCGGTTGTTCTCCTCCTGCAACTTTACAACCTCGTCTGAGGTCGTCGTGTTGAGGAGGGTGCCAACCGCCTCCCTGATGTCCGCGGCGGCCTCCTTGAGACCGCGAACGAAGGTGCTCTTTAGGTTGCCAGACTTTGTGGCAACCTTGAGGACCAGGTCCACCCCGTCCAAGGCCAGCCGACTAAGGGCCACCGCCGACGGTTGCCCCCCTTCCGCCGATAGAGCAGCGCGTCGCTCTCGAGCGCGTCGGGCCATTTCCGACACTTCGTCGGCCGCGACGGCTTTGCGCTGCTCCCTCCTGGCGGCGTTGAGCTCCGCCTTCGACCTCCCCAGCGAGGCGCAGCTCTCGCCACCAGGGTCCTCTGAAGTGACCCCCATGTCACTTTCTGCTTCGCTGGCCGCAGGAGTACGCACGAACCTCCCCTTGTCGTCCCTCTGCAGCCGCGAAGCAGTAACTCCCCTGGAGTTTTGCCGACCTCTCCTCGCGGTCGGCACCTTCGGGGCTGGTAGGCCCTCCTCCTCAGAGGTCAGTTCCGCCGACCCACTTCCCTTCTGAGCAGGGCCGCGTGGTCGCTTCCTTACGGAAGCCGGCCCACGCGGCCGTTCGTCCACATCTATTCTACCATCATCGCTGCCAGTAATATTAACGACAGCAGGGGCCTGGTCGCCTACCCCTGCGCGTTCTTCGGAAGCCAATTTTACATTCGCAGGCCCGGACACCTGCGAACGCCGGGCGTCAGCCGGATCGCAAGACAAAACAACATTCATATTAGCCGACATTTCCATTTACGATATTGGGTGATACGCACATCGCTTCCCCAAGGCGATGCGGCCGCTCTTTTTGGGAGGGTATTAATCCTCCCGAGGCCCGCGGATGCCTCCGGTGCAGGATATACCGCCCGCTATTCGGTATCTAAACCTAAGTAACTTAAACTAAATATATTTATTTATTTTTTTGGTTTTCTCTTTGATTTTTTATATATATATATATATTTTTTTTTTTTTTTTTTTTTTTTTCCCTTTAATAAAACAAAAGAAGTAAACCTAAACCTAACACTAAACCTAAAACTAACCTAAACCTTTTTTTTTTTTTTTTTTTTTTTTTTTTTTTTTTTTTTTTTTTTTTTTGTTGTCGCTGGGGAAAATGACAATTACGCATCCCCACCCGTCGGGGGACGGGCAGGGTATGTGGGACTCCCCGGGAGAGAGCCTCCCGGTATACCCACTAAAAACCCCAGCGGCGCTCCGGCATCGCCATAGTGGCGGGGGAGTGGGGGAGTGGCACAGCCTGGGCTTCCTCTCCCCCGCCGGCGAATCCCGCCTAATTAGGCGGACCCTCATTTGCCCCTCCTAGGAGGGGGACCGAAGCTCCCACATGGTGAGCTGTGCAAGGCGGACGCGGGCACCCCCGTGCCTCACGCCCGCCGCTCACCTCAGGGCGGGAGAAAGCGGGCGAAATCCCGCCTTCTCATGCCCCTACGCCGCCTGCGGAGCGCCGGAGCGAGGGGATCCTCCTCCCGCTCGCGCTCCGCGGCCTCCTTCTGCGACATCACGACCTCGCAGAAGGAGGCCATCGCCGCCCAGGCCCCCTCGCTCCCCACCATCGCTCTGACGACGGCGGGCAGCGAGAGGTCCCCTCCTACCGCTGCGACAAGATCGCGGCGCGGCACGGCCCACGACGGGCACACCGCGAGGGTGTGGTCCGCCGTGTCCTCCGCCGCGCCGCAACCGTGGCACGACGGCGTCTCCTCTCGTCCTATCCGGTGCAGGTACCTGCCGAAGCAGCCGTGACCGGAGAGTACCTGCACCAGACGGAAGGAGAGGAACCCGTGACGCCTGTCGAGCCAGTCCCTCAGGACTGGCCCGATGGCGTCGAGGGTGCGACGGCCGAACACCGCGGAGGCGAGGTCGCGCGTCCAATGTTGGACGATGGCGTCCCTCGCCTCCCGGCGGACGGCCTCCCTCAACTCCGGGGCCGGACGCTCGCCCAGCGCCCTGCGCCCCGCCGTCCACTCGTACACTCTGGCGAGCACCCAGGCCTCGAGCTCCCAAGGCGGGGTGCTCGCCAGAGCGCATGCCGAAGCGAAGCCTACCGTGCGGTAGGCCCGCGCTACCCGCTGGGCAATGGCCCTTTGGGGCGCCCGAAGAGCGGGGACGTTCTCCCTCCTATGGAGGGAGTCCGCCCAAATCGGGGCCCCATATAGGGCCATGCTCCGCAGTATGCCGGCGTATAACCGCCGGCAACGACTGCTCGGCCCTCCCATGTTCGGCATGAGCCATGAGAGGGCGTCCGCGGCTTTCAGCAGGCGCGTCGACAGCCCGCTAAAATGCGGGCCGAAGCGCAGCCTGCTGTCCAGCATGAGGCCCAGATACTTCATCTGGGCCTCAACCCCAACCCTTACCCCCGCCACATAAATGTGGGCGTCGGGTGGGGGGCGCTGCCGGGGGCCGTGAAAGAACACGGCCTCCGTTTTGTGCAGCGCCACCCTCAAGCCCAGGCGGCGGATCCTCCCCGCCACCAAGGATCCGCCCGCCGAGGCCAAACTGGCCGCCTCCCTGTAACTGCTCCCGCGGGAAGTGAGGAGAGTGTCATCTGCATAGCAGATGACACTCGTGCCTCGCAGGAGGGTTCCCCGCAGGAGCCAGTCATAACCGACGTTCCACAGAAGAGGCCCTAGAACGGACCCCTGTGGAACGCCGGTTCCCACAGCGTATCTCCGGAGCTGGCCAGCCCCGTCTACGAGGAGGACAGCACGGTCCTCCAGGTAGCTGGCCAGGAGGCCCCGCAAGTACTGGGGCACTCCGTGGAACCGGAGGGCCTCCAGGATGGTGGAGTGGGGGATGGAGTTGAAGGCGTTGGCAATGTCGAATGACACAGCCAACACTCCATCCCCCACTCCTACCGCCTCTGTCACCTGGCCCTTGAGACGGGCCAGGGCGTCCACTGTAGAACGCCCAGCTCGAAAACCGAACTGGGCGTCCGACAGGTCCGGTCCCACGCTCCGAAGATGACACTTCAGGCGGCCGGCGATGATCCCCTCGAACATCTTACCGGCCTCGTCAAGCAAGACGATGGGCCGGTAAGCCGAGGGGGAGTCCGCCGGCCGCCCCTCCTTCCGGAGGAGGCACAGTTGGCCTTCCCGCCAAGGTTTCGGGAACCTCCTCGACGCGAAGCACGCGTCGAAGAGGTCCCGAAACCTAAAACTAACCTAAACCTAACCTAACCTACCCACCACCCGGCACCGTGGCCGTAACCTCCAATGGCCACTGATGCCCGTAGACCGCAGGTTGAGGAGAAACCCACGGTCTTCTCCAACTCGGTCACGCGACGTGACCCCTAGACCGTGGACTGTCAAGACGGCCCGCGGTCCACACCACCTCACTCCCTATTCGTGCGCTCCGCTACAGAGCGCAAATAGGGAGTCCTCGGGAGCGCCTCCTCCGCTCCGGCAGAAATTCGCCATGGACAACAATCTCCTCCTGCACAGTAGTCACGAAGAGATTGCTGCCCACGCCCAGGGTGCACCGGCCCAGCGTCTGCTCGTCCTCGGGTCTAAAAACCAGAGGACCAGCAGGCACTGAGCACTCGGGGAGGTTTTCTGCCACGCACCCCAACATTGCATCACCTCACTCAACTGCCGTCTTCCTTCCTATTCACTCAATTTTTTTATATGTTAAGGCCCAAAAAGAAAAGTAGGTGTGCACAGCGGGCGCACGTCCTCTCATTTAAAGTGCACTTCTCTAATATTAGAGGTTTGCACTCCAATCTCATTGCAGTACATCACCACCTTGAGACTGAGAAGCCCCATCTACTTTTCTTGACGGAGACCCAGATCAGATGTCCGTCTGGTGCGGCATACCTCAGCTACCCGGGACGCGCATTGGAGCACCATTTCCTGCAGCGTGCCGGGGTTTGTATGTATGTCCGCAATGACATTTGTTGCCGGCGCTCCGTCACCTCGAAGACCCTCAGTTCTCGTCCCTATGGCTGTTGGTTGACACTGGTGTGGACAAAATTGTTTACACTTGTGTCTACCGATCGCACAGCGGTGATCAGGAGACAATTCCATTATTTGACCACCTCAGTGAGGTTGCTGACAATGCGCTACACCGGCAACCTGACGCACACTTCGTCGCTCTGGGGGACTTCAACGCCTGCTATCAGGACTGGCTTTTCCCGTACCAGAGGACCGACCACGCTGGGAGAGAGGTGCGAAACTTCGCGCTTTCAATGGGCCTTTCCCAGCTGGTAGAGCAAGCGACTAGGGTGCCTGATATAGTTGGTCATACTGCCAATTGTCTGGACCTTCTGCTGACCACTGATCCGGACAGGTGTGTTGTAACAATTTCCTCGCCGTTGGGAACTTCAGACCACTGTCTGGTGAAGTCTGTATCGTCCTTCTCCCCACCAGATCACGACTCTCGTGATGAACGGCTAATGTAGCGATACAGGTCAGCAGACTGGGATGAGATGCGCCATTTCTTTGCGTCTTATTCTTGGCAGCAGGTCTGCTTCTCTTCTAACAATCCGCCGAGCTGTGCGGACGCTATAACCGATGTGGTGCGTCAAGTTATGGAATATTTTATCGCCTATAATGACGTGCCCGTCGGTGGCTCGGCTCGCCCATGGTTCAGTGCCGATTGTGCCTAAGCTGAACAGCGTAAGCACACGACATTTCACACCTGGGTTGATGCTAGTGACCGCGGAGCTCCGGATCTAAGCTCAAAGAAGAGAGCCTTTAACCGTTTTTTTTTTTAAATAATTATAAACTAGCGCTTGACTGCAATCCCGCCTGATGGTAAGCAGTGATGCAATCGTTGATGGTAAAGCGCGCTAGTTTATTAAACCCATTCCCTTAAAAAACTTAGTGAAGAAAGACGGCAGTTGAGCGAGGTGATGCAAATTTATAAACCCAACAACACGGCCAATAATGCTACGCTAGAGGGAAATTGATCTGGATGGACCATGATCAAACTCCCGACACAACATCATTTGACGCATCGTACCCAGCAAGCTTCACAACACAACTGCTCAGACCCGTCCTCCGTACGGCTTCACCAAACATCACACCGGAACACGACGAATCGCTTGGCTACAAAAAGGCGCTAAAGAAGGCTCGCTTCGACCGCATTACCCATATTGGCAACAAGTTATCTGCGGAGCCTTCCGGTAGCAGATCTTTTTGGTCCCTTGCCAAATCGGTCGAGCCGAACTTCTGTCGGCCCACACTGCCTCCGCTGATTAGGCCTGATAGAACACTGGCTCATACGGCTAGAGAGAAAGCAGGTCTTTTTGCATCTCTCTTTGCCCATAATTCGCGTTTTGATACTGGCAGTGCTACTCCACCTATTTTACCCCACTGCGGTACTTCAATGCCTGAGGTTCGCATTCGGAACAAGGAGGTTCTGAGAGCACTGTGTCGTCTGGACGTGAATAAGGCTAGTGGTCCGGATGGTATACCAGCGATTGTTCTTAAAGCATGTGCGCCCGAGTTGTCTCCTGTATTGACACGCTTGTATCGCCTCTCATTTGGGACTGGTATAGTGCCCAAGCCCTGGAAGCTTGCCAACGTGCAGCCCGTGCCCAAAAAGGGTAGTCGTGCGATCCTACCAACTATCGGCCAATTTCGATCACCTCCATACTTTGCAAAATTATTTATTTATTTATTTATTAGGTTAGCCAACAGTTATGTACACTAATACATTTAAGATATAAAATTTTACGAAAAAATACATTTGTAAGTGTAATAACTACTTTTTTTTTTTTTATAATTATAAACTAGCGCTTGACCGCAATCCCGCCTGATGGTAAGCAGTGATGCGATCGTTGATGATAAAGCGCGCTAGTTTATTAAGAGCCTATTCACTCAGAAAAACTGAGCGAATAGGAAGGAAGACGGCAGTTGAGCGAGGTGATGCAATGTTAAACCCAACAACACGACCAAAGATGCTGCGCCAAAGGGAGATTGTTCTGAAGACCCTCCACGACCAAACTCCCAACACAACAACATTAGGCGCATCGTACCCGGCACACATCGCAACACAACTGCTCAGACCCGTCCTCCGTACGGCTTCACCAGACATCATGCCGGAACACGACAAATCGCTTGGCGGCAAGGCTTTGTCTGGTGGTTGGTAACTTCTGCCGGCGGCCGATGTTATGGCCTACCACCGAGAAAAACTTACTGGCTAACACAACATGCACAAAAAACGGTTAACATTCAATATTAAACTACTTTAAATTAAACAGTACAATAAGAAGTATGAATTAACAAAATAGTAAAATCAGGATTATATTAATTAAAGCAAGTAAATTAATTAATTAATTATTAACATTATTATACAATTATTATGACTTAATTTATTTTATTTTAAGAAGCCCTCGGAACACAAATGAAGAATTGATTTAATAAATTTCCCGATGCTGTCATGGTGTATATCGATTACGTCAACGCAGCTGTTAATTATCTTGCATAATCGGGGAATAGCCGAGTTTGCACCAAGGACGGTTCTACGCAGAGGTGGATAAAGGGGGGTAAAGTTACCACGTGGGAGTCTGGTAGGGGCGCGGAATCTAAAAAGGCCAAGCAATGTTGGACAGTCAATTTTGTTTCTGATCAATTTGTAAAAGAATAATGCGTCTGTAATATTAGCTCTGGTTGATAGTGGCAGCATCTTGAAATATCGCAATCGAGTGTGGTAGGACGGCAAGCACTTAGATTTACCCTGTGAAAATGCAAGATGCCAAAAAAAGCGTCTCTGGACTCGCTCTAATCGTAACATGTGTGTAGCGTAGTGTGGTCTCCAAACGACACTGCAATACTCCAAGATACTGCGAACCAAACTATTGTACAACATGATTTTAGTGCTACTCTGTTTAAAACTTTTGGTATTCCTTATGACAAACCCCAACATTTTTGAAGCCTTTGTTATTATTTGCTCCATATGTGGTATAAATGTTAGTTTATCATCGAACAGGACCCCTAGATCTTTAATTTTGTCCACCTTATTTAAAATCTTGTTATCAACCATATACTTTGAACGCATATGATTCATCTTTCTAGAAAAACTTATGTAATAACACTTTTTAATGTTCAGTTCCATTCGATTGTGGGTATACCATTTGAATAATCTGTCCACATCTTCCTGCAAAAGTATAGCGTCGTGTGATGAATCGATACATCTAGCAAATTTCAAATCGTCGGCGTATAGAAAGCAATTCGAATACTGAAAACAATGGGGGAGGTCGTTAACAAAAATATTAAAAAGCACTGGGGCGAGATGGGAGCCTTGTGGAGCTCCGGAAGTTATGGAGACAGTTTCGGATCGAAAACCATTGACAACGACGTAGAATTCCCGCTTAGTTAAGTAAGATGCAAGCCATTTCATTATGGAGCGTGTATTGAACTCGCGCCTCTTGGCATATCTGGAAGGTAACGATCTCCTCAGTGACCGACAGTACAGGTTTCGCCGCAATCGGTCAACTGGGGACCTACTAGTGTATGCCACTTGTGGGGCGAGGCCCTCGAGAGAAATGGGGAAGCGATTGCTGTCTCCCTTGATGTCTCGAAGGCCTTCGACCGGGTATGGCACGCGGGCCTTTTGAGTAAGCTTCCAGCGTACGGCATTTCCCCTAGCCTGACTGGCTGGGTAAAATACTTCCTGACTGAACGGTCCCTCCGAGTTGTTGTCGACGGATGCTCATCTGAGTCCATGTCGACTAAAACCGGTGTTCCTCAGGGGTCTGTTCTCTCCGCAACTCTGTTGCTGCTGCATATTAACGATCTGCTGATGCCCGGTATCTATGGGTATGCAGATGACAGCACAGTTGTGGAGAGGTACCTGCCGGATGCTCGGGCTAGTAGGGAATCAATCAGGTCCGAAAGAGAGGCCATGGTAGAGCGAACGAATGTTGCACTTCAGGCAGTTTCCGAATGGGGTAATGCCATTCTTGTCGCATTCAATGCCGCCAAAACACAGACGTGTCTTTTCACCGCCAAAAGGAGCCCGTTCATCTTGGCTCCTACTTTTCGGAATGTATCCTTGGAGTGTACCGACCACCTTCAGCTTTTGGGTGTTGAGATTTCCTCGAACCTAAACTTTGGGCGGTTCATTGAGTCCAAGGCCAAGCTGGCTCCCAGAAAACTTGGCGTTATCGTAAAGGTCCGGCAGTACTTCACACCAGGGCAGCTTCTAATGTTGAATAAAGCACAGGTGCGTTCGTGTGTGGAGTACTGCAGCCACATTTGGGCTAGTGCTGCTAAGTGTCACCTGGCCACTTTGGATTCAGTGGAGAGGCGTGCGAAGAGGCTGATTGGTGACCCTGATTTAACTCGAGTTGGTCTCCAAAGCCTAGAGCACAGGCGTAGAGTAGCCAGCCCTTCGGTATTCTATAGGATACATTTTGAGGAGTTTGCGAGGGAATTTTATGATTTAATTCCCCCATCTCCGTTCCACCATCTGACGACCCATCGTACGGCGAGTTTCCACCCTTATGTTGTTAACACCTCTACGATCCGGACGAAGCGTTTCGCCTCCTCCTTCATACCGCGTACATCGAGGGACTGGACAATCTGCCAGTGGCGGTGTTTCCGTCGGACTACAATTTGAGTGTCTTCTTGGCTAGAGTGAATAGGCTCTTAATAAACTAGTGCGCTTTACCATCAACGATTGCGTCACTGCTTACCATCAGGCGGGATTGCGGTCAAGCGCTGGTTTATACTTTAATAATAATATAAACTAGTGCTCGACTGCAATCCCGCCTGATAGTAAGCAGTGATGCAATCGTTGATGGTAAAGCACGCTAGTTTATTAAGCCTATTAACTTAAAAAAATAAATTGATAGGAAGGAAGACGGCAGTTGAGCGAAGTCATGTAATGTTACACCCAACAGCACGAGCAACGATGCTGCGCTAGAGGGAGATTGTTCTGGAGACCCTCCCCGACCAAACTCCCTACACTATAACATTTGATGCATCGTACCCGGCACACATCGTAACACAACTG
Source organism: Sesamia inferens (assembly GCA_037179545.1). Taxonomy (NCBI): domain Eukaryota; kingdom Metazoa; phylum Arthropoda; class Insecta; order Lepidoptera; family Noctuidae; genus Sesamia; species Sesamia inferens. The sequence continues at coordinate 30,316,024 of CM073939.1, read as the reverse complement.
CTCAGACCCGTCCTCCGTACTGCTTCACCAGACATCACCGGACATGACGAATCGCTTGGCGGCAAGACTTTGTCTGGTGGGTGGTAACTTCTGCCGGCAGCCGATATTCAAAATCAAAAGCAATTTATTCAAATTAGGCTGAGAATCAGCTCTTTTTGAACGTCAATATTACATAAGACAGTCCCCCAAAACGCCCACCCATCGACACTTCCTAGTGCTTTCGCTGGGAAGAAGAAGTGGAGGAAGAAACTCCCCAGCAGCACAGCTGTCTGTTCATTTAAAAACGCATGACTTTATACAATACTATATATAGTGATGAAGACAAGATAATACAACATCAATTAAATTATTGAAAATATGCCAGCTACCATGCCAACATCCCAGCAAAGCAAAACAATATAAACATATATGTATATATATAAGGTCAACCAGGGCAACTGCTTATATATTATATTATGGCCTACCACCAAGAATAATCTTTATTGTAACTCTGATACTAAGCGCTAGGTTACACCTTTCATATATGAAGTTGGAACTTTTTATTAAAGTTGATCGGAGGACACGGCAATGTCCCGCTAAGTCGAGCACGAAGCAAACACTGCAGTATCATCCTTTACTCGACCCATTTCGCTGCATTTTCAGGCGAATTTGCGAACCTCTGGATAAGACCAAAACGCAGAAATTTTCGTCATCCAGTAAGCCATATTCACATTCTTAACTAGTATTTAAACCCATAAACTCAGAGAGCTGAAATTTGGTACAGAGTTAGGGTTTATTGGCTACATAGGGAAAACTATAAAAAATTAAATTTAAAATTTAAAAAAACCCCGACCAAAAAAGAGTAGGTACGTAACTATTATGACAATGGGTTAAAAATGCTAACTAATAAATGTATTATCTATTTTTCTGAGCATGCTAGAATCTTGTCATTTCAGGTAATCCTCGTCCAATATATTTGTCACAAGCTCACTACCCCCCACGAGACCACGACCCCAGCCTGTGTGCAACAATTTGGCGCCAAATCCGTGGGACTACTATAGTAGTCCGCGCGTGTATTGGTGTACCAAATTGAGGTTAGTAATTTTTGGTGTATTATCGGTTTAAATGCTATTACAATATATATTTTAGTTAAAAATATTATATTTTAATGTATGTATTTTTTTTTAAATAATTATAAACCAGCGCTTGACCGCAATCCCGCCTGATGGTAAGCAGTGATGCGATCGTTGATGGTAAAGCGAATAGGAAGGAAGCCGGCAGTTGAGCGAGGTGATGCAATGTTAAACCCAACAACACGACCAACGATGCTGCGCCAAAGGGAGATTGATCTGAAGACCCTTCACGACCAAACTCACAACACAACAACATTAGGCGCATAGTACCCGGCACACATCGCAACACAACTGCTCAGACCCTTCCTCCGTACGGCTTCACCAGACATCATGCCGGAACACGACAAAACGCTTGGCGGCAAGGCTTTGTCTGGTGGGTGGTAACTTCTGCCGGCGGCCGATGTTATGGCCTGCCACCGAGTATATAATATGTATTTATTATTGTATTAATAACTATGAATTATCTATTTTTTTTTGTTTTTTACGGATTTACGTCATGGATCAGGCGCGTGCGCTCCATAGATGCATTTAAGCACTGCATACCCTAATAATTTTCCAATTCGGAACACCCCAATCGTATTATAATATATTTTTTGTACTACAATACATTTTGATAAAACACTACACTAAAACAGTAATACCGCCATCTTTTGGGGCTAGCGGAAACTAGCTAACACACATTACATATGCGTGCGTACGCGTCACTAGCGCTACGGAGCGGAGAGCGACGTAGGCACGAACTAAATTTGCTTATTTTTTAGCGAGAATGGCCGTGTATTTATATAAAATTATTTGTTGGTGTGAGTAATTTTCTCTAGTGTGCCCGCAGAATTTCATTCAGATTTAAGCCCGGAAAGGCCGTGCTTATTTGGCAAACCGACCAAGTTTAGAGGCTATGACAAATAGCATAATTGTTTTTCGTTAAAATACCTATTTATTTTACCAGCTTTGCAATGTTAAATTACTCCATGTTTTTGTTGTTGTGATTTGTGATGTTTGTTTTCGTTTTAAGTGCAAATGAATTGAATTAAGTTTATTTACTTTAATACGTATTTCTTTCTAAAATATGCAAAATTATACCTGTGAGATTTGTTGGTTTAGTTGTTTTTCAACGTAAAGTTTTGAGCAAAAATATAAATTAAAGAGCGTTGTGTTCCCAATTTGGATGTAACTCAAAAAAAGGTAATATCACACGTTGTTTTAATAAAAAGTATTATGATAATTATAACTGGTTAGCAGGCTGTGTACACACAAATTATTTTGTTTCCTGTGTATATTATTTTCAAAACATGATAGTAAAAATGTTTGGGGTTTTTGATATTCAGATTTACATAATTTTCACAAAGCCCCCTCTAAATACGATTCTTCGAAAAACATTTAGATTCTTATTTAAAGTACCAAATTTTTGGAAAAGGTAGAATAGATGACGTGGTCTCGACGAATCGCTTAATAAACGAAAAATATGGTCCACGCTCAGACTATGGGCACGCGGGGCGTTGAATTCCGTCAGCTGTTGCCACGATGCAACAATGGCTAAATGTATTTGTGAAAAAATATAACATACATAGTGTAAAAAGATTAGAAACGATTAGGTTTCGTATAAAGAAAAAATAACGTTGTATAAACACAGAGATTTGGTTGTGTATGTATGCATACACTTTTCTAAAGTTATATGTACTTTTTAAGTATATCTGGGACACCAATGACTGAAGGTGAAGGAAAACATCTTGAGGAAACCTGGACTTTAAGTCTGAAATCGCCAACCCCCATTGAGCAAGCGCGGTGATTACGCTCAATCCTTCTCTGTATGAGAGGAGATCTGTGCCCAGCAGTGGGACGGTAAAAAGATTGATAGTGATGATGATGATGATCTATGCATACCCTCAAAAAAATCTCTGTGCACGCCCCTGTCATGGATGATGCACAAGTAAAGGTGGCTGCATCATGCATGTGCTAGACTCTGATGATGATGAAGTGATATAAAGTGAAGATGATGAATTTCAGCCTGAGCCCGATATGTAGGCTCTAGTACGGGAGTCTGAACTTCATGAAGAACCAGACCCAGACACATCAGGTTCAGATTCTGAAGACGGTCCACTCTCAGAACTAGCGACCAAAAGACGCGGTTCAGACCAGAAGACGCGCTTTCCAACTGTTTTTCACGTAAGATATTTTACATAGATAAAATAAAAGACAATTAATCAGGATAGAAGCACTTTTGGGCACTACAACACAAGAATCCCGAGGGTCCCAACGCGATTTAACTCTAAATCTAAAGATAGGACGTGTTGGTCGATGTGTACTAAAATGAAATTTAACTGTACTCGAGAGCCCGAGATCGGTCGACAAAAAAGTGCTGCGTCAAATGGATTTCCCGATCACCAAGTAGTTGTGTGTCCCGTCCCGCATGTCACGAAAATCTTGATATTTACGAAATTGTTGATTTTTCTGTTTCTTTTATAATTTCTCTAACATGTAACATTAATACTCGAACAACTAAGAATAATAAAAAAACGAGTGTGCTTATGACCACACGACTGAAGTGAAACTTCTTTCGCTCCATCTGTATGTATATATATACAGTATGTTACGAAAACCCTGTCCGACCCGTGAAGGTGTTGTTAGGTATCGATAACTGATTCTATTAATGCATACAAAACCGGGCTTTACTTAAAAAAAAAAATCCCCCTAAAAAAAATAAATATTATTTCGCAAAAGGAGGTAACTTATTAAATGTGCGTTGACCACCCTTCGCCTGACGACCGCGGGGGGCGGGCGGCAGGACACGCGGCACCTGGTCGCATCGCTGTTCGCTCATAATAATACCGGTGTTGTCACTTTTTAAAAATTACCAAATTTCGGGGAAATTGGAATTAATTCGTTGGAAAAAAAGATTATTTCAAAATTCATTTGTATTGGTACTATGATGAATACGTAAAATTTTATATTATATTTGGTCATGTGTTTACCTAACCTCTATTATCCTTATGGGTCGGACAGGGTTTTCGTAACATACTGTATATGTGTGTGTACAATATATACATGTATACACATATACATATATTAATTTTCTATAAATATTTAAATTTATTTCATGGTTTCATTGGTAAATTAATATTTTTGCATAGACCTTCTATTTTATTGAAACAAAAAAAAAAAATGGCATAGATCTTCTATTTTAATAAAAAAAAAAAACTCGTAGACCTTGTAGTACCAAGCTCGCGTCACGGGCGCCTCTGTGCTTATATCCCCCACTTAACTTCCGTTCGCCTTGCCTGATCACTTTTCGTAACGCTTACGTCACGCGTTCGTCAGCTTACTCCCCAAGTCAAGCGTGCGTAAAGAAGTTTCACTTCAATAACTCAGTCAGTCTCAGTCCCGTCATACGCTCGAATTTTGTTTATAATAAGTGAAGTTTGGACCTTGGACACTTATATATGCGTTGACTGTGACTATAACTTTAATTGTTTTAAAAATACTGTTATAACAAACAGTGATCATCAAATAATTTAAAGAAAACAAGTTATAAAATATATCGGCGTTGAGCGCCGTCTGATAGCAATATAATTATGTAGTTTTAAGTTATCCGATTAATCGATTTTCTAATTTTTGAACTAAATGTCATGTAATCGAGTAGTGATTCCTAAAAGTAACACCCAACACTGGCACAAAAGAAGAGATAACGGGCACTGGTGACAGCTGGTCAGCGTGTCAAGTGGAACGTTATTTGTTAGGAAAATTATTGTAAATTGGAGTGATCAAAGATTTTTTTTTTAATAATTTTAAACTAGCGCTTGACTGCAATCCCGCCTGATGGTAAGCAGTGATGCAATCGTTGATGGTAAAGCGCTTAAAAAACTTAGTGAATAGGAAGGAAGACGACAGTTGAGCGAGGTGGTGCATTGTTAAACCCAATAACACGACCAACGATGCTGCGCCAGAGGGAGACAAGTAGACAAGTTTTATTATGATGTCAGAGATTACTTGTGTGACAAAAATATTGTATTCCAATGACAGGAAAGGAAAAAATAAGTATAAATATTGTAATAATTAATTGTGACTAATATGACTTGAATTTGTATGTATTATAATTTGAAATATTTTATTAATTTATCAAAAACTAATATGACTAATTTGTGTTTTGACTCTAATTTGTATTCAATTATTGTATGCCTTAACGGCGAGACATGGCTGAACTTCTTTTAATTATTTAAGACCTGTATCTATGATGTATACCTATAGTCTACAATAAAGATGATTTGATTTGATTTTGATTTGAGATTGATGTGGAGACCCTCCACGACCAAACTCCCGACACAACAACACTTGGCGCATCTTACCCGGCACACATCGCAACATAACTACTCAAACCCGTCCTCCGTACGGCTTCACCAGACATTAGTTTGATTTAAAGTTTATCGTTATAATTGATTATTTCCTTGCCCGATAAACTACGTGATGGATCCTTCGCTATACAGTATGTTAAAAAAACCCTGTCCGACCCATAAGGATAAGAAAGGTTAGGTAAACACATGACCAAATATAATATAAAATTTTACGTAATCATCATAGTACCAATACAAATGAATTTTGAAATAATCTTTTTTTCCCGTGAATTAATTCCAACTTCCCCGAAATTTGGTAATTTTTAAAAAAGTGACAACACCGGTTTTATTATGAGCGAATAGCGATGCGACCACGTGCCGCGTGCCCTGCCGCCCGCCGCCCGCGGAAGGGTGGTTAACACACATTTATTAAGTTACCTCTTTTTGCGAAATAATATTTATTTTTTTAGGGGGGATTTTTTTTTTAAGTTTAGCCCGGTTTTGTATCCATTAGTAGAATCAGTTATCGATACCTAACAACACCTTCACGGGTCGGACAGGGTTTTCTTAACATACTGTATAAAGACGGAGCATCCCCAGATGATGCTTTTGTACCGCTAACTTCTTCTGATGATGGCCATGTGTCGTTAAATATAAAAGTGTTGAGTCATTGCAGGTGATTGTGTATTAGAACCAACAACAATATTATCACACCGTCATTAATTTTGAAATTGCCGCCCGTCTGACTTAGGGTACAAAAAATTTAACGTTTTTACTCGAAGCGCACTTATCGAAAGCAGTTAAGGTTATAATTCAACAATAGTGGCCAAGACGTGTGGCTTCAAATCCGACCCACGACGTACTCTTTTTGTGATTCTTGAATTTGTTCGCTACAATTTTTCTTTGATTAAAAACTTCAGAATGTCGAAATGCGGAGCTTGCGGAAAGTTTTTGGCGGTGAATGATGGTATAAAGGCAAACTGAATGTGTCATGGATGTTAAGCGAAGGTGCCCCAGGTAGACAACTCCCAAACCCCTGTGAGGGGAAAAGGGGAGTCAAGTTTACCCACTAGTCCGGCAGCGGTCGGCCTCAATGATAAAGCTGAAGTAATCACAGAACCAATAAAAATAAACACACCGGATTCTCAAGAAATAAGCCTGGCGATGGAAATTCGTGGTCTCCGCTGTGAGGTAAACGCCTTGCGAGATCAAATTCATCAGTTTCGAGATGAGTTCTCAGGACTTGATGATAAGGTTAATAAGTGTTTTAACCGCGTGGATGTCCTGGAATGTCGTATCAGGGAACTCGGAGAGAAATAGTGTTCTCAAGTTTAATTAAACTGGAGAACACTATTTAGGAATTTAGCAGCAGTTGAATGAGCGCGAACAAGAGTCGCTGCTAAACGATGTTCAACACTCTGGTGTTACGGAGTCTAGTGGTTAAAACCCCGCACAGTTGATAAACATCCTTGCTCTCAAACTGGCTATTAAGCTCGAAGCACAGGACGTAGTTTTTGCTAAACGTGTTGAGAATACTCGTCGCGACCACACCGAAGGAGAAGCACTCCACCTTTGTGTCATCATTGTTCGGCTAGCAAGACGCACGGCGTTTGAAAATTTGCTTAGTGCCGCATGCGATCGCCGCAACCTAACTACTGCTGACGTCATCGGAGTGCCGGGATCCCCGCATCACATTTACCTTAATGAGCGCCTGACTAAAACTAATAGGCAATTATTCTACGAGACTGGACAAGCTGCTAGTCGCCTGGGGTGGAAGTACGCCTGGACTAAGGATGCCCGCACACGTTTTTTCATCACTCAGTAGGTTTGTTCCTGGGTAGATTAGTAATTACTGTCAACTTTTTTCATGTTCCGAGTTTGCATTGCACGATGTCAGATGTTGTCACATTGTCACATTACCTTAGTTAGCATTTATATTTTAGAATTAATTAAGTAAACTAGTCCGCAATTATCCAGATTCCTATAAGACACGGGGAGATAAACAAACAAATTATACGTTGCGTCATAAAAACAAATTAAATTTGCCCCATCCTACCTAAAATTGCACTCATCTAGTCCATATTCTATGTCAATAAAAATATATGTAGCGCGTAGGTCGTGTCGCGTAATTAAAACTCAGATAAATCGAACTTTGTGTATTGCACGAATGTAAAAGAGTACAATGTATTTGACGTGTACAATGACGCGATAAAAGAGTGTGATCAAGGAATGGACTGTAATGTAATAATGATGTAGAATATAAGAATAATGTATAATAATGATGTCTTACAAGCTATGCACTCACTTAAATACTAACTATCTCTAAATAATAGTGGGGTAACCAATAGCAAATCAGCTTGCTGTCCTGCGATGTCCACGCGGTGTTGCGTGCGTTATTGATGCTGATTCGTTAATCGAGGCAGGCCGCGGCGTATGATTGGTTGATGTAGAAAGCGCGCCAGTTCAGTCTTCACGTGCTAGACGACTCACTGTAGTTCCCACGGACGTTGACCGTTGGTCCTGCAGATGTGTTCCGGAGTGAGATTTATGGGAACCCTCGCTGCGGGAGTCAGGGTCGCAGGGACGCGCGCCATGACTTCCGCGTTCCTCGGTGTGATCTGGTGTGAGTGATTTATAGTCAACCTTTGTGTAGCGCCTGCTACACTATTCCCCCCTTTTTAGCAAAGCGTACGTAGCGTGCAGGCGTCTTGACGATCCTGCCTGATCTGGTACGTTGTTCCCTCGTATGCGGGTCTGGATGTAGGCTGGGTTGCTCATCTGTGGTAGCTGCAGGTGCTTGATTGGTCTCGCTGTTCGTATGCCTGGAACCATCTTCTGTGTTGATTGTGTACGCAGGTTTGAGGCGATCTATCGATATATTGCTAATTCGTCCTGGTAATTGGATTGTAAAATACTTTTCTTTACGTTCGATGATCTTGAATGGGCCTTGGTATGGATGCTGCAGAGGTTTGCGGACGGTGTCATCGCGTACAAACACGTGGCTACATGTTTGTAGGTCGTTGTGCACGAACATACATCGCTTATTTGCATGCGATTTGTATGTAGGTGTGAGCTTCGTGATAACTTCTTGCAGGTGATTGACGTAGTCGTGGTCCATTATCGATGTAGCTGGTGTTGGTGATATGAAATCGCCTAGTAGGCGTATTGCTTGACCGTAGGTGAGTTGCGCTGCGCTTGTGTTAGAGTCGGAGCGGATAGCGGCTCTAAGACCCATTAGAACAGCAGGCAATTCGTCGATCCATTTGTTGCTGTTTTCTAGCCTAGCCATGAGTGCGGCTTTTAATGTCCTGTGCCAGCGTTCGACGATTCCGTTACTCTGCGGGTGGTATGCAGTAGTACGGGTTTATTCTACACCTAGTAATTGAGCGAGGTCTCGGAATAGTCGACTTTCAAACTGTCGTCCTTGATCAGTAGTGATTCTTATTGGACAACCGAAACGAGATATTCATACTTCGTAAAGTTTTCTTGCGACGTTTTCCGCGGTTGTCTCTTGAAGTGGTACAGCTTCGGGCCATCGTGTGCACCGGTCGATCATCGTGAGCAAGTATTTGTGTCCACATGCTGACGTCGGTAGCGGTCCAACGATATCAACGTGAATATGTTGAAATCGTTCGCTCGGTGGGAATGTTGCGATGTCACTACGATTGTGTTGCTGTACTTTGGAGAGCTGACACGAATTGCATGTCTTAGTCCACTGGCCGATGTCGGTATTCATTGACGGCCAAAAGAATCGCTCTTGCATCAGCTTCCGTGTGGATCGTACTCCTGGGTGGCTTGGGCTGTGCACGGCGTTGAAAGCTATGCGACGAAAATCAGCTGTTAAGTAGGGACGAACATGTGACGTCGACGTTTCGCAGAATATTGGCTTGTTAGTACCCGGTAAAATGATTTTCTTGAGTTGTATGTTGGTCTGTTGAGACAATGTCGGGATACAACTGTCGTTTTCTTGAGCTTGAGATAACTTGTCGTAGTTGATGGGTGATGGCACGTCGATGGTTTCGACGCGTGATAATGCATCTGCTACAACGTTCTGAGCTCCGCTCACGTGTCGAATGTCAGTAGTGAACTCGCTGATAAACAGTAGCTGCCTGATTCGCCGTGGTGTGTCGTTATCGGAAGGAGGCTTAAGAATTGCGTAGGTCAGCGGTTTATGGTCAGTGTAAATCACGAGTTCTTTGCCTTCAAACATCTTTCGGAAATGTTTTATTGCCATATGTATTGATGAGAGCTCCCGGTCGAAAGTCGAGTACTTCTTTTGTCTTTCCGAAAAATTTTTTGAAAAAAATCCGAGTGGCATCCATTGTTCTTTGTTTTGCCTTTGTTGTAGAGATGCTCCGGCGCAGGTAGCTGAGGCGTCCGAAAAAACAGCGATTTGGTCCTCTGGTGAACTGGATGGGTAAGACAATAAAGCAGCGTTTAGTATGCTCTGTTTGCACAACTCAAAAGCTTTTGTCGATTGATTGTCCCACTTTACTTCCGTCTTGTCTCGTTTTTTTGAATTATGAAGGAACGCATTGAGCGGTGATTGAATACCGGCTGCGTTTGGAACACTGTCTCGGTAAAAAATTATCATGCCCATAAATCTTCGTAAGTCTTGAATGGTTTCCGTTTTTGGGTACTCTGATTGCTCTGACTTTGTCTTGAAGTGGTTTGATTCCCTTGCTTGATACTTCATAACCTAGGAACTTGACGGTTTCGCTGCCGAAGACACAGTTAGAGGGATTTATAGTGACACCATACGTGTCTAATCGGCGTAAAACTTCCTGCAGATCTCCGATGTGGCTTGCTTCATTTTCAGATGCAACGATAACATCGTCGATGAATGGGAACGCGTAGTCTATTCCGTTGAGTACTTCGTTTATGAATCGTTGGAATGTCTGTCCGGCGTTCTTGAGACCTGGGCACATTCGCGGAAATTCGAATAAACCGAATGGTGTAGTGATCGCTGTCTTCTCGATATCAGGTTCGAAGATTGGTAATTGAGAGTAGGCTCGGTTTAAATCGAGAGTGCTGAAGATTTTCTTGCCGTGAAGTAGGTAGGTAAAATATTTGAGGCGTGGGACTGGATAGCGATCGGGTTTGGTGACGTCATTGAGTCTTCTGTAGTCACCACAGATGCGTAAGTCGCCGTTTTTCTTAGGAACGACGTGTAGCGGACTGGACTAAGGGCTTTTGCTTGGTCGGCAAATTCCTTGCTGCATCATGAGCTCGAATTCTTTCTTCACGGGCAGGTAGCGATGTGGAGGAAGAGGTCTGCATTTGTTGAACACTGGCGGGCCAGTAGTTTCGATGTGGTGTTCTACCCTGTGTTTGGGAGTAACCTTCATGCTTGATGGTCGCAGGATATCAGGAAACTTACTGAGGAGCTGGTGATGCGGCTGTTCCATGTCGATACTTCGAACTGTAGGTTCGGCGGAATGAATGAGTGATGCTCTGACGGTCATGTTGGTAACTTTGTCGACGAGACGTCGGCCGGCTATGTCGATGAGAAGTTGATGACGCTTCAGAAAGTCTGCACCGATGATGGGTTTGCTGACTGCAGCGACGATGAATTTCCAGGTGTACGGCCGTCGCAGGTTGAGGTCCAGTTGTAGGGTTTTCTCTCTGTACGTTGGAATGATCGTGTTGTTTGCTGCGTACAAACAGAAATCGGTTTGTTTTGCTTTTCCGCCTTTTGTCCTCGGTATCACGGAAACGTTTGCGCCCGTATCAATTATAACATAGGCATATACGGAGCATTTAAAAGATAAAACTTTAGTTTCTATTAAATTATTAAATGTAATGCTGAAGGTTGCAATGGCCTCACAATAAATATGATTCTGTTGACACTACCTGCAACTTTGGACGCCGTGACTGCCTTAATAAATACATCTGTTACATCCTCATCTTTCCCTGATTTATGGAAAATTGCCAAAGTGCACCCTTTGCCGAAGACGCTCAATGCTTTGGAAATAAAGGACCTTAGACCCATTAGTATACTGCCGGTACTTTCTAAGGTATTAGAAAAGTAGCTTGTGCTCAATTGGTTGAAGTTTAAGAGACTAATGGAATCCTTCCCGATGTTCAATCGGGATTTAGAAGGGGCCGTAGTACAGCCACGGCTTTGTTGGATCTGACGGACAATATCTTGTCGGTTCAAGATAGTGGGTTGTGCACTATTTTGGTGCTGCTTGACTTTTCGCGTGCGTTTGACTGTATTAACGTTCCTTTATTGTTGTCAAAGATGGTTTTTTATGGATTTAAAGAAAGCACAATAAAATGGTTTGATAGCTATCTTAACAACTGTACGCAATTCGTTGCAGTGCGTCGGGCGGACGGCTCGGTAGCTTCCTCTAGGAAACGGTCTGTGGGTAGGGGTGTTCTACAGGGCTCGATAATTGGACCAATATTGTTTATTTTGTACTGTACCGATATTACGAAAATTATTAATAAATGCAAGTACCATATTTATGCTGATGATACACAGATATAATATAAATATGTAATATATATATAATATGTAAAGAAAACCCTGTCCGATCCGTAAAGGTCTTGTTAGGTATCAATAACTGATTCTACTAATGGATACAAAACCGGGCTAAACTTAAAAAAAATCCCCCTCAAAAACTAATATTATTTCGCAAAAAGAGACAACTTAATACATGTGCGGTATTAGCAACCCTTCCGCGGGCGGCGGGCGGCAGGGCACGCGGCACGTGGTCGCATCGCTATTCGCTCATAATAATACCGGTGTTGTCACTTTTTAATAATTACGAAATTTAGGGGAAGTTGGAATTAATTCGCGGGAAATTAGCGTGTGCTAAGTTAATATAGGCACGCTAGCGCGGCGACCAGACAACACATATAAAACAGACACCCTACACATACACGCGTATGCGCAGCGTAGGCAGCGGTACGCCTTATCACTGGGCGGTGTTACTGTACAGTTCAGTACCGCCCACACACACATCACGACCCCTTAGCCCGGAACGTAACCGTACATAGCTGGAAACCGGACGGGTGGGGGTTTACATCCGTAATTTCTGTAGGGTGTCGAGTCGGCGCCTCTGTCGCTGGTCGTCCTCCGCTGGGCTTCCTCCAGGTAACTGGAGGTCTCACCTGGCGGGGTCAGAATGCCGAGGTACCGTGAAGCAAGCAGTGCCGTGAGTGGGTTCTGTGACGCGCCTACAGAAAAACACATAGCAACCACTTACACAGACGTGCGCAACTCACCCACGTAACAAGACATTTATGACAGGCCCTTGTTGCCGACAAGACGAGGGGCCCGTAGTGACGGGCCAACAACCTGATTTTGCGGCCGGGGGGCATAGCCCTGGCACCGCTCGCCACGCCCCATGACGGGGGCGTCGCGACTTCCACAATCACTCGCCCCTTACTTCGTCTTCGGCAGCCCTTGTGATAACATCGTTTAGTAAGATTGTCTAAAGTCGTTATTTTTAAATTTGTATTAGAAATTGTGTATTTAGTTCGTTCTAAGTTTATAATTATTGTTAACTGATTAAATTCTAGTTTGTGGTTATTCCGTTTATTTTTTTTTTTAGGTAAATTAATTTCCATTATCAGAAGTGGGATAGGCTCCATTGCCTATCTTTATTTCGTATTTATTTCTCCAAATCGTTGAATCAGCGCAAGCAACTTTGGCAACGCGGCATTGGGCCACAAACGTGCAACTATGAGCGGCACCAGCCGTCCGACAGAAAAAAATATTGTTTCGGTTCCCCAATACTTTGTTGCCTAACATTGTAGCTCATTGGAAGTTTAACATACAGAAACAATTCACAGACCAGCACGCACAACCAACCGTTCAGCGAATCGATCACTGCACTGCAAGACGTTGAGCAAAAAACAGTAGATAAATACAAAGGTGCAATATAGAAAGCTTGTATTGGGTAAATTTCTGACATATATCCCTTCTATAAAGATTACCGCGACTTTAGTAGCCCGCGTCTTATTCGCGGTGAGAAATGACCGGCGGCGGCTGGATAAATCGCAGCCACCCCCCAGCCCCCACCCCCTTCCAGCTCACATCCCCCTGCCGCCAGCGCTGGCCGACGTCCGTCACATTTGTCAACGTAAATTATTGTATAGAAATGCACGGCGAGCAGAATCAAGTGAGCCCCATGGTCAAGTCGTTTGTCTAACTGATAAGGCACCGCGTGAGAGCTGAGCCGGTGCCGTGCCGGATCCGGCCTGGGCGGGGACCCCACTGACTCCTTCCTTCTTGTACCATGGTGATATTTCGTGTACATTCTTCAGGAGATAAAACAAGTTGGTGCACAAGATGCTGTGGCCAGACCAAAAAGCTGTTTATAAAAAATTCAGAGTTTCTTTTTCTTTTAAGCTATAGCTTGTTCAAATGAAACGCTTTTTGAAATGAGCGTCACTTATCTACCTATAACATTATATATAACAGTATTTATGGATCTATGTACATAACTTTGTGATATATTGTGTTGTTTCTAAGTGACCTTTTATTTTTGCGGCCCAATGTAATACATGTCACGAGTGAACCTTTACTAAGAAGTCAAAAGTGCATGGAAAATTTCAAACCAAAATCGTTTGTACAGAGTTTCATCGCCTTACTAATATGACTTTGGATGACATAGAAGGCGCTAGGGTAGCAGTTACTTAAAATATTACTTAATTTTAGCACGAATTCTCATACAACATTACACATCTTATAAAGCCACGCACGTAATAACTAGGATTCGAGCGCGGTAGCATAAAATTGACCGATACCATTAGCCACTGGACCATTTGCGCAATGAAATGGTCATACTCTTTATCATATTAAAGTTGTTTAGCGACTTAAACCTGTATCATAAATCTCAAAAGAATTGAGTGTTGTTTAATAATGCCTGTATAAAAAATAAATCGGTTTGTTCAATCAAAACCTTCTTTACTGTCTTTGAGTGAGTTCAGTTACGATTGCGTTTAACAAGTTTTTAATGTTTACTTTTATCATGAGTTCGGGTTCAAATTAATTAAGGCTCAAATTATTCTGAAATTTCAAAAGAAAGTAGCTTAAACGTAAGTAATGTTTTAAAATCACTGTTCGTTATTTATTTTATTACCCATGGTTATTTATCGATACCCGAAAATATAAAAAAATATGTTTCCCTTATAGGTGAAAACTGTCGCCAACAAGATATTACGCTGAGCTGTTTGATACACCTTTGAGAACAGTGTATCGTGCTCTTCATAGTGAAAAATGGCATAATAGCATGTCAACGAGAATGCAGACCGCATTATCGTTGATATGCTATTAGGCTATTGCTAACCGAAGTTAATAAAAGAGCATCATTGGAGTTCGCTTTGAAATACAGTAATTTCGACTAGAACAGCGTCAAACGACAGAAAAAGGTTTTCAAGTATAGCCAGCATGGGCGTGATATGTTGCAGCGTAGGAATAAATAGCGTTATGATAGTGATCACGTTGTGCCTAACTGTGAATCCGGTCGTATAACAGTAAACATGTAGGGATGTAGGGATAAGTGCTGTAAGAGCAGGAGAAGTTACTATAATACCCAGTCGTGCAAACAGTGGAAACTACATAGATGTGCTAAATGATGTTGCTCAACTTGCTGAATGTTTTTCCCGTAGAAGACGCGTCGGTGATAACGTTTGCGCAGGACAGTTGTACTATACACCGTTCCATAATTTTGCAAGAGTGGTTTAACTAGCAATCAGACATATGTATATATTATTCCTTGGCCTGCGAAATCACAAGTTTTAAATCCCATCAGAAATTTGTGGGGCGTTATTATTCAAAGGTGGAATGGAATCATCGCGGAATGGTTCAATAGGAATGCAAGGAATAAGAGAGCACTGAGTATTCACGGCATGCAGGTATGGGATTTTATAAGGGGTCAAAAATTATGTGAAAAACTAATAAACTCAATGGGTTTGCGTTTGTACTCTATCAAAATGGCGGGCACACGAGTTACTAAAAAATGATTGATGATGTTGATGATGATTACAATGATTTCCTCAATTAATTTCTCTTAACTGTAATTCTCACGTAGCATCTGTACAGGCACTTTTTTTTTTAACCTTTCTAATAAATCAATGAAATCATCCCTATCTACACTCGCTTTCTGCTGTAGTGTCAAGACCATTTATTATTGTTCGATTGACGCGTTCTACTTCAGCCCGTTAGAACGCGGACTAGCAATTGCATTCAAAATATGCTTGAACTGTTTTTGTCTAGCCAATTCATTAAAATACTTACTTGTAAAAGCGACACCCCTATCTGTAATTATTCTGCGAGGAGTGCCAAATACAGATATTATTTCATTCAAATGTTTATTTGTCTCTACAGAACAGACCCCTCTTACAGCTCGAGCAAAAACTAATTTTGTAAAAGATTCGATGACAACAAGTATATAGCAGTGGCCCTTACGGGTCTTTAGAAATAGGTCTAAATGATCGACGTGCAGAGTGTGCATAGGTATCGCGACTTTTTGTATGGGATGTAACTCTCCCTCAGGTTTACCATAATTACCTTTTCCGTAACCACAATGCAGGCATACTTTTATGTATTTGCGGATAAATCTTGTCATACCGGGAAACCAAAAATGTAACTTTATGGGCTTTTAGCATTTATCTATGTCTAAATGACCTATTCCGTCGTTGTATTTTTGAAGTAATGACCACTTAGATAATTTTGGTATTACGAACCTGTCCCGGTAAAACGGTTTTCCGAAACAAGTAACCATCAATAATTTTATAATTATTATTTAAGTCAGGAAAGTTAGCAGTTAATAATATAGCTTGGGGTATATAATACGATATACGACCCATAGAATACAAAACTGGACGGGTAACAAGTATGTTAGAAGCTAATAATTGGGATCGCGCACAGACTGATACATTAGTGCCAGTCCCCGGTTGAATGTTAACACACTGTTTAAAGCAAATGCACTTTCGAAATAACATCCTCATAGTTCAGAGCAATGTCGGAAAGATGTGAGTTATCTTCAATGTTACTTAATAACTTGACCGATTTTGATGATTTTTTGTAAGTTCAGGCCCTGATGGTTAATTGTAGGTCGACCAACACGTCTATATCATAAAGGTTCGGATCAGTTACTTCAGCAGTGGTGTACAAGCACAAATCGTCAATAAGGAGCTTGAAACTTGTTTTTCCTAACGAATTAATCAAAGGTCCTCCAAATACTCTCATAATGACATTAGAACGAGACGGATTTAATTTCAATGTTTTGACGAGGTTTGAAGTGATTAAATTGATCCTACTACCAGTATCAATATACGTTAGCGCTACGCAATCTCATACGGTTACGTGTTTCTTGTACAAATCAGAAATAATTGCTGTGGTTACAAAATTAACATCCCGTACCTGATGTAGCATTAATTTGTGATTAGTAAACCAGTTATCGAATGTTAGGTTGTGGTTGGACTGTGATATGGGCTGAACAAGTCTTTCCACAAGATCAAACGGTTTGTTGCTAACTGCATAAAGTCCACAGGGTTGTTTCCATGTATAAACTTCTAAATTGAATGTGAAGAAATATTTTGCATCTACAAGAGCTTGGATTTTTAATCCATACTTAACAGGTTCGCTCGGAATGTATACACGAAATCCGCACTTCCCTCTAAAGGCTAACAACATTTCGTCAAAGGTCATATTGCAGGGGAGCAATCGCGCTAAAATAATTCAACCAAAACAGAATTGGATTGAGTCCAGCAATATATAGCAAACCAACAAAAGCGTCGAATTCCGAAGCTATTGTCTCTTTCATATAGTACATTTTTTTTTTTGGATTCTTACACTTTGTTTGCCGGTTCATAATTTCTTTATTTGCTCATTTTCGTTCAAAAACTAAAATAACAACCAAATAATAAGCTAATAAACCAAAAAAACAATTTAACCCACGATTTAACCACACAGCAACTATGTGGCGGGGCATTACGTACCCGACAAGAGTGCGCACGTATATCTCAAGGCCGCTTATGGTTAGCGCAACACTGCGATCTCGCTACTATCCCCTCCCGCAGCTCCTTAGCTCCAGCTATGCGGCGAAACAAACCGTTACAGCAAAAATTTAAAACAAAACGATCGCTGAAGTAAAGCGTGGGTTATGTCACACCCCACTTAGCTCGCCGGATTAAGTACCTACTCGGATATAAAAAAAAATGGAGCCGTCACGGGACGCCTGGTAGATGTGAAACATCGACGTTATTTCGTAAAAGTAGTATGCAGAAAAGAACAGATTGTGGTAGGAACTAAAAATGTCAATAAAATAAAATAAAAAATATAACGATTTTTTTTTCTAGATAACGATGATTTTTTATTAAATAAACATTCATTTTCATTGAATAAAAAAATTTACATATTTATTTTAAATCGAAACTACTCAATTAGTTTAATCAGTGACTTCGGTAATAGTTACATTCGATGTTGCCTCTGAGAACGGTATTACTGTGACAATTGGTCGATGGTAACTGAAGTACGATACGAAAGTATTGGACATAACATTATTAAGATATCTAATAAATACAGCATCTATTGTCAAGAATCTTAGCTAGTTATTTCAATATACTACTAAAGATCGTAAATTATAAATATAAATAATGAATGTTTCACTATAAACTCCATTATGATTAGAAAAATTAATTAATTTTTTAAAGTTTAAATTAATAACAAATAAGAAAAAGATTCGTGCGCTGCACGCCATCAGCTGATTTTAAAATAAAGTTCTGTCAGTCTTAATAAATTTATTCTCTAAGCAATTGTTTTAATGCATTAATTTCAATAAGAATGAAATTAAAATTAATAATTAATTTAAAAACATGATATGCAATGAAATTTATGTGAATTTTAATCTACCTAGAGAGTAGATTTTACATTTACTGGCGCTCAATACACACCAAATATACGCGTGCTAAATGCACAGATAAATGCATACTTTAATTATAAAAATATAATTAACTTACTGATGACTTGATAATGTGTCATAGTGTGATTTTGCTTTCTTTGCAGGAGGCTGATCACTTCCACTCTCTAAATTATCACGGTCAGACATTTTATTATCAGAACAGAAAAATGATTTATTTACCAGAAAAACACAGGTTATGAGTACTGTAATAAACAGAGTATACACTATAGGTATCCGAGTCCGAGCTCAGTGGAGCGAAAGAGATGGCTTAACGCCGGATCGAGTGAGAGAGAAACGCACAGTCGATTCCGAGCTCAGTGGAGCGAAAGAGATGGCTTAACGCCGGATCGAGTGAGAGAGAAACGCACAGTCGATGCGTCGCCACGCCAGAAATCGGTCTCACGTGCGCCTATAGATGTTTCACATCAAAAATAAAATAATTTATGTTTATTTGAATAGAAATATATTATTATTTCTTAGTAATTGTTTTAAGAATAAAAACTTTTATGTGCCTCTGTATAATAACGTATTATGCTTTGCAGTGTCATTTTTTATCGTTCTTTCTGAACAGCGCCATCTAGTCGTTTTTTGAAACGTAATGCAAAACCTCACAAGCAAAAGTGGATCTTAGGCTATCCATGCAGTTTTGTTTTCATTAGTACATACATTTACTGTCGTATCATTTGCCGTCTCTTTCTTTCAACGACATTCATCGCCATGACCATGTGATCTATACGGTCTGTACACTCTGGCTTCCATTCTGTCGAAATTTGCAAGTCGGGTTGCAATATCCCTGTTCCTAGGAAAGCAAGTTAAGCCGTTGGTCTTGCGCCTGAACTCACAAATAATAAAGTTGTAAACGGGCATGCGTCTTACATTGTGTGGTCGCAGTGCACCTGAGAGATAACGTCATGAGCTAGTGCGGGCCGGCAGCGCGACGTATCCGATGGGTGCCCGCGCCGCCGCGTCTCTCCTGCGCCAGATAAAACCGCGCCGCATTGTGTGCTATAGTGTCGTGTTTTGTCGTGCTCGTATACAAATATGTAATACTAAATTGTCTGCTACGACATGCTCCAATATCTGGACTATCGCCTGTTTCTTACATACATTTAGCTGCAGCTAGATATTGGAATCATTAGGAAATAGGAGCAGTGAAGTCTGAAGAAACGGTTTGAAGAAAAAAGTTAATAAAGTGCTTGTCTTATAAAGCATGTGCCGTAATGTTATAATATTGTATGAAGTTTGTTCTCATCCTTGAGAGCAAGTCATAACCCGGACTGTCGGTGTTCCCGAGGCGCTCCGGATAATGAGCGGAAACAGATAAAGTTAGCGTCCTAATGACTGCTCTTGAATATTTAAAAGGCGCTGTTAACAAGAGGCCCCCCTCCGCACCCTATCAGCCGCTGACTTGAAAACGTCTGTGTGCTCAATACTGAAGCGCCGCAAAGCTGGAAGCCAAATAAAATACGTGGACCTACCTACCGAGACACAGTGAATGTTATCGCGGCAACTCTTTTATCCCAAGTATGTATAAACACCGAGGCACAGTGGCGGCGGTGCACGGTGGGGTGCGGGGGCGTGCGCGCGACATGCGGAAATTACGGCCGGTATTACGACTGGTAGGTTCCACGCACAGAACATATGAAAAGTATGTTCCACGCATGTCGAAGTTACGATAGCGTTAGCACTCACACGCCACACACAAACACAGCTGGCTTACAATAAACTAAACAAATGCTTCAGCTATTCTGTGTCATTCACGTCATCGCAGTTACGTTGCCACACTAAGTAATATCAGTAGGTAGGTATACTGTATTGAGGCGTCTCGGATCTGCTTGCGGGTAAATTATTTACAGGGAATTTTTCAGTTAGTTTCCGGATACCTTATGAAAGGTAAAGCGGCCATAACTCAAGTTTGCATAAACAATTGCGCCGCGACTCGACATCGGTGGAGATTGGTGGGATGGGAGGGGAAGGGGGGCGCTGAATCACAGAATAACTCACAAGGAACGCTACAAGCCCAGATATTAAAATACGAGCGCATAAGTATTAGACGAGAAACCCAGCGTACTGTAATGAGCAGCGAGTTTGTCCGAAGACTGATCGGCTCACACGCACTGCCTCGCTGTAACGTCGGTGTACGAAGCAAGGAGCTCGTTTTAGTTGGCACTGTCAGAGTATCAGCACGGGTATTAGCAAAGAGTATAATAATAATAGGGTAAGGTATTAGTTTGCGTGTAACACACATGATAACCGTGAGCCCGACATAGGTACAGATCTACTTCCATATATGTTTCCAATTGTTGTTGTTTTAAGTTAAACAAATATAAATTTTATTTCAATGGCATTTAATTGATTTCAGAGTGACTAGCACTATTTAAATGTTATAAAAATGTTCTATATTATGGTGTTTATTGAACCTTATTGTATAGGAATTAAGGTTATTTTTCCAAATACCTACCCATATTTGCTTACATGTTTAAGAAATAAACTTCCAACGGTAATGACTTACGCTGTACAACAAGTCGGACCTGAAAGCTGGTTACAATGTCAGTTAACTCTTCAAGGTACGTTCACGCTCGCGCACTCTGTATTGGCGGACCATGGTACGTTAGTCGTACGTCACTACCAACGATACCTATGAGGGAGTACACTTTTTACCCGACTGCGCGCCGTAAAGGAGGGTAATGTGAACATATTACCCTCCTTTACGACGGAGTCTGATCATACATACATATATAGACTGATGAACCTCAATCTATGTACCTATGTATGTATGTTTGATGTTTGTTCCTTTGAAGCACTATCCTTGGAATGCACCGCCCGCCTTCAGCTTTTGGGAGTTGAGATTTTCTCGAACCTAAACTTTGGGCGGTTCACTGAGTCCAAAGCCAAGGTGGCTGCCAGGAAACTTGGCGATGGATTTGGTTCAAAACGATCTGTGCATGCATGTCTTAATTCCCCCATCTCCATTCCAATATTGAACGACCCGTCGTACGGCGAGTATCTACCTTTATGTTGTTGTCACCACTACGATCCTGGCAAAGTGTTTCGCCTCGTCTTTTATACGGCGTACATCAAGGGACTGGAGCATATTGCCAGCGGCGGTGTCCATCTCACCACAATTTAAATGTCTTCAAGAAAGTGAATAGGCTCTTAATAAACTAGCGTGCTTTACCATTAACGATTGCATCACTGTTTACCATCAGGCAGGATTGCCGTCAAGCACTAGTTTATATTTATAAACAGGGCCGGATCTACTTATTTTTACGAACATAATACCAAGCCGCAAAGAAATTGTAAGTTTATTTGATTCTGATCACTGCGGACAAAGGATTACTATTCCAAACAACACACTTCTCTTCGCGCCCCCGCGCCGTGTGGTGTGAAGTTAATACGCTCCATTTATATTTACGAATATCGTGTTCCGATTAGTTCCGGCTGGTGTGTTTCTTTCTAGGATTGTTCAATTTGTGTCTAGTTTTGGTATCGTAAGTTTATTTTTAGTGTTTGTTTTGTAATTACTGTAAATCAATCAATCTCGGTGAGTACATTTATTTTCTTTTTTGTGAGGGTAACGTAATTTTTTTTTTTCTTCTCTTCTCACTAGTTTTATTTTCTTTTCGTTAAGTTAGATTTGTTTTCTTGTTTATTAATTACTTATGTCGACTTACAATGATGACCCGCCTGATCGTGGTGGAGATATTTTTCGTAGAAATAATAAAACACTTAGGTCCCCGCCAACGCAGACGGCTAAGCGTCTATTTTGTGAAATGTCTCCGACCGACAAATTAGTAGATGATAGGTCGAAGCGCTTACAAATAGCTCCTAATTCTCCAGAACAGTCCTCGCCTACATTAAATATGTCCAATAGTAACAGTGATAGTTATTACGATTTGGTTTCGGAGGCGTCTGTGTACCTGTCCAAAATAAACGAACTGGTTAACGATAACGGTTCTCGTATAAATGTCGCTAATAAATCATCTATTATGGATATGACTCAACGAGTTACAAGTATCGTGTCTTTGTTAGCTTTAAAATCTTCGTGTAACGAAACAAAGCTTGCTAATACCGAGCGCGAATTAGAAATAATCAAATTAAAATCCGGCGTTAAAACCGTTAATGAGGACAATAAAGTGTCGTACGCAGATTCTTTGAAACTGCGGTTGCCTAAAGTGGCCCCGGCTATTGAATCTAGAGTGCCTCTGCCTTGTGTCGTCGCCTATCCGACCCAGGAGCGATCAGCTGACTATGCGTCATCGTCCGCCACTAAACAAGCTCTTATGAAAGCGATTAGACCGAGTGACGATGGGTTTCAAATAGTCGGTATTAAAAAAACCGCCAAATCGGGAGTTGTACTACGGGTGGCTAATCAAAACCAATTAAAAAGATTAGAATCGGTAGACGCTATAAAGTCTGCCGGTCTCCGCTTAGAAAAACCAAAGGGTCGCCGCCCCCGTCTATTAGTTAAGGACATTCCCGCCTCAATGGAAGACAAAAATTTTTTGCAAGCTATATACCGCCAAAACATTAAAAATGAGTTGCCAATAAAAGAAGACGATTTTATTAAATCCACAAAAATAGTCCGTAGGCGTTCTACCGATACCGGTCGGAAATGGATAGGCATAGAAATTGAACCTGCGGTACGTAAACATCTTGTGACTACGAAGGATAAATTATTTATTGACTGGGCCACTTGCCGTTTTGTTGATGATATCGAGGTAGTTCGTTGCGCGTATTGTCAACAATTCGGTCATGTTAAAAAGCATTGCGCTAATAAATCACCAACCTGCGCTGTCTGTTCCGAGGCTCATGAAACCAATGTTTGCCCGCATAAGGGCGATTCGAATTTTACCCCGGTTTGCGCGGCGTGTAAACGATTTAAAAAACCCTATGATCATAGATGCGGGTCGGACCAGTGCGGTACCTATAAATTAAAACTCGAACAACTTATCCTACATACTAATTACTAATTAAGATGGATAGGTTAAAAATAGGGCAATTAAACCTTCACAACGATAAGGTGGCGACATCAGAGTTAGATAAATTAATTATTGACTACAACTTAGACCTTGTACTCATTCAAGAACAATATCAAAACTCACGTTTACGTCACAGGGTAGTTCAACTGGATTGCAGGGCACGAGCCGGAATTTATGTTGCGCGGTCTTCTAACTTTACGGTAACGTCTTTACGTGACCTCATGACGCCACACTGTGCGGTTGCCGAAGTATCATCAGCTTCTTTTAAAGTATTCGTTGTAAGCTGTTACTTTCAATATTCAGATCCTGTTACTCCTCATATACATAATCTCCGTCATGTCTTGCGGTCACTCGCGGGCTGCAAAGTTATCGTTGGCGCGGATGTCAACGCGTCATCGTCTCTGTGGTATGGCAAGGTTCGGGCCACCGATACCGAACGACGCTGCGCTGTTGAGGATTTCATTGCTGAGATGAACCTATCGATTCATAATACCCCTGATGCACCACCTACTTTCTGCAGCCAAATGGGCGAATCTTGTATTGACGTCACACTTTCAAGTGCCGACGTACGTTTGGATAGGTGGCGTGTCCTACCGGACGCGTCTTGTAGTGATCATCGCCTGATCGTGTACGAATTTGTTCCTGGTTATATTCAGGGTCCGTCTCATATTCCCGGTAATTTCAGATATAGATGTAAAGGCGCGAACTGGGAATTTTTCGGCTCGCTTTTTGCGTGTCACGCCAAAGAATTCACTCGGGACGGGCTGTCAGCCGAAGAAAGTGCTGACATTATGTCAGAAACCTTTACCTACTGTGCTGACATTGCCATTGGTCGCGGATCTATGACCAATATTCGTAGATGTGACTGGTGGAGTGATTACTTAGTTGAACAGCGTAAAAGATATCGCAGAGCGCGTAAACAGTTAAATAAACTCAAGAGCCGAAAGATTACTGGAGATCTTCTTACGTTCGCTTTGAATGCTTTTAGAGTTGCCAAGTCACGCTACAAAGCATCGGTGGAAAAATCTAAGGGTAATTTGTTGCGAAAAATTGTTGATAAGCTTGACAGGGAGGGTCCGTGGTCTCCCTTATATCACGAATTTAAAGCTAACAGATCGGTCGACCTTGCATACGTTCAAAACATTAAAGTCAATGATAGGCATACCACGGGCATAGAGGAAACAACAGAAGTGCTAATAAATACACTTATCCCTGATGATTCACCGGCTAACGATAGCGACTACCACCAACAGATTAGAGCGTGGGCTCCTGTGCCACCTGAATCACCAATGTCAGACGTACCATCTAATGACGAATTTATAAATATTGTTAGAAAACTACCGGTCAACAAATCATCAGGTGAAGATAAAATATCTAATAGGATGATTAAAGAAGCGTGTAAAACAGCGGGTGATGCCATCTTAACTGTATATAACCGATGCATTGCTGAAGGCGTTTTTCCTCGTAAATGGCGACGCGGTTTCTTACGAATAATACCAAAGTGTGGTGACAAACCACCGGATGATCCGAAGTCATATCGTCCTATCACACTTCTACCATCTTTGGGTAAACTTCTTGAGCGCCTCATCGTTCCACGTTTACTACCGAACGGTCCAAAATTCCATAATAATCAATATGGCTTCACCATAGGTAAATCTACAGTCGACGCGGCGCTTTCTGTCAGAAGAACCGTTAACCAATCTGAAAACAAGTACGTAATTGGGATCTTCCTGGATATTTCTGGGGCTTTTGATAACGCCTGGTGGCCTATGCTGTTGTTAAAATTAAAAACCCGCGGTTGCTATAGAAACATATATAATCTCGTTTACTCTTACTTTATAAACGGTTCCGCGGTACTTAAGCTCGGTCATTTTTCTAGTACTAAAACACTAACCATGGGATGTCCTCAGGGTTCAGTTGTCGGTCCTTATTTATGGAATTTGGGTTTTGATGACTTCCTCGCGATCCCGCTTCCTTGCGGCTGTTCACTTACTGGTTACGCGGACGATGGCCTACTGCTCATTCAGTCAAGTACCCGAGCTGGACTTGAGAACTTGGCCAATACTTGCCTAAATTTAATATCCCAGTGGGGTGATCGTAACCGCCTAGCATTTGCGCCACATAAAACCTATCAACTTCTACTAAAAGGTAATCTTAAATCATTGCCTACTATTAAATTTAACAACGTTCCCATTAAAAAACAGCAATCCGTATGCTACCTTGGTATGATCTTAGAAAGGAATTTTTCATTTATCGAACATATAAAAATAGTTGGTGAAAAAGCTAAAAAGAACTTTTATGCCCTGACTAGAATATCCAAAGCAACTTGGGGTCTATCATTCCTAACTTTAAAAACTATATATGGAGCTACCTACTTAGGATGTATGTGCTACGGTGCACCTGTTTGGGCCGATAGGGCCAGCATAGGAGCGGCACGACGTAAACTGCTTCAAAGCCAACGTTTGGCATTGATATTTTTATGCAAGGCGTATAGAACGGTCAGTACTGAAGCCTTACCGGTACTGGCAGGTGTACTTCCAGTCGACCTTGAGGTACAGCGACGTGCTTCAATGTACTACTCCGCGAGGGGGGAGGCCATGGACACTAATTTTGTTACACAACGCGACTTTAATAAAATCTCTAGATTATTTAAACCTCAGACTGAAGTCTGGGAGGACCTCTTATCCGAATGGCAAAGTAGGTGGGATAATTCCATCAAGGGCCGGCACCTCCATCTGTTCTTTCCATCCGTTGGTGATCGGCTGGCTAAGACATGGCTGGTGGTTGACCACTGCGTTGCCCAATTTCTCACAGGTCATGGCAACTTTAAAAGTAAACTGTATTCTTTTAAACTTGTTCCTTCCCCTTTGTGTCAGTGTTCTACATCGAACTGTGAATTTGAACAGTCCGCACATCACATCTTGTGGGAGTGTGTTCTTTGGCAGAATGAACGCAATATTATGTTGGATAGTGTACAAGTTACATCCGGAGTCGTTTATTATACGGACCTTGTAGAAACTAGAACCAATTTCCGTGCGTTCAGGCGCTTTTGCCATACCTATTATTGGAATCAATTGTAACAGCTAATACCTACTTAGGACCCATTAACTTAATCAAATTTTATTCCGTGGTGTTTGGCAATCTGGGCTTCTCCCAGTTGCAATAATGTCCCTTTGTGCCGTTTGGCCTAGTTCTGTTCTGTCTCCTGCTTGTTATGGAGGGAAGTGGAAAAAATATCTTTTTTCTTACTCCTCCGCTATTCTTTTCTGATTAATTTCGTTGCGGGACCCAAGACAGTTGAATCGTTTCTCCGGGACTCGTCGAGCTTCATTGCTCGTCGTTTTTCTGGCGGTCGCCACTGTTGATTCTGGCTTTCAGGAGTTGCAGTGGTTGGGAAAAGTGTGGCGGGTTTGTCCCAATTAAAAAAAAAAAAAAAAAAAATTCCAAACAATAGTAAAAAAGTGGCCAAAAAGGATATCACTGTTAACCCCAAAACTGAAAGCCGCTTGGAGGTTTTTAGATTTAATCTCATCAATAAAGTGCCAGTCTTATCCAGTTATGTTAACGCTGATCCTAATCATCTCTATAACATTTTTTTTTAATATATACTGTAAGCAATTTGATTCCACCTTTGTTCCCAAGACTATCTCTGTTAATAGTAATGTATCTTTCTCTGATTGGGCTACCATAGGTATTCATAAAAGTAGAACTCGGCTTTATGAACTGTACAACGAGAGGATTTATATTAAAACTGTTGAATTTAATTTGTATGTTAGAAAATATTCAAAATTATTTAAACAAGTTTGTTATGTGGCCAAGTCACGTTACATGAGTTCAAAGATAAAACAGTAGTAATGTAATTAAAACGTCTTGGAAAATTATTAATAGTGAAACGGTAAGGTCCAGTGATAGAAATACTGACCATAGCCTGTCTATTAATGATAACATAATAAAATCAGACTCACAAGTCACTGAGGCATTTGAAAATTTCTTTTCGGATATTCCTGTTTCAACTACTAAATCCCTAAACTCATCACCTTCTGTTGCTGAGCTTAAAGAAAATGTTAATGTTTGTAATTCGGAATTTCATTTTAAACATGTTTTCAGTGGAGATATAATTAAAATCTTTCACACTCTCAATATAAAAAAGACTGCTGACCTACGGGGTCATTCGGTGGAAGTTGCTAAGTCTATTATGGATATTGTGGCACCCACTCTAGCTGTTATCTTTAATGTTTGTATTGTCTGTGGAGAGTTTCCTGATCTCATGAAAAATAGTAAAATAATACCTTTGTTTAAATCAGATAGTACATCAGACCCCACAAATTATAGACCTATTTCTGTACTACCTACCTTTAGTAAATTTTTTGAGAAATTAATTTTAAACCAAATGCTAAGTTTTTTACAATTATTACATAGCAAATAGTTCGGATTTACAAGGAGTCGTTCAACTACTGATGCAGGTGTTGACCTTCTAGGTCATATCTATAATGCATGGGAGGAAAAATGCGATGCCTTGGGCATTTTTGTGATTTATCCAAGGCATTCGATTGCGTTCTTCACGAGCCGTTAATCAGGAAACTCCTCCACTACGGGATCAGGAACTCTGTACAGGATCTTATTACATCTTACTTGAGTGGTAGGATTCAAAGCGTTGACTTTAATGGAAAAAGATCTTCAGGATCATTAGTAACAATGGGAGTCCCACAAGGGTCAATTCTTGGTCCCTTTTTGTTTCTTATTCACATCAATGACCTGCCGTACCTCGTAAAGGATAATCACGATATAGTGTTGTTTGTAGATGGCACTTCACTTTTATTTAAACTTAAACGTCAGCAGCAGGTCAATGACGATGTAAATAGCGTGATCTCCATAGTAGTCCATTGGTTTAATGTTAATAATTTACTCTTAAACGAGACAAAAACCAAATGCATTAAGTTTACTCTACCAGTTAGGCAGGTGAAAACTAAAGTGTTAATAAAGGGCGAAGAATTGGAATCTGAAGACAGCATAGTGTTCTTGGGTATAACTCTGGATGCTAAGCTTCAATGGGGTCCACATATAGAAACATTGTCAAAAAAACTAAGTTCTGCTGCATACGCACTTAGAACAATTCGTAATTTGACTGATATTGAGACGGCCCGTTTAGTGTACTTTGGCTATTTCCATAGCGCAATGTCGTACGGCATTCTGTTGTGGGGAAATGCCACTGATATTCAAACAATATTTGTTTTGCAGAAACGAGCTGTTCATGCAATTTATAAATTAAGTCCGAGACACTCTCTCTGAGAAAAATTTAAAGAGATTAATGTACTGACCGTGCCGTCTCAATATATTTATGAAAATCTTTTGTATGCTCATAAAAATATAAAATTGTTTAAAAAATACAGTGATGTCCACAATATAAATACTAGGAACAAGCACAAATTTATTGTACCTACAACAAGGCTCAAGAAAATAGGCAGCTCTTTTAGATGCCAATGTATACATTTTTGCAATAGACTTTCAGAGGTAGTTCAAGATCTGAGCCTGAATAAATTCAAATCCTTCATTAAACGTAACTTATGTCAGAAAGCATTTTATAGTGTTAAGGATTATATTGACGACAAAAAGGCTTGGGCCTCTTTTAGTTTTAATTTGTAATTGTTTGTTGAGTAAGTTGCCAAGCATATTGTACGTTAAGTAATTGCATCGCTG
The DNA here is from genome assembly GCA_037179545.1 of Sesamia inferens. Taxonomy (NCBI): domain Eukaryota; kingdom Metazoa; phylum Arthropoda; class Insecta; order Lepidoptera; family Noctuidae; genus Sesamia; species Sesamia inferens. The sequence goes on along the minus strand of CM073939.1, from coordinate 30,286,988 downwards.
ACAGGGATATTCGGCACTGGTGTAGCTACACAGGAGCTAAACTTAGCATTCGGGAACACTGTTGGAGCTGCTGAACCTTGACCCTGTCTTTGCAATGTGTAGATTCAATTTCTTAGTATTGTATAATTGCATGGCACACGTGTGAGCACAATGTACTTGCTGTAAAGCATCTATTTGTTGATACCGTGTCCCTACTCGGCGCCCGGTGCGTCTTTTGCGGCCCGGGAAGGGAGTTGAGATCTCCCTCTCCCGTTTCGCAGCTTCCTTCTGCGATATCACGTCCTCGCAGAAAGACACCACCACGTCCCACGACTCTGCGCTACCGACCATCCTCCGCACTACTGCCGGCAGCGTCAGGTCGCGGCTTCATTTGTGAGGACACGGCACTGCTCCTCCCAAGCTATACACTCGGAGAGCGTGATTTGCGCCGTGTCCTCCCCGCATTGGACGCAGTGGTGGCACCGAGCGTCCAGCTCCCTGCCTAAGTGACGCAGGTACATGCTAAAACAGCCGTGCCCAAGGACAGGGAGCCGTGCCTCCTCGCGAGCCAGTCGTCGAGTACTGGCCGGATCGCCTCGACGCTAGCGAGGCCAGCGGTAGTGCGCATAAGCCTCTGCCGCCAGTCCACCACTAGGACCTGACGGAGCTCCTCTCGGCGCAGCTCGATGTGATGCTGCACCGGACTGAGTCCCGTGTCCACTCTTCCTCACGCCATCGGTACAATGACGCGAGTACTTTCGCCTCTAGGTCCCAGGGCGGGGATCCGGCCAGGACGCAAGCCGCCTCGTAGGAAATCGTGCGATACCCGAGGACGACGTTGACGACCATCGCCCTCTGCGGCTTGTGCAGAATGGCGAGTGTTCCGGCCGTCAGGTCCTACGCCCACACAGTTGCCCCAAACAGGGCCATTGACCGCACGATTCCTACGTACAACCGCCTACAGGCTGCGCTCGGGCCCCCCATGTTGGGAAGAAAAGTTGCTAGCGCACCTTCTGCATCCATTGGCTTGGGCGCCAGCCGCCGGAAGAGAACTTCCAGAACCTAAACCAACCAGTTTTATAAGTTCATTAACGCAACGCAATAAAATGCAATTTTACACATACCTAATAACGAATTAACGATTAACGTTAACTTGCGTTAATTCTTCCGAAATGTAACGCTTTAACGTTTAACGAAGTTAACTTTTTTTGTAGCGGATTAAAGATTAACGAAGTTAACTATTTGATTAACGGTGCCCAGCTATGGTTCCAGCCCAGGGTCCCACAAATTCACGATCCGCCACTGTTTATAAAAATAAATATTCACAACTAAAAAGTCCAAAATAAAATAAATAATTTAAAAAATTAAAACCCTGACTGCCTTAAAAAGTACACAAAACCAAACTACGTACTATCAAGACCAAAACTCAAGTTACAATCTCAAAAAACGACCTTCTTCGATAATAAAGTTTGGTACACAGTCATACACTTTGACAACTTTTGATTTATGAATGCTCACAACAAAAACATGTAAAAATACCGATCCGCAACTTAACGACGATACTTTCTTTTAAGATCTTTTCTATATTAGAGTCATTATAAAATATAAGGGTAGATTTAAAACAAAGTCAATCACTAGTTCAGTTATTAGCTGCAATAAGTTATTTCAAATAATATTAGCTTTTGTTGGTTGGTGAACATTATAGTTACGAGCGTTTGTGTTATTAGAATTACTTTTTAATCAATATGCAGGCTAATATTAGTATCGAAGCTAAGGCAAATATTGTGGCCCTACGAGTATATAGGATTGGTCTCAGTAAATCTGAAATATCAAATGAAACCGGCTTTTGTGTTAGTTGTTTTTATTATTATTTGGATAAGGTGCAAACCAATCGCTTGTTGAAAGTATATAATAAAATTGTTATTGTTTTAGAGAAATACTGTAAGCCGTTGGGTCAAGATGTTGGAGGACGAAGGTAGCTTAAAATGTCGAGAGAAGTGGAACGTATCGACAATATTTACCGTTGAATAAACCTTTAAATTTTGCGAAGAAGGGAAGTTGCATTTGTGGTTTAAAAATAAACTGGCAAAACTGGTGGAGACTTATCGAGCTAAACAAAAGAAAAGAACAATTTATAACAATCACAGTGCAGAAGTGTCCAACAGAATGTTTTAAATATTATACAGGGTGGGCCATAAAGTTGGACGGATTTCAAAAACGCATTACCCGTGACAGAAACGCGGGAGAGGGTTGCGGGTAGCGGGAATAGGTAGATTGGTTCTCGGAAATTCAGTCGCCATGGAACGTTTCACAGTTGAACAACGTGCGTTCTGTGTAAAGGCGTATTACAAAAATGGCGATTCGAGCATTATTGCGCGGCGTCTATTTCGCTCGCATTTTAATTTACATGATTTAAAAGAATGTTCAAGTGATAGAGCTATCAGATCGTGGCTAAGAAAGTTTGTGTCTTCGGGTTCGACATTAATTGAACAACCTGCGGGACGTCCAAAGTCGGTAAGAACGGAGGAAAATGTAAGCGAAGTCGTGGCGTCCGTACGGCGTGATCCCCAACATTCGTCCCGAAAGAGATCAGCTGAGCTCGCCATATCAAGAACATCATTAAGGCGTATTTTGACTAAAGATCTTAAATTACACCCTTATAAGCTACAATTAGTTCAGGAATTGGAACCAAATGACCACCATTTACGTCGTGCATTTGCCGGAACAATGTTAGAGCGATTTCAAAGTTTGAACAATATTCTCTTCTCGGATGAAGCTCATTTCCACTTATGTGGATTTATCAATAAACAAAATTGTCGATATTGGGCCGAAGAAAATCCCCAATTAAAACATCAAAGACCTTTGCATTCGCTTAAAGTTACAGTTTGGGCAGCCATGTTGGCTCAAGGAATCATCGGACCCCATTTTTTTGATAATGAGCGAGGCTAGGCAATAACAGTAAATTCTGATCGCTACACTGCAATGTTACGTAACTTTTTCTTTCTACAACTGCCTAATTTTGAAGGCTACAACAGAAGAACTTGGTTTCAACAAGATGGTGCGACATCCCATACTTCCAATGAGCCTTAGGCAGTTGTTAACTATGTGTTTAATGGAAAACTGATATCGCGTCGAGGGAACATGTGTAGCCTCCCCGGAGCCCAGATCTCACGCGACTGGGTTTATTTCTCTGGGGGTACCTCAAGAGTCGCGTTTATGGCAATAAACCAACAACGATTGCCCAGCTCAAGGACAATATTCGCGAGGAAATGTCAGCTATCCCACAAGCGATGTGCCAGCGAGTCTTCACAAATTTAAGGAAAAGATTGGAGGAGTGTGTACAACAAGAAGGCAAACATCTAAGCGACGTTATGTTAAAAAATAAATTTCCCATTTGTTTACTTTACAATAAATATACTTTTCCTTTCCGCAGCTTTGTAGTTTTTTTTATATATTTTTTTTATAATCCGTCCAACTTTATGGCCCACCCTGTATAAGTGGTTGTGAGTTCAAACCCAACAAATTCCTTTTGGTACATTATAAAAACAATAATTTTGGAATTGGAAAAGAAATAAGTTCGTTAAAGTTAGTTCCGTAAACTAAAAAAGTGCTTAAACATTATAATCTCATCAAACTAGAAAAAAGACAGTGCAAAATGGCAGCACTAGTAACATGCTATACACGCAAAAAAAATGTAAATGTAAAAAGTGCTGTTTTGTATTCTATAGATTATTTTATGATTGTAATAATATTCAGGTTAAGGTTCAATCCTCTTTTTTTAATAAAGTGAATAATTAAGCTATAACCACTTTAATGATAACATACATAATGTTAAGAAAACCCTGTCCGACCCATAAGGATAATAAAGGTTAGGTAAACACATGACGAAATATAATATAAAATTTTACGTAATCATCATAGTACCAATACAAATGAATTTTGAAATAATCTTTTTTTCCCGCGAATTAATTCCAACTTCCCCTAAATTTGGTAATTATTAAAAAAGTGACAACACCGGTATTATTATGAGCGAATAGCGATGCGACAACGTGCCGCGTGCCCTGCCACCCGCCGCCCGCAGAAGGGTGAATGCACATTTATTAAGTTACCACTTTTTGTGAAATAATATTTATTTTTTTAGGGGGATTTTTTTTTTTTAAGTTTAGCCCGGTTTTGTATCCATTAGTAGAATCAGTTACCGATACCTAACAACACCTTCACGGGTCGGACAGGGTTTTCTTAACATACTGTATAATATAATAATTATAACATCTAAAAACCATGAATGATTTTTATAATTTTTACCATAACAATATCATAAGTTTGTCAGGGATTACTTTTATACAGCCTGGAAGGGTATAAACAATTGACACTAAAACCATAGGTAGTTTTCCTAATTATAAAAACATTTATCTGAATTGAAAAATAAATAAAAGCTTTTTCTTTCAAAAATTTTAAAAAATTTCTGTCCGATACCGGCCGTCAACTCATAGATACAATGCGCCCGAGGTACGTATCAGTGCAAAGGGCGCTGACCTCTTGCACTGGCCGTCCGTTCTAACTTCTACCTACGTAAATTCTTTTTTCATTGAATTTACTTTCTGAAAGTGAAACCAAACCACTGATTTCCTGAGCACCGGTGTTTACACTAACAGCCTGTATAACATTTTACAATACTGCCATATCAACGCAATATGCCATATACTGCAATAATAATATATAACTTTATAATATTTCTCGCTGGTAGGCCTCAACATCGGCCGCCGGCATAAGTTACCATCCACTAGTCAAAGTCATGCCGCCAAGCGATTCATCGTGTTCCGGCATGATGTCTGGTGAAGCCGTACGGAGGACGGGTCTGAGCAGTTGTGTTGCGATGTGTGCCGGGTTCGATGCACCAAATGTTGTTGTGTCGGGAGTTTGGTTCTGGAGGGTAGCGGGATCCCAAGCACGGTGCTCCGCTGGCCGACAGCAGGTAGTTGGGGGCCCAAGTAGTGTGCCAGCCACACACGAAAGGCTGCCCCGCCAACTGAGAAAAATCCTAGGGAGGCCCCATCGTGCCGATTGGCGACCGGAGGAGAGGACCCGATGGCGATCGGGATCGCAAGATCAATCTCCCTCTGGCGCGGCATCGTTGGTAGTGTTGTTGGGTTTATCATTGCATCACCTCACTCAACTGTCGTCTTCCTTCCTATTCACTCAGTATACAAAAATGAAAAGTCTTAAAAAGAAAAGTAGGTGCGCACAGCGGGCCCACCTCCTCTCATTTAAAGTGCACCTCTCAAACATTCGAGGTCTGCACTGCAATATCGATGCAGTCCATCACCACCTTGAGACTGCAAAGCCCCACCTACTTTTCTTGACGGAGACCCAGATCAGATGTCCGTCTGATGCGGCATACCTCAACTACCCGGGATACTCTTTGGAGCATCATTTCCTGCAGCGTGCCGGGGTCTGTGTATATGTCCGCAATGACATCTGTTGCCGGCGTCTCCGTCACCTCCAAAACCCTCATCTATCGTCCTTATGGCTGTTGGTTGACACTGGTGTGGACAAAATTGTCTACACCTGTGTCTACCGATCGCACAGCGGTGACCAGGAGACAACTCGACTATTTGACCACCTCAGTGTGGCTGCTGACAATGCGCTGCATCGACACCCTGACGCACAGTTCGTCGCTCTGGGGGTCTTTAATGCCTGCTACCAAGACTGGCTTTTCCCATACCAGAGGACCGACCACGCTGGGAGAGAAGCGCGAAACTTTGCGCCAGCAATGGGCCTTTCCCAGCTGGTGGAAGGAGCGACTAGGGTGCCTGATGTGGCTGGTCATACCGCCAATTGTCTGGACCTTCTGCTGACCACTGATCCGGACAGATGTGTTGTAACAGTTTCCTCACCGTTAGGAACTTCAGACCACTGTTTGGTGAAGTCTGTGACGTCCTTCTCCCCACCTGATTGCGACTCGCGTGGTGAGCGGCGAATATGGCGTTACAAGTCAACAGATTGGGATGAGATGCGCCACTTCTTTGCGTCTTATCCTTGGCAGCAGATCTGCTTCTCTTCTGGCAATCCATCGAGCTGTGCGGACGCTATAGCCGACGTGATGCGTCAAGCTATGGAGTATTTTATCCCCTTCAGTGACGTGTCCGTCGGTGGCTCGGTTCGCCCATGGTTTAACGCCGACTGTGTTCAAGCTGAACAGCGTAAGCACACGGCATTCCTCAACTGGGTTGACGCTCGTGACCGCGGAGCTCCGGATCTAAGCTCAAAGAAGAGAGCCTTTAACCGTGCTGCCAAGTTCTACAAAAAGGCGCTTAAGAAGGATTACTAATATTGGTAACAAGCTCTTTGCACATCGTTCCGGTAGCAGATCTTTCTGGTCCCTAGTCAAATCGGTCGAGGCGAACTTCTATCGGCCCACACTGCCTCCGCTGGTTAGGCCTGATGGAGCGCTGGCTCATACGGCGAGAGAGAAAGCAGGTCTCTTTGCATCTCTCTTTGACCATAGTTCGCGTCTTGACACTGGCAGTGCTACTCCACTAATTTACCTCATTGCGGAACTTCAATTCCGGAGGTTCGCATTAGAAACAAGGAGGTTCTGAGAGTATTGTGTCGCCTGGACGTGAATAAGGCTAGTGGTCCAGATGGTATACCAGCGATCGTTCTCTTAACCCTACTGTGTCGTAAACGACACAGCAACCTAAAAAAAAATTTGAAGGATATGAGGTACTTGAACTTATTTTTATACATCACGCTTGACAATCGAGAAATCGACTATTAGTTGCCAAGTGTTATTAGTGTGCTGCAGTTAACTGCTTTTATGCTGAATGACGACAAATTCTGAGGTTTTTACAATGAGTAATTCAAGGTAAGATAACATTATCAAAAAGGAAGATACAAACACCTTTTATTTATATGTGATATAATTACGATACCTTGATTCCTATAGACTTCTCAATTTGAAAAAAGTTGGATCTCTTATAACATATTCAACCAGTAGTTTAGGTTTTCTTCGTACGTGTCGTAAAAGACACGGTAGGGAAATGTGCTACTACAAATAAGAATTTTATTTCGCTACAGAAAATCACGAAGGCTCCTCAATTTGCATAAGATAGTCGAGGAGTTAGAACACAACATAAGGTAGAAGTCTCCATAACTAGCATGCCTCCGGAAAATTGTAATGCCGAAATTTCGCACCAGAACTCGGGAGATGAAGATTTTGTGTCCCTTCAAAATCTACCGGGATCTCAACTCAGAGCACCTTCTGAAATTCAGCAAGATTCTTCTGACGATAGCGAAGATAACAACTTGCCTTTAGAATAGCTTTCCAAGGGCAAATTCCAAGAGACATTTAGCCGATACTCTGTGGCCAAACGTGCATGGTCCAATCAATAGTCCTAGTCATTATTTTGAATGCATTTTTGACGAGTAAAAATGATATAAGAAATGATAATGAATTGTAATAACATACGATGCTCAAAAAAATAAAGAGGGTAATATTCGGTCCAGTGAGATGAAATGTTTTTTGGCTATTTTACTTTATAGTAGTTACGTGGTGGTGCCAAGGCGAAGCATGTATTGGGGAAATATTCGAATTGCATCAACGCCATGTCAAGGGACAGGTTTAGTTTTACTATGTCGAATATTCATTGTTGCGACAATACACAACTCAACATGAATAATACATTTTCAAAACTGAAACCGCTTTTACGCGTTACAGTTCGATCACCTGAAATTCCGGACAAATGTCGCTGTAATTCTTCTTGAGAAGAACAAGAAAGCTGAGAGTAACAGAGGTGGACGTTCATCACAAAGTGTTTCTGGGGAATTGCGGTATAGTCACAATCAATATATAGTAAAGTACAGGGTGGATCGGCTGCGATGCGGTGTTTGCCACAAAAGTGTTAATTTCTCTTGCCTAAAATGTAATGTAACGTTACATACAAAAACATATTTTGAATATTATCATACACAAATAAGTAGATTTGCTTAAAAAGGTACAAATCAACATATTTTGGTGTTGTCTTTGAATTTTTTTGGGTATTCCTTAATTAAAATGAAGTCTATTGAAATCTACAAACTAAGCTATCAAAGTAGTAGATTCCTCTACTGTGTCGTATACGACACAGCATTTTCCAGCTTTTCTGGAAATCAGATTTTTTTTATAATATTTTTCTGCGATTATTTAGCACATAAATAATAGGTATACAAAGCTTCAGGTCAATTACTGAAAAAAAGGTTATTCAGGAACAAGTGGGTTAAGGCTTGTGCGCCCGAGTTGTCTCCTGTATTGACGCGCCTGTATCGCCTCTCATTTAAGACTGGTATAGTGCCCAAGTCCTGGAAGCTTGCCAACGTGCAGCCTGTGCCCAAAAAGGGTAGTCGTGCCGATCCTACCAACTATCGGCCGATTTCAATAACCTCCATACTCTGCAAGATTATGGAGCGTGTATTGAACTCGCGCCTCTTGGTAAGCCAAGAGGCGCGAGTTCAATACACGCTCCATAATCGGGGCGACCCTCGAGAAAAATGGGGAAGCGATTGCCGTCTCCCTTGATGTCTCGAAGGCCTTTGACCGGGTATGGCACGCTGGCCTTTTGAGTAAGCTTCCAGCGTACGGCATTTCCGCTGGCCTGACTAGCTGGGTAAAAGACTTTCTGAACGGTCCTTCGGAGCTGTTGTCGACGGATGCTCATCTGAGCCCATGTCGACCAATGCCGGTGTTCCTCAGGGGTCGGTCCTCTTTGCAACTCTGTTCTTGCTGCATATTAACGATCTGCTAATGCCCGGTATCTATGGGTATGCAGATGACAGCACAGTTTTGGAAAGATACCTGCCGGAAGCTCGGGCTAGTAAGGAAACAATCTGGTCCGAAAGAGAGGCCATGGTAGAGCGTACGAGTGCTGCACTACGGGCAGTCTCCGAATAGGGCAATGCCAATCCTGTAGCATTCAATGCCGCCAAAACACACTGCGTGTCTTTTCACCGCCAAAAGGAGCCCGTTCACCTTGGCTCCTACTTTTCAGAATATATCCTTGGAGTGTACCGACCGCCTTCAGCTTTTGGGAGTTGAGATTTCCTCGAACCTTAACTTTGGGCGGTTCATTGAGTCCAAGGCCAGGGTGGCTACCAGAAAACTAGGCGTCATCGCGATGGTCCGGCGGTACTTCACACCAAGGCAGCTTCTAATTTTGTACAAAGCACAGGTCCGCTCGTGTGTGGAGTACTGCAGCTACATTTGGGCCGGTGTTTTTTTTTTTTATGGAACAAAACCCGCCACACTTTTCCCACCCACTGCAACTCCTGAAAGCCAGAATCAACAGTGGAGACCGCCAGAAAAACGCCGAGCAATGAAGCTCGACGAGTTCCGGAGAAACGATTCAACTGTCTTGGGCCCCGCAACGAAATTAATCAGAAAAGAATAGCGGAGGAGTAAGAAAAAATATATTTTTTCCACTTCCCTCCATAACAAACAGGAGACAGAACAGAACTAGGTCAATCGGCATAAAGGGACATTATTGCAACTGGGAGAAGCCCATTGCCAAGCACCACGGAATAAAATTTGATTAAGTTAATGGGTCCTAAGTAGGTATGTGCTGTTACAATTGACTCCAATAATAGGTATGGCAAAAGCGCCTGAACGCACGGAAATTGGTTCTAGTTTCTACTGACTCCGAATGTAACTTGTACACTATCCAACATAATATTGTGTTCATTCTGCCAAAGAATACACTCCCACAAGATGTGATGTGCGGACTGTTCAAATTCACAGTTCGATGTAGAAAACTGACACAAAGGGGAAGGAACAAGTTTAAAAGAATACAGTTTACTTTTAAAGTTGCCATGACCTGTGAGAAATTGGGCAACGCAGTAGTCAACCTCCAGCATGTCTTAGCCAGCTGATCGCCAACGGATGGAAAGAATAGATGGAGGTGCTGGCCCTTGATAGAATTATCCCACCTACTTTGCCATTCGGATAAGAGGTCCTCCCAGACTTCAGTCGGTGGTTTAAATAATCTAGAAATTTTATTAAAGTCGCGTTGTGTAACAAAATTTGTGTCCATGGCCTCCCCTCTCGCGGAGTAGTACATTGAAGCACGTTTCTGTACCTTAAGATCGACTGGAAGTACACCTGCCAGTACCGGTAAGGCTTCAGTACTGACTGTTCTATACGCCTTGCATAAAAATATCAATGCCAAACGTTGGCTTTGAAGCAGTTTACATAGTGCCGCCCCTATGCTGGCCCTATCAGCCCTAAACAGGAGCACCGTAGCCTATACATCCTAAGTAGGTAGCTACATATATAGTTTTAAAGTTAGGAATGTCGCGGATGATATCGTGTTGGTGTTCTCTGGGCATACGGTGCTCGGGATCCAGCGGGATCCCAATGCCGCTTTAGCCTGTGTGCACGAGTGGGGTGTCAGAAATAAGCTTCGCTTTTCCGCCGAAAAAACCCAGGCGATGGTCGTTACGCGTAAGCTTAAATATGACACTCCGGTCGTGCAGAGGGGTGGCGTTGACATCTCGATGGCGACCGAGCTCAAGATCCTCGGAGTCATCGTCGACAGTAAGTTGTAAGGCAACTAACCTGTATAGGAAACTTTCGGCGATGGCTCGGGTGGATTGGGGCCTGTGTCCGGAGATTATCAGGACGATATACACGGCGGTGGTCGAGCCGACCATCCTGTACGGCGCGAACTCCTGGGCGAAGGCCGCCGAGAAGATCTCTGTGCAAAGAACCTTTGCTACCGTCCAGAGTTTGCACAGAAGATCGCTAAGTCACATCGTACGGTGTCGCTCAATGCAGCGCAATGCAGCGCTGTCGGATCTCCTCCCGCTCGATCTTCGGGTGTTGGAAGTCGCCCGGCTGTTTGAGCGCAAACGGGGACGTCCGATCGAAGAGCTGGAATTCCGCGAACTGGAGGAGCGTAGGGCCTTCACGGAAGCCCCTCACCCCGCCAGTGAGCCAGATGTTGACTATCTGTGTCTGGAGAATATGCTCCCCGAAACTGTGGCTCAGCTACAGCTCCCCGCTCATCTGATTTACACAGACGGTAGTAAATCGGATGAAGGGGTCGCGGCCGCATATTCATATTGGCGGGATGGGTCCGAGATTCGGACCAAGCGAATGAGGTTGGAGCCGATGTGTACCGTCTTTCAGGCGGAGCTGATCGCGATAGCCAGGGCTACGGACCTGGTTGTCCTGAGAGGCTTCGATTGCACGGCGGTGCTCAGCAACTCTCGATCCGCGCTCTACTTGATCCGGAACCCGGAAATGCACCATCCAATTGCTACCCATATTCGTAAGAATATAAGGGAGCAAGAGGGGAGAGGTAAAATCCTCCGGTTCTTTTGGGTGAAAGCTCATGTCGGGATCCCCGGCAATGAGCGCGCCAACGAGTTGGCAAGGCAGGTGGCGGCTCAGTCCAGGGTCGCCCCAGCGTATGGCAGGTGTCCAGTCTCATGCGTCAAACGACGCTTGAGGACACACACACACACACACACACACACACACACACACACACACACACACACACACACACACAGTACACACAGCACAGTAGCACAGTAGCTGTCTGGAACGGGAGGTACACCGGCGGGGCCACGGCTGAGGTCACGCGGAAGTTCTTCCCCGATGTGGTGCGCGCGCGCAAGGTCCTGAGAAGCCTCGACAGGAAGTCTATTTGTGCGCAGATCTTGACAGGTCACGGCGGCTTCGCCGCGTACCTACATAGATTCAAGCTGAAAGACAGCCCGGCCTGTGTGTGTGACACACAGGCAACTGAGACCATCCAGAATCTTCTGTTTGAGTGTCCGAGGCACAACCGCGACAGGTACGACCTGGAAATAAGTACAGGTAAATTACTAAATGAAACAACCATCGCCGGCCTAATGGCTGACAAGCACTCCAGGCCGTACCTGGAGCGGTTTTGCCTCAAGGTCGCTAGAACTAGCATAGAAAGGAACCGGGCAAGGTGAGCGGCACAACCAGTGCTGCCGTCGGCAAGGATTGTTTGTGACAGAAATTAGCTGTAATATGTAGTAAAGTTTTAATGTATAGGAATAAGTATAGAAAGTAAGGACAATATTGTAATATAGAAAGAAAATGACAAAAGAAATAATAACGCGGGAAAAGAATAACCCTAAAAAAGAAAATGGACAAGCCGCAAAAAAGGCAAGCGGTACAAAAAAACAGAAAAGAAAAATAAGACAGCTAATATAAAAAAGGCAAAAAAGAATTCTTGCCACGCAAGAAGTGTAGGCACGGCAAAGCAAAAAAAAAAAAAAATATTAGGAATGATAGACCCCAAGTTGCCCCCAAATGTTTATCGGAGGTACCTAGAGACTGACAGCTTTGTTCGTCACCAAGGAAGGCCACGATCTCGGGTCACAACTGAAAGGCAGGATCGATTCATCGTGACGACCAGTTTGAGAAATCGTCACCTTACCTCCATTGAGATATAAAACCAACTTCGCGACTTCTACGGAGTATCTGTGAGCGCTCGAATTGATCAGAGAAGGTTAAAAGAATGCGATATGGTACCACACAAGTCAGCTAATGGGCCCAAACTAACGCGAGCCCAGCGAACAGCGCGCCTTCATTTCGCACGCACTCAAATTGGACACAGCAAGATTGGAGGCGTGTACTTTTTTCTGGTGAGTCTAAAATTGTGTTACATGGCAATGATGAATGAAGAAGGTTTACCGACGTAAGGGAGAGCATCACAATGCTGCTTTGAAGAGAGGGTTGCTTATGGCGGTGGCTCATGTACTGTCTGGGGCGGTATATCCGCGAGCGGCAAAACTCAACTTGAGGTTGTTACAGGACCACGGCTGCCTTGGGGGACCTCCCCAAGGCAGCCAGCGCTGACTTCCTCGTAGTGTTCCCCGGGCAACGCCGTGTCTGACCACCGTAACGGAGTGGCAGACCGGTGGCTAACGAGCGCTGTGACTTACGCGATCTTACTATTGTATTCTGAGGGCGATTGCGTACATTGTGGTTTTATTGTGGATTCTATCGTAGGTTTTATTTTATTGTGGGTTTCTGTGCTATTGTAGTTTTATTTTTTACTGTGGATCTTGTGGTTGACGCTATGCCGAAACCCAAGAGAAACGCCTCCGGGCGTTTCGCCCCAAAGGGCCCTTCTCAAGGCCAACCAAAAGGTCCTTGCCTGTTAGCGACCGCATTATATTTAGTGACTGGGCAACCCCAGGTATTTATAAAAGCAGGGAAAAAATGTATGAATTGTATCAGGAAAAAACATATAACCATGATGTAGCTTTTCAAGAATTCGTTAAAAAATATTCAAAAACTTTTAAGAGAGCCTGTTCCTCAGCAAAAGCCATACACATTAAAAATAAAATAAAATCTTCTAGAAATAAAATCAAAACAACTTGGCAAATTATAAATTCTGAAACTGGAAGAACCAAAGTACAAAATCGCGATTTCCATCTTAAAATTAACGATGAAGATATAAAGGCGGACTTGGAGGTAGCAACTGAGTTTGAGAATTTTTTTACTAGTATTCCAATAATAACAACAAAAACTTTGTCTTCTTCCTCCACTTCTGCCTACGCCATACTAAAAGAATGTGTTCCAGAATGTGACAAACACTTTGAATTTACGTTTGCGACTGCTAAAGACATTATAGAATCTTTTAAGGATCTTGATGTAAAAAAAACTGCCGATCATTGGGGTTTGTCAGTATATACTGTAGCTTCAATAATAGATGTTATCGCACCTTTCTTAGCAATTGTTTTTAATTCTTGTGTCACATCTGGTGTATTTCCTGATTTGATGAAACTTAGCAAAGTAATTCCACTGTTCAAATCTGGTAGTACAACTGATCCCACGAATTTTCGGCCAATTTCTATATTACCAACTTTGAGCAAAATTTTTGAAAAATTAATTTTGAAACAGTTGTTGAGACATTTCAACTTATATAATTTATTGCACGTGAAACAATTTGGTTTTACAAAGGGTCGTTCAACTACCGATGCGGGAGTGGCGTTGCTAAAGAACATATTTGGGGCCTGGGAGGAATCGCAAGATGCTCTTGGTATTTTTTGTGATTTGTCCAAGGCCTTTGATTGCGTACATCATGATACTCTTATTAGGAAACTGTACCATTATGGTTTAAGGGACAGAGCTCTCGACCTTCTGACTTCTTATCTGAATAATCGAATTCAGAGGGTTGATGTTAATGGCAACAAATCTGCAGGATCTGAGGTCACCATGGGCGTTCCGCAGGGCTCAATTCTAGGTCCTTTCTTGTTTTTAATTTATATTAATGACTTACCTCATCACGTGAGGGATAATCACAACATAGTATTGTTCGCGGATGACACTTCTCTTATTTTCAAAGTCAAGCGTCAGCTAGCAAATTTTGACGAAGTTAACAATGCACTTTCGAAAGTTGTCCATTGGTTTAATGTAAATAACCTTCTTTTGAATGAAAAAAAAACTAAATTCATTAAATTTTCTACGCCAAATGTCAGGCAGTTAAGTACCAATGTTCAACTGAATGGAGTAGAGTTGATCCCTGTCGAGTCGACAGTTTTTCTTGGATTGACTATTGACTCCAAGTTACAATGGGGTCCTCACATTGAGAAGCTGTCGGGTAGACTCAGTTCTGCCGCTTATGCTGTTAAGAAAATTAGACAGATAACTGATGTGAATACAGCCATAATTGTTTATTTTAGTTATTTTCATAGTCTTATGACTTATGGGATTCTTCTCTGGGGAACTTGTGCGGACATCAATACCATCTTTGTTTTACAGAAAAGGGCTGTTCGAGCCATTTACAACCTTGGTCCTAGAGATTCTCTTAGAGAAAAATTCAGAGAGGTGAACATTCTGACTGTAGCTTCGCAATATATATTTGAAAATCTTATGTATGTACATAAAAATATATCTAATTTTAAGAAAATAAGCGAAGTTCATAATATAAATACCAGGAACAAACACAATCTTGCTGTACATCACACTCGTCTCCACAGAGTAGGCAAGTCGTTCATGGGTCAATGTATACACTTTTACAACAAGCTTCCCATGGACATTCGAAACTTACCCATTAAACGATATAAAACCTATATAAAGGCCAAACTTTGCAAAAAGGGGTATTATAAAATCTCAGATTATTTAGAGGATAGAGAGGCTTGGGACTGAGCTGCTCGCTCTGTTAAGCATTGTTATTAAGCAATATGCGTAATTATAACGTAAATTATTGTAAACATTTTCATTTTTAATGTCTGGACTTTAAAAAAGACGATGATCCCTGAGTTTGTTTCGGCTATTTCTTCTCAGAGGTAGTCAGTTAGGAAATGCCGGCTTCATCTAGTTTAAAAATAAAAAATAAAGAAAAAATAAAAAAAACATGACGTGTAAAAGTGATCGGTGATCCTGCTTGCTTGATGGACGATTTCATTTCATTTCATTTCATTTCATTTCCTTCTCAGGGCCAACCCAAAGGCTCTTTTCAGGGCCACTCCGAGATGTCGGCCTCAGAGGTCAGCCGCGCAACGTCTGTGGCGAGCCTCTGTACGAGTGTTGCGGACGAGTTCTCGGACTCGGATATCGAGTCCGTAGTCTTGGACTCGTCCGTGTGTGAGGTGGCTGGGGAGAGCAGCCTGAAGAGGGCCTATTTGATGCTCGGGTCCGAGGGTTCCTCGGACTCGGGCAAGAGTAAGCCCAAGAGGAAGTCGAAGGCGAAGACTGCTTCGCCTTCGACTTCTTCTCAGGCCGGCATCCACGATGTGGGTCTGGCGGACGCCCAGCGCCAGCTCGGCTTGGCCAAACGGGTCGAGCTCGAGCTGGATCTGGAGGAGACGGTTGCCGCGAAGGAGAGACTGGCGCGCGCGGCGAAGTCGAGGGCTGGATACGGTTCGGCCCTCGTCTCCTTCGGTGGCCTGTCTGTGGAGGAGCTGGCTCGACTGGCTAAGGAGGACATGGAGGAGATCGTCGAGGTCGCCTCCAAGTCTTCGAATCTGAAGGGTACCTTTCAAAAGGCCCTGAAATGCCGTGCAACCAGCTTGTACGGCATTGTGTCGGAACTGACGCAGCGCACTGCGTCAGAAGAGACGAAGCAGCTGCAGGCGAGGGTGGACCGCCTGCAAGCGGAAGTCAGCCAGCTTCACAAGAAGCTGGCTGATGCTACAGCCCCGCACCCAAAGGTCCCGACGGCAGCGGTTCCCTCCCCCTCCTCCTCCAACCTTGAGGAAATAATCCGCAAGGTGGTCATGGAGGAGAGGGCGTTCACCCGGGCCTGCTTTGCAGGCATCGAGGACCGTCTGCTGCCGGAGAAGCGTCTCCGTCCGCCACTAGCAGCGGATAAGGCGCCTACAGCAGCTCCCCAGGCCCCGAAGCCCTCAAAGGGCAAGGGCAAGGGCAAAGGGAAGACGTCGCTGGGGGCTCTGCCTCCCCCCGGCACGAGTGTGGGTGCCAAACCGGGGCCGGTTGCCATCGCAGCACCCGCCCCACAGGTTCAGGAGATCGATGCCCTCCTTCCCACCACCACCCCGTCCAACCAGCCGTGGTCAGAGGTGGTGAAAAAGGGCAGGAAGAAGGCGAACAAGGCCCCGGCTGTCCCGGCAACTGCCCCGGCAGCTGCCTCGGCAGCCAAAAAAGTCCCGAAGCTGGTCCCGCCTAAGACCGCGGCGGTCACGGTGACCATCGTCCCCGAGGCCGCCGAGAGGGGCATCACGTACGAGTCCGTCCTGAGACGGGCTCGTGCCGTCGCCGACCCCGCTGAATTGGGGATTGGTGCTTGCCGCCGGACCCAGACCGGAGCTCGTCTCTTCGAGTTTCCGCCGAAAAATGCCGATTTGTTTGCCAGCAAGGTGCGGGAGGTCCTTGCCGATGTGACAAAGGTCGCCAGGCCGACCAAAACCACCACCATTGAGGTGACTGGTCTCGACGACTCGGTCACCAAGGAGGAGGTGGTGGCGGCTATCGTCTCGGCAGGAGGGTGCGAACCCGCAGCGGTGCAGGCTCGGGATATTAGGCCCGGCCGCGGTGGATTGGGCACTATCCGGCTGGTGTGCCCACTCGCCGCAGTGGTGGCCGCCCAGGCTAAATGCCAGGGGCGGCTACTGGTGGAATTCAGCCGGGCCGTGATCCGGGTGCTTGAGGCAGCGCCGATGCGCTGCTTCAAGTGCTTCGGGACCGGCCACACCCGAGCCATGTGTCCGTCCACAGTAGATAGGGCGGACACTTGCTTCCACTGCGAGCAACAGGGGCATAAGGTGGCCTCGTGCGAGCCACCAAGCCGCATTGCGCGGCATGCGCTGAAAGTGGCCGCCCTGCGGACCACGTAATGGGGGGGAGCGCATGCCGACCTCCCAAAAAGAAGGGCAAGCCGCAGGCGGCTATAAGCCGTCCTACCGCTGCTGCCACCACCCCCGCTGTGATCCCAGCGGCGGTGGCCGTTGAGGGTGATGCGATGGTCGAGTAATGGGTGCCGACCATCGCATCCTGCAGGCAAACACCAACCACTGCCGGGCTGCCCAGGACCTGCTGGTGCAGTCAATGGCCGAGTGGTTGGTGGATGTGGCAGTGATGGCTGAGCCGTACTATACTCCCAGCAATTGGCTGGGAGACAGTGACGGCTCGGTGGCAATCGTGGCGCGGTCATCCTCGAACTCCTCTCCCCTCTCGCTCTTAGAGAGGGTACCGGGATACGTGGCCGCCGCGTGGGGAGGGTTGGCCCTTGTGGGGGGTCTACTTCTCCCCAAACCGCCCTCTCCAGGACTTCGAGGATTTCCTCGGGGTCCTGACGACGGTCATCGGGAGGACGGCGCCACGTCAGGTCTCCGTGCTGGGAGACCTGAATGCCAAGTCGGTGGTCTGGGGAAACCCAGCCACCGACGCTCGCAGACGGGCGCTCGAATTGTGGGCGGCCGCGTCTGGTCTCTCCCTCTTGAATAGTGAGAGCGTCCAGACGTGCGTGCGACGGCATGGCGAGTCCATTGTGGACGTCACCTTCGCCGCGCCCGCACTGGCCGCCCGCATTCGAAACTGGAGGGTGGAACTGGGGGAGACGATCTCGGATCACCGCTACCGCTAGATCTCCCCCCAGAATCCACGGGGGCGCCGCAGCACCCCCTCATCTTCGGGCCGATCCTCGTTTCCAAGGTGGGCTTTGACCCACCTGGACCGGGAGGCGGCACGGGAGGCCGCGTTCGTCCAGGACTGGCTTTGGCCAGGTCCCGGCGTGGACGTCCTGGACGTGGACGCGGCGGCGGCCCGACTGAAGGGGTCATTGACCGAGGTTGGAACCCCGACTGTCCTGTACAGGTCCTTCCCGCCTTGCGGCATACGGACCATTGTACAGTCTAGTGGTTTGTCCGTCTGCTCGTGTTAGTTCTCCCAACTGGGACGTGCAACGACACAATACGTGACTTCGCACCCGAGCAGCTAGTCCCAGAGTAAATTTGCAGCCGCATCAGCATTATGCCTAGCTGACCTCACGCTCTGCACCAAGCTCCAACTCCTTCCTTTTTCTGTGCCATTTGTGGGCGAATGACCGCAGTCTCCGGAAGCCCTCCGCGTCCGCTACCAGGTCTTGGTAGTAAACCGGACCAATCACGTGTCTGGACCAGTCTGACAACATGGCCTCTCGCTCTTCCTCATAGAGGGTGCAGTCCCACAGGACATGGTCCCGAGTTTCATCCGCCAGCCCACAGTAACATACGGCAACGTCGGATACCGACATTGCGTGTAACCGGCTTCTGAAACTCCCATGTCCTGTTAGCATCTGTGATGTGACATATTCCGGTTCCACCCAACCTAGCGCCAGACGCAGAGCCACGTCCGGAAAGAAGGAGTACAGCTCCCTACCGTCCCTGGAAGAAGCCCACCGCTCCTGCCACTGGGCAACGACCTCCGCTCTCACCCTCTTGATCGCCTCCCTGCGCTCCATGCCAAACATTCCGGAACACTCCTGCGCGATTCGTCCTGCACGACAAACCTCCAGGTCGGCCGGCAGCACACCCGCCAGCACGGGCAGTGCCGCGGTACTCACAGACCTATAGGCCTTCGACAGCAGCACCAGTGCCGGGCGTTGCGTGCGGAGCAGCGTACTCCGCACTGCATAGCAATAAACTCTCCGCCACCATACGGCCGCAGCATATGTGAGGACAGCCACATAGGTCCCTGCAAACAGGACCTTTAGGGCCTTATACCTCACGCCCCAGGAAGACGCCGAGACCCTCGACATCTTCCCAAAGGCGTTCACAGCCCGTTGGCCGGCCAAACTAGCATGCGGCACGTAGGAGCCCGCTTCATCAATAACAACGCCCAGCAACTTGACCTGTCTCGCACTCGCAATCGAGGCGCCGCCCATACGCACCGTAGGGGGGCGTTTAAATTTTCCCTTTAACGAAATAGTCTGGGATTTGTTGGCCGAGAATTGGAGACGGTTCCGCCACCCCCAAGCGGACACCGCCTCGAGCGACAATTGGGCTTTACGCTCAATCGCCGCCCGGCTCGGCGCCTCGATCACGACCGTGATGTCGTCCGCGTATGCTACTGCCGAAACTCCGTCCGGCCATGGCAGCCTCAGGATGTCGTCTAGCAGGAGGTTCCACAATGTTGGCCCGAGTACCGAACCCTGGGGGCAGCCCATAGTGGACCGCTTCCACACCGCCTGGTCGCCCACAAATAGGCCAACCCGCCTATTAGTAAAATAATTAATTATGATTTTATATATATTGGGCGGGCATCCGCCCTGCTTGGCCTTTGTAATTATCATGGGCCACCAGGCGTTGTCGAAGGCCCCCGAAATATCTAACAGTACTGCCTGCACGTATTTCTCTGAGGAGCACGCCGCCCGGTCCAGGATCGCGTTCAGCGCCGTGACCGTCGACCTGCCCCTCGAGAAACCGTGCTGGTCGTTGGAAATTCCCCGGTGGAGGCAGGGCGCGCACGTAATTATAAGTCGCTCAAGAATCTTCCCCAAAATGGGGAGAAGCGTTATTGGCCTGTAGGCCTTCGGGTCCGACAGAGGTCGATCGTTGCCCTTCGGCAGGACGATGAGCTTACCCACCTTCCAGATGTCCGGAAAAACCCCCTCCCGTATACACGCAGAGAACATGAGGAGCATTTCTGCTCCACTGGCCCTCCACGCGTGCTTGATAATACGAGCCGTGAGGCCGTCGAGTCCAGGGGCCGTGTTGGGCAGGCACTTGATGATCCGCTCAAGTGCTGCCCAACTGGGTTGATCCGAATCCCGGCCCGACGGGGAGCACGCAGCCACAGCCCTGACTTGTCTGTGGTACTCAGTGTCCCCGCCAGGGTCGTCATTCGGGCACAGGATGCCGATTAGGCCCTCCGCGGTGTCCCGTGCCGTCATGGAGTGGCTGCCATCAGGGAGCCTTATGGCCTGGATGACATTTGCGGGGGGGCGCACTCTGCCCGACGCGGCTCTGTACGCAAGCCCCCAGGGGTCGTCGTTCCCTGACTCCGCAATGCCCCGGAAAAACGCCATTTCCGTCTCCCTCATGGCAGCCTTGTAAGAGGCTCTCGTCGCGCGAAGCGCCTCGAGCTTGTCCGCCTCCATGACGTCCCGCATCCTTCGCGCTCGCTGCCAGGTCCGCCTAGCACGGTACACCTTGCGGCGCCAGTCCTCCAGTTTCGGAGTCCACCACTCATAGCCCCCGGTCTCCCTCCTGGCACGCCTCCCGAGGCAGTCCTCGGCAGCCCCAGTGACCAAGTCCGAGTACTGGGAGCAGATTATATGTGCCGGCTTCCAAGTCTGAAGCCTACCCATCCTATGGTGGAGCACACTGCGAAAACGCTCGTAATCTACCCCCTTCTCCCGGAACGGCATGGTCACCTCGGCCTGCCGCCCAGCTCGACCTAATGTCCGTGCGGCACCCATGCTGACCCTGTATGTAACCAGCTGGTGGTCACTAACGCTCACCCCCTCATGCACCGTCCACTGTGTCACCGCCAAGCCCCTGGCCGACAGCGTCAGATCAATATTGGACTGTCCGTTTGGTCCCGAGAACGTGGGGGGTTGACCCTCCACATTGTGGATCAGGAGTCCCCTACCGAGTATAAGGCCCTCCATTTGGGTCCTCCTGTACTCCGTGTCTGGCCCCCTCCCCACGCACTGGTTCCGCTCGCAGTGCCACAGCGGCGAGTGAGCGTTACTGTCCACCCCTACCAGCACATGCCTTCCCGTCAGCTGGTCGAGGACTCTCGACATCTGCTGCAGGTGAACGGCAATATCGTGGCTGTACTGGCAGTATACCGACATCACATACAGATCTAGTCCCGTAGCCCCTGAACTTACATGGGCCACCGCACAATGGTTATTGCTGAGGCTCCCCAGGAACGTAACAGCCACCCTCGGGTTGACCACCATTATGCCGGCCCTAGATCTCGGCCCACTCTGGATTATCCTGCAGTCGCCGTACTGCTCCTGCACCAGAGCGATGTCCAGACCCAAAGTCCCAGCAACAGCTGGCAACTCCTTCGTGGCGGCCGCCGAGCCCTGGAGATTCAACTGCCCTACTTTAATAGAGGCGTGCTTAGGCATAGTTGGTCATGCTGATGGCCTGCCTCTCCGCGTACACACGTGCCGGACAGTCGACTGCCGCTGTCCTGTGCGACTTTGCCTCCGGACGCTTAAAGCGCTTGCACGTGGCACAGCACTGCCCCTCAGCCTGACACTCCTCCGCCTTGTGGCCATTCTCGCCGCATCTGCCGCAGGTCATCACCGCCGCCCTACAATGCTTCTCTGGATGCCCATACTGCTGGCATTTGGAGCAACATGTCACCCGGACGAAATCGCAGACCTCGACAGCGTCCCAGCCGACGTAGACCCTGCCGAGGCCGAGGAGCTTCTCCCGGAGCGGCGGCGAGACCTCGTACACGATGGTCGTGCTACGCCCTCCTCGCCGGCCCTTCTTGAAAGCGAATACTGCCTCGCGGCGGAGCCTGTCCAAAGACCATGCGGGATCCTCTGCGAGGTTCACCCGGTGTAGGTCCTCCAGGACCTCCTCCGCCGCCGGGTCCCCACTTAAATTCCTAAGGGCGACCAATGGCTTCCTCGCCTTCGGATCTGTCGCCCTTAGGGTAGTAGGTGCCGCAGCCTTCAGTTTTTGGGCGGCCGCTGGCGATGCCGTCTGCACGACGACACCCGCGTTGCCCACCCTGCGCACCCCCTGAATCTTAATGCCGCTCGCCGCTGGCTGCACCTTCTCCCTCAATTCTTTAAGGGTGCCGTCGGATGACTTAATGTCCTCTGAGTTCGGGTAGAAGATGACTGCTGGACCACGCCGCTCAACTGCCATAGCGGCCTTCCCATTCGGCAGCTTTAACACCGCCGCGTAGTCCATGACAGACCCTGAGCCTCCTGCAGCCAGCGGTCCAGCCGTCCCGGACCCCCTAGCCGGAGCTGCGCTGGTCTGCTGCAGCTCCATCGAGGCGACCTGCAGCTTCATTGCAGTCACGCTGTGCTCAGCTTCCGCTAAGCGCAGGTTTAGGACTGCCACGACCGCCAAGATGTCTTGGCTGAAGCCGGAGATCTGGCCCTTGTCCGACAGGTTGAGTTTATTTGAGGCATTAGTCACCCCGCTGATCCCTTTTACCGCCGTATACACTTTATCCAAAAGCTCCACCCCGCTGCACGCTGCCAACCCGTCCTTTGCCGGCGCGCACAGAGCCTCCTGGGAGGAGCTCTCTCTGGGGGAGTCCAACGAGATCAACTGGCCCGTAGCAGGCTGTGCCGCGAGAATCCCGCTGATGGGCGGCGGCGCCCCAGCCGACACGGCATGTCCCCTTCGCCGCGTAGGCCCTTGGGTCTCCTGCGGAGAAGATAGTGCTCTCTTCCCCCGATAATGCTGGTGCCCCCGACGCCGGTGGCGCTGCCTCCATAGCCGCACTGAAGCTAGATGGAGGAGCGCGCATCAGGGATCTCCGCGGCGCAAAGGCTATGCCCTGCCGTAGCTCCTCCAGACATCTCAGTTCCTCCTCCCGCTTGGACATTTCCTCATCCAGCACTGCCTCTATGGATGACTGGGTCTCCCTAAAAGACTCGCCATCATCATCGTCCGCCATCCCTAACTTATTAAACCTACTTGACAAAAACTACTAAACCTACCACTGAAAACTGCTAAACCTACCACCTAAACCTACCAAACCTACCACTAAACACTGCTAAACCTACCCCAGAAACCTACCAAACCTACCACTGAAAATACTAAACTTACCCCAGAAACCTATTAAATCTACCACAGAAACCTACTAAATCTACCACAAAAACCTACCACCGACAAGCAACACCCCAGCCGTCAAAGTCAGCTAACACCAACAGATGACAGCCGAAAGTGTCACCCTAAGAGACCCCGTCAGATGACACTAACAGCGTCCGTTCCTAACCTAACCTACCACCAGTTGATATTCTAGTAAAGACCTATTAATCTACTAATTTAATAAAATAAATATTAAATTCCAGTTGTTGTGGAAGTATATAATACTCCGGCAAATCACCTACGAATTACTCAACTAAGGCTGGCAACACTGCAGCCGTCAAACTCAACTGACACTGACAAGTGACAGACAATCAATGCCACACCGAGCGACAGATGACAGTGACACTGACAGATGACAGTGACACTGACAGATGACAGTGACACTGACAGATGACAGTGACACTGACAGATGACAGTGAGAGATGACAGTGACGCTGACAGATGACAATGACAGATAACAATGACAAATAAGATAACAAATAACAACGTGCCAAGTTGTAGTAACAGGGAAAAAATACTACCCACTAAGCTATAAAAATAAACAAATAGAAAGAAAACCCTACGATTTCTGCCGCCCCAGGGCGGCGGTTTAATCCTCCCCTGAACTACAGTGGGAAAGACCAGTAGATCTATTAACTACTACTATTATCTTAATAACAAAGAACCCAGTTGTGAGATCAGTGAAAAAATTCTACCCACTAACTATAAAAAAGAAAATAAAAACAGAAAAACACTGAAATACCTGCCGCCGCCAGGCTGGCGGTTAATCTATCCCACTGAACCACACTTCACACTATCCAGCACTGTATAATCTATCACAAACAACACAAATTTAACAAAACTTATCACTATTTACGTGTCCTTTCACAATCAAAAATACTCCTTATTTCTCTGTTTATTAATACACAAAGCGTTCGTGCATAAAACGATACTAACAGAAATAACTAGACTAGCTGAAATACAGCAGAAAGCCCGAGAGAAATCAAAATAATATAATTATAAAAATTTACTCAAGAGCGCAACGCAACGCGTCCGTCCACTACCGTAGTCGGGCGCGAAGGTATGCAACGCCAGTATGCCTCGGTCGAGACGTCCGCCTCCCCGCCGCACCGTTTATTGGTGATCGGAGGAGTTGGCGGAGCTGCGGGCCGCCTGAGTGGCGGCACGGCGGGCCTACACCCAAGCGCGTAGGCGGCGTCGACGGGATCTGGCCGGCGAAGACCGCCTCTACGCCAGATACGTGGAGGCGAGGGCGGCCTTCAAGTAGGCCATCGGCGCCGCCAAGGATGCGGCGAGGGCCGAGCTATTGGAGGATCTCGACAACGACCCATTCAGGAGACCATATAAGGCGGCGCGGAACAACTGTGCCGCATTGGTCCCCCGGTTGCCGAGACCCTCGAACCAGCACTCCTGGATGGGATGGTGCGGTTCCTGTTTCCGCGCAGGGACCCGCACTTCGCCCCACCAGTGATGGGCCCGCCAAGGGGAGCGGCTCTACCGGAGGAGGAAGCTCCTCCTCCTCTGGTTTCAGAGGAGGAATTTGGCGCAGTGACTCTTCGTCTCCGCGCCAAAAAGACGGCTCCCGGCCCGGACGGCGTTCCCGCTCGGGTGGTGGCCATCGCGGCCACTGAGATGGAGGGAAGGTTTCGGGACCTCTTCAACGCGTGCTTCGCGTCGGAGAGGTTCCCGAAACCTTGGCGGGACGGCCAACTGTGCCTCCTCCGGAAGGAAGGGCGGCCGGCGGACTCCCCCTCGGCTTACCGGCCCATCGTCTTGCTTAACGAGGCCGGTAAGATGCTCGAGGGATTATTGCCGCCCGCCTGAAGCGCCATCTGCGGAACGTGGGACCGGACCTGTCGGACGCTCAGTTCGGTTTTCAAGCTGGCCGTTCGACAGTGGACGCCCTGGCCCGTCTAAAGGGCCAGGTGACAGAGGCGGTAGGGGTGGGAGATGGAGTGTTGGCTGTGTCATTCGATATTGCCAACGCCTTCAACTCCGTCCCCCACTCCACCATCCTGGAGGCGCTCCGGTTCCACGGTGTGCCCCTGTACTTGCGGGGCCTCCTGGCCAGCTACTTGGAGGACCGTGCCGTCCTCCTCGTGGACGGGGCTGGCCAGGTCCGGCGGTATGGCGTGGAAAGTGGCGTTCCTCAGGGGTCCGTTCTAGGGCCTCTTCTGTGGAACGTCGGTTATGACTGGCTCCTGCGGGGAACCCTCCTACGAGGCACGAGTGTCATCTGCTACGCGGATGACACTCTTCTCACTTCCCGCGGGAGCACCTTCCGGGAGGCGGCCAGTTTGGCGTCGGCGGGCGGATCCTTAGTGGTGGGAAGGATCCGCCGCCTGGGCTTAAGGGTGGCGCTGCACAAAACGGAGGTCGTGTTCTTTCACGGCCCCCGGCAGCGCCCCCCACCTGACGCTCACATTTATGTGGAGGGGGTCAGGGTCGGGGTTGAGGCCCAGATGAAGTATCTGGGCCTCATGCTGGACAGAAGGTGGCGCTTCGGCCCGCACTTTAGCGGGCTGTCGACGCGCCAGCTGAAGGCTGCGGACGCCCTCTCATGGCTCATGCCAAACATGGGAGGGCCGAGCACTCGGTGCCGGCGGTTATACGCCGGCTACTGAGGAGTATGGCCCTTTATGGGGCCCCAATTTGGGAGGGCTCTCTTCACAGGAGGGAGAACTTCACCGCCCTTCGGGCGCCCCAAAGGGCCATCGCCCAGCGGGTAGCGCGGGCGTACCGCACGGTAGGCTTCGCAGCGGCGTGCGCTCTGGCGGGCACCCCGCCTTGGGAGCTCGAGGCGTGGGTGCTCGCTAGAGTATACGAGTGGACGGCGGGGCGCAGGGCGCTGGGCGGGCATCTGGCCCCAGAAGAGAGGGAGGCTGTCCGGCGGGAGGCGAGGGACGCCATCGTTCAATATTGGACACGGGACCTCGCTTCCGCCGTGTTTGGCCGTCGCACCCTCGACGCCATCGGGCCGGTTCTGAAGGACTGGCTCGACAGGCGTCACGGGTTCCTCTCCTTCCGTCTGGTGCAGGTGCTCTCCGGCGTCACGGCTGCTTCGGCAGGTACCTGCACCGGATAGGACGAGAGGAGACACCGTCGTGCCACGGTTGCGGCGCGGTGGAGGACACGGCGGAACACACCCTCGCGGTATGCCCGTCGTGGGCCGTGCCGCGCCGCGATCTTGTCGCGACGGTAGGAGGGGACCTCTCGTTGCCCGTCATCATCAGAGCGATGGTGGGGAGCGAGGAGACCTTGGCGGCGATGGCCTCCTTCTGCGAGGTCGTGATGTTGCAGAAGGATGCCGCGGAGCGGGAGCGAGAGGAGGATCCCCACCGTCCGGCGCTCCACAGGCGGCGTAGGGGTAAGAGAAGGCGGGACTTCGCCCGCTTTCTCCCTCCCTGAGGTGAGCGGCGGGCGTGAGGTACGGGGGTGCCCGCGCCCGCCTTGCCCGCTCATCATGTGGAAGCCACGGCCCCTCCACAGAAGGGGCAAATGAGGGCCCGCCTTGCTAGGCGGGTTTCGCCGGCGGAGGAGTGGTAGCTCAGGCTCCGCTAGTTTCCCACTCCCCCGCCACTATGGCAATGCCGGAGTGCCGCTGGGGTTTTTAGTGGGTATACCGGGAGGCTCCCTCCCGGGGAGTCCCACATACCCCTCCCGTCCCCCGACGGGCGGGGATGCGTAATTGACATTTTCCCCAGCAACATCAAAAAAAAAAAAAAAAAGGACCACGGCTGCCAACTTCAATAAGGTGCAAAACAGTCGGTTGTTGAAAGTGTGTAATAAAATTGTTATTGTTTTAGAGAAATACTGTAAGTCGTTGGGTCAAGAGGCAGTTTAAAGTGTCGTGAGAGAAGTGAAAGGCCACCCCTTATTAGCCAGCCTCAACATCGTTATATGGTAGCGGAATAAGAGACGAATGGCTTCATCCCAACAAGGCGTTTTGCCAACGAGTTCCGCACATCATTAGCCACCGTACGCCGCACACTACATGTCGAAGGTCTGCATCATCGAATGCCAGCAAAAATACCGTATTTACCACAACGGCACAAAGAACGTAACCTCTCCGGTTACGTTTTGCGGGAATATTTAAACTTTGATTCTCTCTCTGCAGTCGGTCCCTCATATCTGAGGATCGTGGTCAGCATTGGGGCAGCATTTCTAATGGATGATCAGCCTCCATCGGTTTCAATCCAGCGCGTCTCTCACCACTACGTAGAATTTAGAAGATGTGTCTTTGACTTGATCGGTCCATCTGGTTGGTGAACGACCGCGCGATCGTTTGCCTTCGGTGTTCCCAACGACAATCAATTTTTCTAGACTTTCATCGCCTCTGCGCATTGTGTGACCGAAATAGGACAAAATACATTGCTGGCATATGGTCGACAAACAAAACTTGTCTTATTAGCTGCATGGAAAATAACGGAGGTCATTTGTGGCGTAAAAGCAACACGCGTTGGTTTGAAACCAATATTTTGTCAAATACGGAGTCAAGCAGAACATGTGTTAATATGTGGGGGTGGATTAGTGCTCAGGGCCCGGGTGAATTAAGTTTCACACCTACTCCGGCCAGCAGTGTAAATTACGTACAAGTATTAAATGATATTATATTGCCTACGGTGCGCAACATCTACCCTGCATAAGACCTACACGAGTTTTGTTTTGTGCAAGACAATTGTCCTATTCACTGTGCTCAAATTGTTCGCGAATTGTTTATTTATTATTTATTTTATTTTATTAAGATATCCAACAGCGATTTACATAGATCAGATGCTTACACTAAAACAAATATAATTCATAAAAGCCAGTAACAGGATATCCTAGCTAAGTATAACATAAAAATGACCTTAACTTATAAAACAATAATGTATAATTTTTTTTTAATATATACATGGAAACGGAAATTAAAGTAATTCAGTGGTCAGCAAGATCACCTTTTTTTTTTTTTTTTTTATGGGACAAAACCCGCCACACTTTTCCCAACCACTGCAACTCCTGAAAGCCAGAATCAACAGTGGCGACCGCCAGAAAAACGCCGAGCAATGAAGCTCGACGAGTCCCGGAGAAACGATTCAACTGTCTTGGGTCCCGCAACAAATTAATCAGAAAAGAATAGCGGAGGAGTAAGAAAAAAGATATTTTTTCCACTTCCCTCCATAACAAGCAGGAGACAGAACAGAACTAGGCCAATCGGCACAAAGGGACATTATTGCAACTGGGAGAAGCCCAGATTGCCAAACACCACGGAATAAAATTTGATTAAGTTAATGGGTCCTAAGTAGGTATTAGCTGTTACAATTGATTCCAATAATAGGTATGGCAAAAGCGCCTGAACGCACGGAAATTGGTTCTAGTTTCTACAAGGTCCGTATAATAAACGACTCCGGATGTAACTTGTACACTATCCAACATAATATTGCGTTCATTCTGCCAAAGAACACACACACACAAGATGTGATGTGCGGACTGTTCAAATTCACAGTTCGATGTAGAACACTGACACAAAGGGGAAGGAACAAGTTTAAAAGAATACAGTTTACTTTTAAAGTTGCCATGACCTGTGAGAAATTGGGCAACGCAGTGGTCAACCTCCAGCCATCTCCTAGCCAGCCGATCGCCAACGGATGGAAAGAATAGATGGAGGTGCCGGCCCTTGATGGAATTATCCCACCTACTTTGCCATTCGGATAAGAGGTCCTCCCAGACTTCAGTCTGAGGTTTAAATAATCTAGAGATTTTATTAAAGTCGCGTTGTGTAACAAAATTAGTGTCCATGGCCTCCCCCCTCGCGGAGTAGTACATTGAAGCACGTCGCTGTACCTCAAGGTCGACTGGAAGTACACCTGCCAGTACCGGTAAGGCTTCAGTACTGACCGTTCTATACGCCTTGCATAAAAATATCAATGCCAAACGTTGGCTTTGAAGCAGCTTACGTCGTGCCGCCCCTATGCTGGCCCTATCGGCCCAAACAGGTGCACCGTAGCACATACATCCTAAGTAGGTAGCTCCATATATAGTTTTTAAAGTTAGGAATGATAGACCCCAAGTTGCTTTGGATATTCTAGTTAGGGCATAAAAGTTCCTTTTAGCTTTTTCACCAACTATTTTTATATGTTCTATAAATGAAAAATTCCTTTCTAAGATCATACCAAGGTAGCATACGGATTGCTGTTTTTTAATGGGAACGTTATTAAATTTAATAGTAGGCAATGATTTAAGATTACCTTTTAGTAGAAGTTGATAGGTTTTATGTGGCGCAAAAGCTAGGCGGTTACGATCACCCCACTGAGATATTAAATTTAGGCAAGTATTGGCCAAGTTCTCAAGTCCAGCTCGGGTACTTGACTGAATGAGCAGTAGGCCATCGTCCGCGTAACCAGTAAGTGAACAGCCGCAAAGAAGCGGGATCGCGAGGAAGTCATCAAAACCCAAATTCCATAAATAAGGACCGACAACTGAACCCTGAGGACATCCCATGGTTAGTGTTTTAGTACTAGAAAAATGACCGAGCTTAAGTACCTGTACCAGCAAGATCGCCTGACTTAAACTCAATTGAAAATATTTAAAGTTTAATGGTGCAAAGACGGGAAGCTCGAAACGAGAGATGTCCTGAGCTACTGAAGTCCCATTGTATGCAATGGTGGGATAGTTTGCGTGGCATAGATATTTGTGTAAGCATTGTGGCGTCCATGCGTAGACGTCTTATTAGCTGCATGGAAATAACGGAGGTCATATAAAATAACGGGGGTCATATAAAATAACGGAGGACATATAAAATAACGGAAGTCATATAAAATAACGGAGGTCTTATGAAATAACGGAGGTCATATAAAATAACGGAGGTCATATAAAATACTAGCCGTCGCCCGCGACTTCGTTCGCGTGGAGTTAGTCATTCATAGCGATTCTTTAACCATACATTTTTGACCTTTTAACGTCATTTAACTTTAATCATCATTTATAAATAAATACCACAGTGTTTAAGGGGTTTATTCATAAACGATGATTCAAGTTAAGTGACGTGCAAACGTCTAAAATGTATGGTTAAATGTATCAGCGTTGCTTATCCCTTGGCTGGAGCTAAGTCATGATGCCTTCTTATATGTACGGCCAACTATGGCGATGTTTTGTGAGAGGAGGTCTAGTACCATAGATTTCCGGGGATTGGACTCTTCCGTTACCACTCTGGCGATTTGCCACGAGCGACTTGAGTGCAGAACGTAGATGCTCAGAAACATTTACCTACGTATTGTAATGTAATGATTCTTTCTAAAATATTAAGAACATTTATTAGTATTTTAATGATCAGTTTTTGTTTAAATTTCATATAGTTATCTAGAAAGAGCGAAACCGGAAATTAGGCCAACTCTCTAGTACCCTCATTTAATTCGTCAAAGTGGTGGCGGGATTGAAATTAGAAATAAGCATTTTTAGAGCCAGTACGCTCAGTTCTTGGTTGTCATCCGAATCAGTCGGAATAGTTAAGAAATATTGAAGTCCGTCCGTTATGTATTCAATTTAAGTATAATATATTGGCTGTTACCTGTTGTGAAGAATAAAATTATTATATGGATCTGTCCAAGTTGCAGTTTTATTGAAATCTCAGAAGTGAGAGAGGATTCAGCCCACAAAATAAAGGTATGTATAAGCAATATTCATTTCTTGATTATAAAAAAATGATTATTTATCGTGCCATGTAGTATTTAAAATATTAATTTTACGTAAACCAAATCTAATCGGTGGTTTTATTGTCGTTGATTCATCTGGTGAGGGCAACTCCCTCATGGTGTTTTGGTGATAATATACCAACGTTGAAGTTTTGAATGTATAAGTTCGTACAGTTTCTAATCGTGAATGGGCAGCGTTCGGTCAGGGCAACTCCTTGACAATGCTATTTATTCACATTTTGTGGTTTATCGCGGCGAACATTTGGTTAAGGCGACTCCTTAATATTGTTGTTCGTGATAGCTACAGGAAACTGTATGTAATTTGGGTACCTAGATGTTTAGAATAAATATTTTTATGAACATAATAATTGAGGGTATGGTTTGAACAGATATTTTTAGACACAGATCAGATACAGTAACTATAATATGTATGTTCACTGGATTATTGTTAAGATTGCGTGGACTATGCTGGTTCACTGGATTATTGTCAGGATTGAGTGGACTATGCTTGTTCACTGGATTGGATTATTGCTAGGATAGGGATAAGGTATGAGAAAAAAAAAAATAACAAATTAGAATATAACAAATTGCCAAATGAAATCAAGGAGTGTAGAAGCATGAATATTTATAAAAGAAAACTAAAGGAATATATTACGCTGAACGTAAGTTGTACATAAATACCCTGGCAACATACTATGAAATACTTGGTAAATTAATAAAGTATTAAATACGATTACTACTTGTAAATCAAGAAAATTAAGCATAAAAAACTAAATATATTTAATAATAAGTATACCTAAGTAATAATTACAACATAAAACTAACATACACATTATAGCCAAAATTATAAAATGAAACACATAAACGATCACCGGTCTCTGAGACTATAGTTTGCTGCATACATAAGCACATCTACACAATAATTTGCTCAAAAGTATATAATCAATAAATAAGAGGGTACCTCGGTTTCTAATTGGCCAGCCGTATTAACTTGTTTGTAAATGTACTATGTAACTACCCACACTTTTGTTTTTGCTTTCTTATCGTTTTACCTATTGTGTATCTGCATGCTGCGTCACTAGACATAGTATAATATAATAATAATAATTTTTTATTTCAAAAATATACATTTCAAGGTACACAAATAATATTTTAACTAAAAAATCAAAGAGTACAGAAAATAATGTGTCGTTGGTGCCTGTACTAATGAATTAAATCACTGTATCACAGCCACAAGCGCCTTCCAAGTTAAACAAAAAATAGGACTATTGGAGCGTACCGAATAGTAAATCAGAAAAGTGTAATAAAGCAAAATAAAAACAATTAATTTAAAATATAAAGATAAAGAAAAGGTTACAATTAATCTAGGTATATCAAAATTAACAATAAAAGAATAAAAAAGAATTGATTTAAACTAAGCCACTTGTTTACATGGATTAATTTATGCGTATGTGCGTGCAAGAGGGATTCTGCATGTAGGTAGTGGTGGTATGTGTAAGTGTATGTGAGAGTAGATATGTGAAGGTGTGAGAGTGAGTGTATGTAGGTATGAGTCTATTTTAGAGGTACATCTATCGGATTGGTTTAAACAGATCTTCAGTCTCCTGATAATTTAACTTTAATAGACGAAATAATATGTGCATTAAATGTTAAATCTCATATAAGTGAACTGTATTATGTTCTTTTTGAGAAATAAAGTTCTTTAAACCTAAAACAAAGAAAAAAAAAAGAGCAGAAAAAAAAGAAGTATCTGATGAATCGAACATTAATTATTATAAGTCGTCATCCCGATTGCGTGGACTAGGTTTGTCCACGGGATTTCAGGATTGCGTGGACTAGGTTTGTCCACGGGATTAATGTCGGGATTGCATGGACTAGGTTTGCCCACGGGATTAATGTCAGGATTGCGTGGACTAGGTTTGTCCACGGGATTGTCAGGATTGCGTGGACTAGGTTCGTCCACTGGTTTAATGTCAGGATTGCGTGGACTAGGTTCGTCCACGGGATTAATGTCAGGATTGCGTGGATTAGGTTTGTCCACGGGATTAATGTCAAGATTGCGTGGACTATGTTTGTCCACTGGATTATTATTAAGATTGAGTGGACTATGTTTGTCCACTAGATTATTGTGAGGACTGAGTGGATTATGTTCAGTAGTTGCTTGGATAAAATTAATGGCTTAAAGCTTATGAAACTATTAGCAATGAATATTTTTGTACTGATTTGGATAATCGGGGTATGGATTTCTACTCGGTTCAATTTATTTTCAGCCATGGTACCAAGCGAGGATGATAAAAAGGAGGGGCACCTCCAACTACTCCGCCTAGGAGGCAATCAAAGAATAAAAGGAGAACGACTTCTACTTCTAGCGAAGAGGCCACACCAAGGAAGGCTCGTAGGACATCGAGTATGTTGGCCGCAAAAGACTTGTTGAAGCTGCTCCCCGACTTCAAAGGAGAACCAAGTGGAAATTCATTTCAATTTTTAAAATTTAAAATAATGTAGTTCCCGAATTCGACCCGGCCTATAGGGCTCAAACCATTGACAGCTGGCTTAGGAAAACGAGAATGACGAGGCAAACTAGTTGTCATTATTTCATTATTTTCATTTTCGTCAATTACCCATTCATAACAGTTTACATTGTGTTGAATATTGCATATAAAATTAAAATAGAAATACCACATGTGGCTAAAAAAAATTAAAAATGTCGATTTGAATATTTTATTGTGTGTACATAAATAATAAAATAAATAATCACAGACAAACTTAACAAGTCAATCAATTATTCTTAAGTATGTCAATAGATATATAAACAAATGTCAGATATGATTACAAGAAAAAAATAAATAAAATAATGTCAAATGCATTGTTACAGTCAAAGTTAAGGAATTGAGTCGAAAGCGTGTTCACTGGTAATTTCTTTATTTTGTATCATTTGACATGAATTCTGATACTGATTATAAACTAAACATCTTTCCAACAAGGTTTTTAATTTATTTTTAAATAAATGACTATTATATATTAACAATTTCAAATCAGTTAGTAACCTATTGAACAATTCAACTGCTTGGTAGCTGGAGCAATGCCTGACCACGTTAAAATTTGGTGACAACTTGTGTTTAAACTCCTTTCTTCATCTGCTTTCTCTTACCTTACGTTCCTCTTGTGATTGATACTGATGAATATACTTGGCAAAGTAACAAAGAATAACCAATATATATAAACTTAGTACTGTCAAAATATTCAACTTTTAAAAAAATGCTCTCTACAAGATTCTGTTTGTGAGATCCTTATTCAAGTCCTTATAGCACATTTCTGTAAGATGAATGCTTTCTGAGACGTATAATTGTAACTGTTACCTCAATCTAGCTTCGTTAAGCACTATAATAATTAGCCTTTAGATGCTTTAAATCTAAAATATCTCTAAGGCTCCTGAGTGCATAGCATGCTGATGAAATAGAAGAGTCAATAGCAGCTAGCTCATGTTTTTAATTTAAGTTCACGTCTATGTTAATACCTAAGAATTTGACTTTGTCTACTAAGTCAATCTTGTCTCCATCAATTTGTACGTCTAGATTGTCGTTGTTACGAGTTGTTGTCTTGAATAAAGTAATGTTGGTTTTACTTGTATTTAGCAAAAGGTAACTGTAAACCAATCGTAAAGATTTTTAAGTGGTTCGTTTACAGCTTGGGTCAATTCTTTTAAGTCATTGGCCCCTATTATGTTAGTGTCATCCGCAAAGACAAGTTTTACATTAAGTTTAGTGTGATGCATAAAGTTCAGCAAGTCATTTGTAAATATGATAAATAGAATAGGCCCCAAAATTGAGTTTTGAGGTACACCACGTTGTATCTTTGTGATTTTAGACGTGTATACAACTTCCATGATTGTTTCTATAAATAAAATAAATTGTTTATTTCTCAACTTTGTACATAATTTGTATAATGTTTTTCTTAATTCTAAATAGCTATCGATGCTTTTAATTTCTACAGACATTCTTCTATTATGTAAGTAGGATCTTATGAGAATTAAGGATTTGCCTCTCGATACTGTAATGTTCTAAGTCAGTCAGTAATAATTCATAGTCAATAGTATCAAAGGCTGAGCTGAGGTCGATAAATAGTCCAGCCACTTTCATTTTGTCATTTAATTTATTAATTGTCATATGTGTTTATGGCATCAGAACAAACAATCTCCTTTCTGTTAACCAAATTGTCTTCTATTAATTATTTTGACATTCAAATGCACCATCATTTGACATTCATATACATAATATTGCCATATTTAAAAACAAAGTGTGCTCTATTCATTGAATTCTGATTATTAAGCCAGATTACAAGAAATGAACTGTGAGATTCTGAAGTAGATGTTCTATATTATGATTAATTAAATAAGGTAATTTAATGTAATGATTCTTTTTCTTGATTTGATAATCAACTGAGATTTTAAGTAATATATTATTGAATAGTATTTGTTATTGTTGTATATTATTGAAGTAGAAAGTCCGATAGAATCTAAGTTGTGTACTTCTATATTATGTTATTTATGAATTCTTGATATTAGCTGTAGTGCGCCAGGAGGCTGCACTAAGTAGGATGGCCGAATGTAATGTAATGATTCTTTCTAAAATATTAAGAACATTTATTAGTATTTTAATGATCAGTTTTTGTTTAAATTTCATATAGTTATCTAGAAAGAGCGAAACCGGAAATTAGGCCAACTCTCTAGTACCCTCATTTAATTCGTCAAAGTGGTGGCGGGATTGAAATTAGAAATAAGCATTTTTAGAGCCAGTACGCTCAGTTCTTGGTTGTCATCCGAATCAGTCGGAATAGTTAAGAAATATTGGAGTCCGTCCGTTATGTATTCAATTTAAGTATAATATATTGGCTGTTACCTGTTGTGAAGAATACAATTATTATATGGATCTGTCCAAGTTGCAGTTTTATTGAAAGTATATCAGTACACATATGCATCTGGCGCTCGCAACACATCTTTCGTTTGTGGCGGTCGCTAACGAGACCCAGACCAGCGCGCCGCTGTGTGCACAGACGCACTCGTCAATATGAACGGCGTGTTACATCATACAGTGATATTAACACAATGAGCGGCGAGCCCCAGCCGCTCGTATATTGTGCGGATAAATAGGCCGCAGTTCCATTTGATGTAACAACGAGGGGCAATTTATAAAGACTGCGATGCGACCATGGAGCGCTAACAATGGCGGTGCGGCGTATTAATCAGAAGCACAATGTGGGCCTCAAACAGAATGCGCAATATACAGACGCCTCGGACACCGCGCGGCGACTCGGACCCTTCCCACGTCAGTCACAATGTGGTCTCATGTAAAACGACAAGGAAACTTAACTAAGAAGTTTAAGAAAAGTAAGGAATTCATTTAGAGTAAATATATTTACCGAAACAGGGTAGTTTAAAAAAAGATGACTGATGGTGGTGTAGGTGGAGAGAAATTGTAGATATGGTTATGTGAGTGACGTGGTGGAGTCCGGGCAGCTGGAACAAGATCAAAGTGGCCGCTGCTATACTGGCTTGTCGACATCGACTACGTGGAACAGGCATGTTGGCTGTCATGGAGGAACCTGGGCAGCTGGATGAGGGTACGGTAACGGGTACGGGTAGGCAAGGGATAGGTCCAGGCAGCAATGTCAGGATCCCGGAGGTACGTGGGCACATAATATTTGATACGATGAAATCGAAAGTTATATTGTGTTTAGAAGGAAATGTATTACATAGGTATCATCCAACGTGCGTAAGTAGTTCCTATCGCTGAGATGTCAGTAATATAGTATATGTCGGAGACAGCGACGGCAGAGCGGTAGGGTCGACAGCATCTTGGTATGGTGGTACAGGTTCCATTTCATAGGTGAATTTTGAATTGAAGCACGACGTGTAGAAATACCCTCCAATCTTCATAATAACAATTTGAATAGGCAAATCGACAGTTTCGGTTCGGAGAAGTGCCTTGGTCCTCGTCTCGATGCAAAGTGCCCGTTCGACGAACCCCACTTTCCAAAGCGACTCTGTCCATGTGACGCCATCACAAAATAACCGTCACAAGCATTCGCCCCTCTACTACGTAAATCAAATCAGCAACTTTTATTAAAATTATATCGAAGATCTCCGACACGGCCAGCCTGATGAGTTGTACGTCCTCGTACATCTTCATCATCATCATCATCCCAGCGCCAATCCCAGTCGCATCCGAAGCTCCCTCAGCCCCGGAGTCCGGGATCCGCTTCACGAGGCCAACCGCCGATTCCGGCCTAACCTCGATATTTCCCGTTGCACGTCCTCATGCATGTCTGTAACAAATTAAAAAAAAAACACAGAAAACCGACTTTGAAGCATTTTTGAGAGCTCGGCCAACCTGACCGTCACACGTCACGTTTAGTTACATTGACTATTAGAAAACCAAACTTAATTATTTTAACAACTTAAACACAAAAGCTTCCTTCAAGCCTCATAATTATCAAATTTCAAAAAGAAAACACAAAAGGTTCCTCCAAGCCTCATAACTATCAAATCAAAATCATAATCATCAAAAAGAAAATACATCATGGTTCGCTACCACAGTAGCTAGTGACAACTCATAGTTGACACCCATATCGTCATCACCTCTTGTGATACGACCAACTCTAGAGTCCACGACTCCCAGGTCAACACATGACCGTACAACTAATAGTCTCCTCCGAGGCCCAGGTCCCCGCCACATCACTAGCTGCCCATCGCCCCCTGAACAACTCCTCACTGAGTTGCAGTTACGACTACAGACTAGTGCATGCAGTGCGACCATATCTACCAGAGTCCCCGCCACATCACTAGCTGCCCATCGCCCCCTGAACAACTCCTCACTGAGTTGCAGTTACGACTACAGACTAGTGCATGCAGTGCGACCATATCTACCAGAGTCCCCGCCACATCACTAGCTGCCCATCGCCCCCTGAACAACTCCTCACTGAGTTGCAGTTACGACTACAGACTAGTGCGTGCAACGCGACCACATAGCCATGATACGTGTTCTATTTGCTGGCGGAGGCACCCTCCTCACCATCTTCTACATTTTGAAAATCTAACTCAGCAGACATTACTTGGAAAAATCTTTCGTACCTATGCGATCGTGGGGTACTTATAAGTTCTGTTTCCAATCAACGATTTCAATAGGTAACGATCGCCATTATCGCCATCAAACAACTCACCAATATTAAATTTCATTACTTTAGCTCACTTCTATCAAATTTAGATTTTTCGTAAATAACACTCATTTCTATGTTCGTTACCGCTTGTTCTCTTGAGAAGATTTAATAGTCCAGCCACACATACTATCATAAGCTCAAGTGAGCTCGTAACTATAGGCCACAATGAACTTTAGTTTCGAAATAAAGACAAACCAGACATAATTTTAAAAACCCTTATTTAAAATTTCTCAGTCCATTATTATAAATAATAGTCGGGTAGTACAAGAAATAAAATTTCCAAAAATAACTCTTATTAGCATGTCTCAATGAAATGGTTCAGTACACAACGCTGGTACTACCCATACCCTGTATACGTACTATCGCGTGTGTACGTATACCAGTGAGTTACAGATTGTTTTACAAGAGAACATTCGGCCACGGAATCAAAATAAAAATAGTACGGCTCACCGGATTGTGGAAATTTCTCGCAAACTTCTGCCACTTCGCAGTTGTCAACCGTTGCCCACCTTTTTGGTTATTTTGACATCTTCTCATCGCCTGCAGAGTAGAGGCTCAAGTCTTGAAATCTTGGGCGTTCCGCAAAGCGCACGCTGCTCTGACTCCGCACCACACGCCATTGACCAAGATTCACCAAGCAGCTAGAAGCGCGCTCCGCAAGCGCACCTTGCGCGCTCCGCAAGCGCACCTTGCGCGCTCCGCAAGCGCACCTTGCGCGCTCCGCAAGCGCACCTTGCGCGCTCCGCAAGCGCACCTTGCGCGCTCCGCAAGCGCACCTTGCGCGCTCCGCAAGCGCACCTTGCACACTCCGTAAGCGCACCTTCCGCACTCCGCAAGTGCACCTCGCTCTCTAAGCAACAGCCAGCACTGTTGCGCGCCAAGCATCAGCCAGCACTGTCGCGCGCCAAGCATCAGCCAGCACTGTCGCGCACCAAGTATCAACCAGCACTGTCGCACGCCAAGCATCAGCCAGCACTGTCGCGCGCCAAGCATCAGCCAGCACTGTCGCGCGCCAAGCATCAGCCAGCACTGTCGCGCG
This sequence comes from Sesamia inferens, assembly GCA_037179545.1. Lineage (NCBI taxonomy): Eukaryota > Metazoa > Arthropoda > Insecta > Lepidoptera > Noctuidae > Sesamia > Sesamia inferens. The sequence goes on along the minus strand of CM073939.1, from coordinate 30,247,826 downwards.
CCAAGCAACAGCCAGCACTGTCACGACAGCGCCGCGTCCAGCGGCACGTGCACCCCTGCAGCGGACTCCTGCAGCGCACTATCACGCGGAGCGATCTCTTCTGTCTCAGCAATTGAGCGCACCTCGTAACTTGACCTTCACTTTCAGCCTCACTGCCAGTACATCCAGCATTTACAAGAAGCTCATACAAAGGCAATGAACAACTACCACACAAGTACCCATACCACACACAAGTACTGTAAAAATATTGGTGGAAAGTGACTGTTATTCAGTTCCTTGATTTATAACGAGAATGTGAGCAGTGTAGTTCTTTATCCAACTTCTGATGTCGGAGACAGCGACGGCAGAGCGGTAGGGTCGACAGCATCTTGGTATGGTGGTACAGGTTCTATTTCATAGGTGAGTTTTGAATTGAAGCACGACGTGTAGAAATACCCTCCAATCTTCATAATAACAATCTGAATAGGCAAATCGACAGTTTCGGTTCGGAGAAGTGCCTTGGTCCGCGTCTCGATGCAAAGTGCCCGTTCGACGAACCCCACTTTCCAAAGCGACTCTGTCCATGTGACGCCATCACAAAATAACCGTCACAGGCGTTCGCCCCTCTACTACGTAAATCAAATCAGCAACTTCTATTAAAATTATATCGAAGATCTCCGACATATATAATAATTTTGTAAAATAACATACATTAATAACAGTCGCGGCCGCCGCTGCTAATAACTGTACGCTAAATGTACTATGCTGTGTTTTACGCGACGCAGGAACAGGAGGGTCAATCACCGTGTCTGTGTACAACTTGGCGGCTCACGAAGCCCCGCCACAACCACGTGTGCACAACCTAGCGGCCTGCGGAGCACCCGCGACACACATGCACACAAACTAACAGTCTACGAATCGTCCGCCTCGCTCACGTGTGCACTAGCTAGCGGCATGCTGGCGGTCAGCTCGAATCAGTACTTACAACACAACAACACATGCAGATGGTGCCCCTCGCCCGAGATATTGATTGTAAGTGGTGTTTGCTAACACGAGCCGGTCGGCCTGAATACAATATCTTATCGTAGAAAAATACAGTATTCATAACAAACCAACCTAATTGCGTAACACATCAACACATCATTACCATCAAAGGGCATCATTTTGAATCATATTGCTAGTCCATTTCTCTATATGTTCGAAAAATGCGTCAGCTCTTATATTACTAATTTTAGTTTATGTGACGTCATACCATTTTTCATTAAATTAAAACTTCAAAAGCATCGATTATTTGAATATAATTAAAATATACCTACATTAACAGATTTATATTACCTAGTATAAAATATCCCACTAAAACATTCTGTAACAAACTTGCCAAGTCTCGATGGAGCTGCTTGATTATCTCCAAAAAATAATGAAATCTAGACAAAGTCGTGCCAAGTCTAAGGTCCCTTACTGCGATTTTTGTTGTGTGACTTGACCGTTGAACATTCTTTATACGTTACTGGGTACAAGTCAAATTTAATTACATATAGAGTTTTAGTTGTTGTAAATACCCATGTTTGTTAAGCGAGATAATATCACATACTGGTATTGGACAATATCGAACTCCCGGCCACCGTAGACGTGGGTTTGCAGGCAGCGAACAGTGGGCAGTTAGCCGCCCGGTAACGCCCAGGCCGCCGCTGAATCCACGGCGCATTGTGTTCTACGCGCGCCGCAAAGAGATGTCAGCACATCGCGACGGGGGTTTCACGAAGACCGATGCCTGCCAGGGCCGCAGGTTGTTCGAAAGAAATACCTACCTTGGCCCTGCCGCACATGCCAGTGAAGGAACACGGGTGACCACGATATAATTCTTCCTATATACAACGTTTTTTTTTATGCGAAACTCGAAACACGTGTCCATTATTTTTAAGTAAAGATCTATGTACAAAATTTTAATTATATACAGTATGTTAAGAAAACCCTGTCCGACCCGTGAAGGTGTTGTTAGGTATCGATAACTGATTCTACTAATGCATACAAAACCGGGCTGAACTTAAAAAAAAAAATCCCCCTAAAAAAATAAATATTATTTCGCTAAAAGAAGTAACTTAATAAATGTGCGTTGAGCACCCTTCCGCGGGCGGCGGGCGGCAGGGCACGCGGCACGTGGTCGCATCGCTATTCGCTCAAAATAATACCGGTGTTGTCACTTTTTAAAAATTACCAAATTTCGGGGAAGTTGGAATTAATTCGCGGGAAATAAAGATTATTTCAAAATTCATTTGTATTGGTACTATGATGATTACGTAAAATTTTATATTATATTTGGTCATGTGTTAATACCCTTTATTATCCTTATGGGTCGGACAGGGTTTTCTTAACATACTGTATAATGAAAACCCACAAAGTTATAAGCTTGCTATTCTATTTGGATGTTCCAACAAAAATATGATCAGAGCTCCGCACGGGAGGGCGAGTGCGGTACGTTGACCTCTGGCGTAAGCTGTGGCGCGGGTGCAAGTACTATGCTCTATCGTAACCGCTTGGTAACCACTCTGCAACAGTTTCTAAATAAATAATAAAATAAATAAAATAATAAAAATAATTTAAAAAAAATCATCAACTCGAAAAGTGAGAAAAATTAGTTACGCTAGATACAACTTGTAGGTACGACTCGGATCGCACATGCAACCGCCTCAAAGGAAAGCAATGCATATAATGTTCAAACCATAATAAGCTCCCGCGCGTAGTGATACGGCATAAAATAGCTTGTAGGCAACTATCCAAAAATTCACCGCCATGACAACAAAAGAAAAAAAATGTTCAAACCAAAAAAATCTGTCATGTGCGTTAATCTATATATATAAAAGAAAGTCGTGTTAGTTACATACTTATAACTCAAGAACGGCCGAACCAATTTGACTGAAAATTGGTAAGGAGGTAGCTAAGAACTGGGAGAAGGACATAGGATACTTTTTATGCCGCTCCCAGTCGTTCCTGTGGGAATAAATGAGCTTCTTTGTTTCGACTTCTCCCACACTTTTATACTACCCTGGTACCTTGAACGTCAAAAAATATGCACAATAAACCTTCTTTCATGTATTATGATTATTTGATAATGATGAATGAATGAGGTTTATTGTTTCGACTTCTCCTACAGTTTTGTGATACCCTGGTACTTTGCACGTCCACAAACTATGCACAATAAAACCTCTTTCATGTATTATGGTGATTTGATAATGATGAATGAGCTTTTTTATTGTTTCGATTTCTCCTACACTTTTATGCTACCCTGGTACCTTGCACGTCAAAAAATATGCACAATAAACCTTCTTTCATGTATTACGATTATTTGATAATGATGAATGAATGAGGTTTATTGTTTCGACTTCTCCTAAACTTTTGTGCTACCCTGGTACCCTGCACCTCCACAAAGTAGGAAACACGTGTCCAGTATTTTTAAGTTAATAATATTATGTACAAAATTTCAAAAAGATATAATAAAAACCACAAAGTTATAATAAGCTTGCTACGAGTATTCTACTTGGTTGTCCCAACATAAATATGGTCAAAGATCCGCGCGCGAGCGAGCGCGGTGCGTTGACCTCTAGCGACAGCTGTTGCGCGCGCACAATACTATGATGATGTATCGTAAGCTGCGTGACGCACTCGGTAACTACACTGTAACAATTTCTAAATGTATTTGGGACAAAATATAACATGGTGTCAAAATTATTGGAATCGATTCAGTTGCTTATTCACTATCTATATATATAAAAGAAAGTCGTGTTAGTTACTCCACTTATAACTCAAGAACGGCTCCATGGATTTGGCTGAAAATTGGTAGGCGGGTAGCTAAAAACTAGGAAAAGGACATAGGATACCTTTTATCCCGTTCCCGTCGATCCCATGAGAATGAATTAGCTTCATTGTTTCGACTTCTCCTTCACTTTTGTGCTACCCTGGTACCTTGCACGTCCACAAACTATGCACAATAAAACTTCTTTCATGTATTATGATGATTTGTGATAATGATGAATGAATGAGGTTTATTGTTTCGACTTCTCCTACAGTTTTGTGCTACCCTGGTACCTTGCACCTCCACAAAGTAGGAAACACGTGTCCAGTATTTTTAAGTTAATAATATTATGTACAAAATTTCAAAAAGATATAATGAAAAACCACAAAGTTATAATAAGCTTGCTACGTGTATTCTATTTCGTTGTCCCAACATAAATATGGTCAAAGATCCGCGGGCGAGCAAGCGCGGTGCATTGATCTCTAGCGTCAGCTGTTGCGCGCGCACAATACTATGATGATGTATCGTAAGCTGCGTGATGCACTCGGTAACTACACTGTAACAGTTTCTAAATGTATTTGGCACAAAATATAACATGGTGTAAAAATTATTGGAATCGATTCTGTTGCTTATTCACTATTTATATATAACTCAAGAACGGCTGAACCGATTTATCTGAATATTGGTGGGAGGTAGTTAAGAACCCGTCCCCGTCGTTCCCGTGTGACGTGACATAAGACATGGTCCAACTCATTCAAAATGTAAGTCACCAATTCATATACCAAAAATGGTATAACAAAAAGCAAATGACAGCTGAGCATATTTAAAAAAAAGTCTAACCGGTTAAAGCAATCGTTTAAAGCAAAGAATATAAATACTCTCTGCTGGTTTAAAGTTTCTAATAAAAAACCACAAAGCCAACTTCAACTTCAAAATTTCTAATATTGTATTGCTGTGCCATTTATCATCAATAAAAATATCATGCCGTGACCAAGACCATCAAATCTTTCTCGACAAAGTGGTAATGCAAGAGTAAATCGAAACATTCTGAATGAAATCACTGAAGAAGAACAAGAAATTGCACGTGAAGACCGCCGCCTTACTATGACTCGACTTCGTGCTTCTCACTCACAAGAGCAAAGGGAGGCGGCAGTCCGTGAAACTGTTCCGTTGACAATGCGAAATCGGCGAACAAACCTCAGAGATCATCATCATCATCATCAATCTTTTTATCGTCCCACTGCTGGAGACAGGTCTCCTCTCATGCAGAGAAGGATTGAGTGTAATCACCACGCTTGCTCAATGCGGGGTGGCGATTTCAGACTTATAAAGTCCAGGTTTCCTCAAGATTTTTTCCTTCACGTTCAGTCATTGGTGTCCTAGATATTATACTTAGAGAGTACATATCACTTTAGAAAAGTTACATCGATACTTGCCTGACCTGAAATCGAACCCGCGCAATCATACAAGAGAGGCTGGTGTTTTAACCACTAGGCCACCACGACATCTCAGAGATCAAAGATCAGCTAGATAATTTACGAAGCACAAGTAGAAATTCATTTCTTTCACAAGGTGCTACACTAAATAAATGACAAATAAAAAAATCATGGAATACTTTTCTTTTTTATGTACAGTGTTCCTAATTCAAAAAGTAAAAAATGTGATCATATGATATTTATTGCCTTTAAGGCGGAACAAAGTTCGCCGGGTCAGCTAGTACGGTATAAAATAACTTAAATGCAACAATACAAGAAACTACCGCTACGCCGACAAAGGCGATGCCGCTTTGTAAATGTGCAAAGTAAAATGAGCTCTGGAGTTATAGTTTGTCGGTCACCATGGCGCAGCGGTCAACACGCCTGCCTGCGACGTGGAGGCCCCGGATTCGATCCCCGGCCAGCTCGTGTTGGAAAACGATCTTTTCCTGATTGGCCTGGGTCTTGGATGTTTATCTATATATGTATCTATTATAAAATATAGTATCGTTGAGTTAGTATCCCATAACACAAGTCTCCAACTTACTTTGGGGCTAGCTCAATCTGTGTGATTTGTCCGTATATATTTATATATATATTTATTTATTTTATTTTTTAGTGTAGTGATACGACATAAAGTAGTCTGCGTCTGCGTTATCAGTAAGAAGTGCAACATGGATCGACATTACAACTACAGCAATTTGGAGTACGTCGCTATGGTGCAACTTTATGTTACGGCTAATTATGACTTATGTTTCAAAACCCTCAAGTCCCATCATGTAGGCGCCCCAGTAAAGCACGTACATCTACCGCGCATTTGTCACGGCTTATTCAACAAACAAGGTCGGCCTACACCACAAGTAAATTAATCTCCGATCACACTCTAGTAAATCTACGGGACTTACCTGGGACTCAGTGTGCTCCGTCGCGAAGTGAAGTCCCGGCGAGGTCGACGCGCGCGCCGACCTTACAATGACGTCCGAAGTCTTCAGTTCACTGACCGTCCCATAAGTCGACACTCCAAAGTTCCCTTAATAGGGCACCAAAGCTCACCAACGTAAGAAGTTATTTAGCAGTGTCAATCACGCCCGACAAAGATCGCCAATGAAACCACGTTTCCGATTCAAATTCAACTCAATTTACAGACGGCACTGTTACGTTTTATAGTTCAAGTAAATACTTCAAAACACGGGCAACAATCGCGACAAACTATACAAAACGCGCCGGTGGTATATCTAATTTCCCGAAAATCATTCGACCGAACATGCGACGCACGCGATGATTATTCGTCAAGAGGTTCAAGCAACGTCCCCGTACGCGGCGGGGTCTAAACACGTTGTTATTTTCAAGCAACGACCGCTGCCGGCGCGGTTCCAAAAACGTTGTTATATTTCAAGTTCAAGCACGGACCTTCTCCCGGCGAGGTCGCAAGACGTTGTGTCATAATGGCGGCAGCGCGTTGCCATAGACAATACTAAATTACGCTAGCCCGCATCGGTCGGGGATCTAACAACTCGACTAACTAACAATCGGACCCGATCGATAAACTAGCGCAAACACATCACCATGGATCATCGTAGCGGCACAGCAGCTACTAGACCATGGTCAATTTCAAACGCCCGCACATGCACAGGGCAGATGTCGAGCGGCCGTTATTTCGGCAGAGCTCGACGAGGAGATCATCAAGTACTGCGAACGAGATCCTCGTCGAAGTACGCGTCAGGCCAAGGCCAGGAAGCAAGGTTTAACGTAAGCGTCTGGAAATTACTGAACGGGGAAGGACAACACCCTTACCATTATCGCGGCGTTCATGCTCTGAGTGAAAATGACCCTCAAAACCGTATTGCCTTCTGTCAGTGGTTGGTCGACAATCAGGATAAAAACATTTTATGGACGGATGAAGCAGCTTTTACGAGAGTTGGAATATTTGTAGTACTTTTGATACTGTGAGTTTTAAATCAAAAGTCATTTATTCAAATTAGGCTATGAATCAGCACTTTTTGAACGTCAATATTACATAAGACAGTCCCCCAAAACGCCCACCCATCGACACTTCCTAGTGCTTTCGCTGGGAAGAAGAAGTGGCGGAAGAAACTCCCCAGCAGCACAGCTGTCTGTTCATTTAAAAAAAAAAAACACATGACTTTATACAATACTACGTATAGTGATGAACACAATAAAATACAACAACAATGAAATTATTTACCATAAGCTTAAGCTTACATATTGTTACGAATGCACCTTATGTCGAGGGCATAAGGTTCAATATCGCGTGACATGCAGTACGTAACTTTTGAGCCCTATAACTCGAGACCTAGACATTGTATAGGTGTAATATAAAAACGCATTCCTAGACTTAAGGTGGCCTATCGAATGGTATAGGTTTCATCAATTTTGTCAACTAAGTGACGACATCAAAATTTCTAGAAGCCCATTTCCGGGAATTACCGTAGGTACCTACTGAATGTACTCGAAGTTATGCGCTTTTATTGTTACGTCTAGACGATTCTGGAATGTTCGATCAGCTGGCCTATATATAGCGCCGTGACGCCGACGCGAGTCAGTCTGCACCAGGCGCGTGCGCTCCATAGAGGCATATAAGCACTGCATACCCTAATAATTTTCTAATTCGGAACACCCGAATCGTATTATAATATAATTTTTGTACTACAATACATTCTGTTAAAACACTACACTGGTAATAACGCTCAATCCTTCTCTGTATGTGAGGAGACCTGTGCCCAGCAGTGGGACGATAAAAAGGTTGATAATGAGGATGATGATGATCTATGCATACCCTCAACAAAATCTCTGTGCACGCCCCTGGTCTGCACTTGACTACCGACACGAAAACAGCGATACTTAAGAAGCGATCTTTGAGAATACCTACTGCGACAACTGTAACGAGAACATTGAGTACTACGTGAAGAAACATCTGTAGTGTTATTGTGTGTTTACAACACGGACTTCGTGGACGTAAGTGAAGACTTCGGTGCAACGTCAGCAACATTCTACTTGTCATTGCCTACGATCGACTGTACCTTCGTTGCCAATAAACTTTGTAACCCTTAACCGGTATTTTAGTAACCCTAGCCCGTAACAATTGGTGTCAGAAGCGGAATGCCGGTCACGCCAAGGGAAGACGAAAGAGTTCGCACGCGACGACAAGCAGCGATGGATTTGGCGCGTCAAGAGGAAGAATTGCTTAATGTCCCTGCACCCATAGAAGATGCGGTCGTCGTAACACCGACGAATGTGAGTGCGCCTAGTACCACCACTATTCCCGGAACCAGCGGATGCGATTTATCGGCATTACTGGCTCACTTGATGGCGCAAATAAAAGGTATAGCAAAATCCCAGACAGCAATCCAGGTAAAAATAGATAAATCCCAGGCAGAAACCCAGGTTCAAATTAAACAAACCCAGGCACAAATAAAGGAATCCCAGCAGCTGGTATTAGAATTAAACGAAAAATGGGAAAACACCAAAGAAGAGGTCAACGAACTTAGAGTAAAAACAGCACAACAAGATGCACGTATGGACCAGCAAGATACGCGCACAGACAAACAAGAAGCGCGTATGGACCATCAAGATACGCGTATAGACAAACACGATGCTCGTATAGACAAACATGATGCGCGTTTAGAAAAACTAGATAATACTATCCTGGAGTTTGGGAAAGAAATAGAAAGAGTACAAAAAGGAGGTATCAAAGGTGTGATACCTGTACCTAGTGCTTCGTCTCCGTTCAAAGTACCTCATTTTGACGGAACAACGTCATGGGTGGCCTTCCGTCTACAATTCGAAAAGGTTGCAAAAGGCAATAATTGGGACGACGGTCAAGCCGTAACCGCCCTTACGCTTGCTCTGCGTGGTGAGGCGGTTCAAATCCTCGAGAATATTTCCGGCGATTGTAATACCCTAGCCTGTTTGTTGGAAGCGTTAGAGTCTAGATACGGGGAGAAACACCTCGAACATGTCTTCAGGGCTCAACTCCGCGACCGGACACAGAAGAGCAGTGAAGGTTTGCAACAATGGGCTTCGGAAATAGAACGCATTGTTCAAAGGGCGTATGCATCGACACCAGCATTAATTGATGCTACTACGGTGCAAGCTTTTCGGATGGAATTCGAGATGCGGAAGTCAGGGCTGCAGTTCGTCTGGGTCACCATCAGACTCTGAAGGCAGCCTTGACATACGCTCTAGAGGTGGAAGCAGTACGCCAAGACGGCCGACAACACCACCGTATTCGTGAGGTCACCGCACCAATAAAAACCCGACAAGGACCAACCTGCTATGAGTGCGGCGAAAAGGGGCATATTCGGATCAATTGTCCCAGGAAGTCTAAGGGAAGAAGTACTTCTGGGACACAGGTGGAAGCCGAGGATTTAAACTAGGAACAGCCAGGGCTATGGGGCGAGTACTGGCTGGTCGACATGAAGCCCCCATAATAACAGTATCACAAGTGGGTGACGGAAACAGTCTTATTGTAGAAGGAGAGTTGAACGGAAAATCCTACAGTTTCACATTGGATACTGGTGCATCAAGAACTATTGCTCGACCGGAGCTATTTCCTCGGACCATAGTATGGAAAAGAGGATCTTCACAATGGCGGTTACAAACCGCCACCGGCCAACCAGTACTCGTCCTTGGGGAAACGAATGTGACCTTGAAAATGGGTGATAAGACATTTACACATCCTGTTTTAGTAGCGAATATTACAGATGATTGCATAATAGGACTGGACTTTCTGAAGAAACAACAGTGCGTCCTTAATGTAGCAAAAGGAGTATTGAGTTTTCCAGAACAAGAAGTCTTTCTTCAAGGTGCAAAACAAGGGTCAGCGTATTGTTTAAGGAAAACGGTATTACCACCAAGGTCAGAAACTTTAGTAGATATTAGATTTTCACCAATAGGATGCCGCAAACGTTGCATTATAATAGAAGATTCTGGAGATCATCCAGACTGGATAACGGCGAGGACACTGATGATGATTTCCGATAAACCAAAAATACGCATAATCAACGTTAGTAACAAAGAAATAATTCTCGAAAAGAATCGCGTGGTGGGTGTGTGCGATAATGTAGCATCTTTGAGAAAAACAGAGGTGCACGAAAAGGAACGTGACAAGAAGTGGCAGGAACATTATCGACACTACTCGAAAATTGTAAGGGCAATTTAAACAAGTTCAAAAGTCATAAAGTTAAGGAACTGTTGCATAACTTCCATGACATCTTCTCGAAGACCGATGGTGACGTGGGAAGGACCGGGCTAGTTAAACACCATATACGGGTTATACACAGCCGATAAGACAGAGACCACGTCGTGTCCCTTTTGCAAGAGAACAGGAAGTCACGGAAATGTTAAGAGATATGGAGAAAGACCGGATTATAGAAGCATCCACCAGCCCTTGGTCATCTCCAGTTGTCCTAGTCAAGAAAAAGGATGGCAGTACAAGGTTTTGCGTTGACTACAGGATGTTGAATGATGCCACGAAAAAGGATAGTTATCCTCTGCCACGTATAGATGACACTTTGGACTTGCTAAGTGGCATGAAATGGTTCTCCACAATTGACCTCAAAAGTGGATACTGGCAGGTGGAAATCTGTCAGGAGGATAAAGAAAAGAACGCTTTCTCCACTGGTCCTGGGAACGGTCTCTGGCAATTCAATGTCATGCCTTTTGGACTGTGCAATGCTCCAGCTACATTCGAGCGCCTAATGGAGCGCATTTTGGTGGGGTTACTTGGTGATGCATGCCTGGTCTATTTGGATGACATCATCATTATGGGACGAAGCTTCGAAGAGCACCTACGCAATTTGGGGAAAGTGTTCCAAAAACTGCGTGAAGCGAATTTAAAACTCAGTCCTAGTAAGTGTACACTATTCCAGAAAGAGGTTGGATACTTAGGACACATTATTTCAGCGCAAGGAATTCGAACAGATCCTGAAAAAATAAAAGCCGTGTCGAAGTGGCCTACTTCTCGTAACAAAACTGAGGTACGCTCTTTCTTGGGTCTGTGTGTATATTACCGTCGGTTTGTGAAGAACTTCTCCGAGTTAGCGAAACCGTTGCATCGTTTAACAGAGGAAAAGTGTCAATTTGAATGGAATCCTGACTGCGAACAGGCATTTGCGCTACTCAAAACTCACTTGTGTGGGGCTCCTGTATTAGGTTACCCTAGTCGGGAAGGCCGATTTCTGGTGGACACGGATGCCAGCAATGTTGGCATTGGAGGAGTTCTCTCTCAAACACAAGGAGATCGGCAGGTCGTTATTGCATATTTCAGCAAATGTCTTTCCAAGCCAGAAAGAAATTACCGTGTTACCCGCCGAGAACTTCTAGCCGTTGTTAAAACCTTACAACACTTCAAGAAATATTTGATTGGGAGACAGTTTACACTTCGCACCGATCACGCTGCCTTACAGTGGTTGCTTCAGTTCAAAGACCCAGAAGGACAAGTAGCAAGGTGGATAGAGCAGCTGCAAGAATTTGACTTTGTCACTGAACATCGAAAAGGCAAGTCATACAATAATGCTGATGCTTTATCTAGACGGCCTTGTGAAGAATCTTGCCGACATTGTGCCAAACAGGAAAAGAAAGAGAACGTAAGGATTATCCAGGTGAACGCTTTGGATGAAGATTGGGATAATCGATCATTGGAAGAGGCACAAGAGGAAGATAGTGATTTGAAGACAGTAATCGAATGGAAGAAACGTGGCCAGAGGCCCGCTTGGAGTGAAATATCAGCGCTTAGCCCAACAGCAAATTGTCGCGAAGACGTAGAGGACTGGTGTAGGAAATGTGTAGCCTGCTCCTCAGTAAAGGGACTGCAAACGAGAGCCAAAGGTCGGCTGAAAGTGTACAATGTTGGTGCACCATGGGAAAGAGTTGCTGTCGATATAGCTGGGCCATTCCCTGTTACTGAAGAAGGGAATAGGTATATCATCGTCATGCAAGACTATTTCAGCATATGCGCAGAAGCTTTTGCAGTACCTAACCAAGAAGCTCATACAGTCGCCAAAAAGCTAGTTCACTAGGTGTTCTGTCGATTTGGCGTTCCCTTGGAGTTACACTCTGACCAGGGTAGAAACTTCGAGTCTTCACTATTTCAAGAGGTTTGCCAACTACTCGAGATACATAAGACTCGTACAACACCATATCATCCTCAGTCAGATGGAATGGTCGAAAGATTCAACCAGACGCTAGAGAATCATTTGGCCAAAGTAGTGGAAGAACACCAGAGGGATTGGGACCAATATATTCCACTCTTCTTAATGTCATACCGCTCTGCGACACATGACAGCACAAATTGTACACCGGCGAAAGTCAACTTCGGCCGAGAGATTAGACTACCCATAGATGCACTAACCGGAACACCCCCCGGTACCCCTATCCTAGCCGTCGACTATGTGGCCGACCTACGACGTAAACTAGATGGAATACATGAGCTAGTGAGAGAGAATGGTCTAAAAACCAGCGAGAAAATGAAGATCCGATACGACCGCAAAGCTAACGTGCCTGGATTTGAAGAGGGAATTTCGGTTTGGTTACATAATCCCATTAGGAGAAAAGGAAAAAGTCCAAAGTTCCAAGCCAAATGGGAGGGTCCGTACACGATAGGAACCAGAATAAACGATGTCACCTACCGGATTAAGAAAGGACCTAGAGGGAAGCTGAAGATCGTACACGTAGACCGCCTAGCTCGCTACTATGGATCAAATCATGCTCGGGACGAGCACGACTAAGCAGGGGGCAATGTTACGAATGCACCTTATGTCGAGGGCATAAGGTTCAATATCGCGTGACATGCAGTACGTAACTTTTGAGCCCTATAACTCGAGACCTAGACATTGTATAGGTGTAATATAAAAACGCATTCCTAGACTTAAGGCCTAAGGCCTATCGAATGGTACAGGTTTCATCAATTTTGTCAACTAAGTGACGACATCGAAATTTCTAGAAGCCCGTTTCCGGGAATTACCGTAGGTACCTATTGAATGTACTCGAAGTTATGCGCTATTATTATTACGTCTAGACGATTCTGGAATGTTCGATCAGCTGGCCTATATATAGCGCCGTGACGCCGACGCGAGTCAGTCTGCACTTGACTACTGAGACGAAAACAGCGATACTTAAGAAGCGATCTTTGAGAATACCTACTGCGACAACTGTAACGAGAACATTGAGTACTACGTGAAGAAACATCTGTAGTGTTATTGTGTGTTTACAACACGGACTTCGTGGACGTAAGTGAAGACTTCGGTGCAACGTCAGCAACATTCTACTTGTCATTGCCTACGATCGACTGCACCTTCGTTGCCAATAAACTTCGTAACCCTTAACCGGTATTTTAGTACCCCTAGCCCGTAACAATATTTTTGTAATGTAAAAAAGTAAATTATATGAACTCATATAACGTATCAGTAAGCTAATTCCGGAGAACACAAACACAAGCATTGTCCTGAGTTAATCAGAGCGACCAGCTATTCTTATCATTTAAATAATCATTCATGGAATAATATGCCTAAGTGATTAAACCGCTGATTTTAAAAAGGAATTATATACTGTTCGGAATTAAAATTAGGTAGGGCTATCCATCTTCTGATAGAAATTACATATTACTATTTTAATCTTTCAAGAAAATGTGAGAGTGAACCCTATATCAAGATAATATAGATGAGTCGGTTATTCGCTTAAGCGAACGTAGCAGGCTGATGACAACAGTAGTGGAGACTTTGTTAGTGACGCAGGTGACAATGAAAATACTTTTTAACGAAGAATATTTGGAATCAAATGATGTAAGCAATTGTTATGTTTTGGAATACTTTTCATTGGAAAAACCCGTTAAAACATATAATCTATACTAATATACACGCTGAAATTTTAATGGTTGTTTTCCCGCGGCGGAATGATTTGATTTAAGGAGTACTTTCGATGAATAGAGTAAAAGACAAAATTAGAAATATTTGTGTTATAAAATAATAAATAATAATTTTAAAAAAATTATCAACTCGAAAAAGTGAGAAAAATTAGTTACGCTACCTACATATTGTAGGTACTACTCGGAATGGGCATGAAACCGCCTCAATGGAAAGCAATGCATTTAATGTTCAAACCATAATAAGCTCCCGCGCGCAGTGATAGGGCATAAAACAGCTTGTAGGCAACAATCCGAAAATTCAACGACATTCCGACAAAAGAAAAAAATGTTCAAACAAAAAAATCTGTCGTGTGCGTTAATAAGGTATAAAATAACTTAAATGTACCAATACAAAAAATTACCGCTCAAAATAGCATTAAAAAAAACTACCGTTCAAAGGCGTTGCCGCTTTATAAATGTTCAAAGTAAAATAAGCTCTCGACTCTAGTGATACGACATAAAGTAGACTGCGCGCAAAAATTACAAACAAAAAAATTTCGTGTTCAGTAAATTGCAGCTAAATAGTATTTATGAAAATCTTAAGCCCGTAAAAGTATGAGTGGATAATAGTTGAAGCACGCGGGTCAATGGCCCCGCGCCATTCAGCTGTAGATTATCAGAAGTTTACTATTGGTTTGTGCTCACTTTAGAGTTTTTTTTATCACTATGTTAAATCCGCCATTTTATGTTTCTGATATTTTATTTATTGATGAAACTATTGTATTACTAAGACAAAACCGTTTCACTGCGGGAAAACAACCATTAAAATTCCACGCTGTATAAAGCTGAAGAGTTTGTTTGTTTGAACGCGCTAATCTCTGGAACTACTGTCCGATTTGAAAAATTCTTTTTGCATTGGATAGCCCATTAATTCAGAAAGGCTTTAAGCTATATATAATTATAATATCACGCTGCGATCAATAGGAACGAAGCATATAAAGAACACATCAAAACCTACGCGGGGGAAATCGCGCGGCGCAGCTAAACATTGAAGATTTTTTTTTGTTTTACTCATATTATTTAAACACCAGAGACCATAGATTTGTGTTTACATTAAAACCAGTTTTGCCTCTAGTACAAAATACTGTGCTCGAAATGCGCACAAACAGGGTTGCTGTGTGCACGGCCGCAGCGCACTCATTTATTTTCACGACTTTATAGACCGAGTGTATAAGTATATCTATGCTTTACTTCATAAAACCTGTTCCTTACCGAGCAGACACATTTCCTAACAAAGGGAGTAATGGATTAGCAATAAGCTTCAAAATGATTCCAACTGATAACAATAGTGTGTTACGCAATTAGTGTGCTGGTTGTCCCAACGAAAATATCGCTCACCCGCCCGCGACACGCAGCGCAGTAGTCGATCGCTCAGCCACTGCACCAATCGTGTCGTCAATGTATTTGTGAAAAAATATAACATGGTGTAAAAATGATTGAAATCGATTCAGTTGCTTATTCTGAACAAACTGTATTCATGTTTCGCATAAACATAAAATAACGTTGTACTGTCGACGATCTCTGTCAGAAAGTGTTAGAGTTTTATTCTACCGGCTGCGCCAGTTAAGGTAAGGACACTCGAAGTATTTATAAAAATAACTTAATTCAACTAACAGTGTGACAGTATACATGATAATGTCTTAATTCTACAGATGCAAGGTACTTAGACGTTCTTTTATGCTTAGATAACAATCATGACAGGACGACAATGAACTGTAATATAATTACATATTTGCTGAATTTGGAAGAAGCTACGCAGCTTACATAACTAATTAGCATTATTAACTGCTACATTTGTAGTAACACTACGCACGTTTCTGAAAGATGCGCGGTGGCTAAACGTAAACTAAACAAAGTTTTAGTTTCACGTTTATAACAAACGGTACGGTTCATTTAATTTCTCCGTATTTCCTGACAGTCTACGGGAGTGCGCAAAGATATTTACAATCCTCTGTGTGCCTCATCAGCTGATGCAGCGGTTCCCGGTTCCGGCGCGGAAGGCCGGTCGGGCGCCAGACGCGCACGATTGTTTTCATTCACATGAAAGAACACGAGATGAACAGCTTATCGATTCCGTTGATGCGAGCTTTGGTCAGCGCGTTGATTGTAAAGCACCTTGCATTTTGTACTTCATTAAATGAACGGCGTGTTCAACACAACTTTACATTGTGTATTTACTTACCACGCTCCATCAACTATCTCAACGGGAACATAACATTTACAAAAATTGCCCTACTAAAATTTAGATTGATTAAATAAAATGATTCTTATGTTAAATTTCATAAAGCATTATTTGCTTGTGCATAAAGTCTTTTGGCAATTTTTACTTACGGTTAGTTGGGTAAGAAACTTAAATGTTAGTAAGGTTACTCGATGACACAACAGTGACACAAAAGGAAGAACAATTAAACAACCATTAAATTATTTAAAAAAAAATATTACTCAATAAAACTTTCTAAGCGATACAATTATTACTTTTAATAATAAAGTAAAAACCATTTGGGAAATCATTAAACAACTTGAGATTATGATCGACAACAAATTAGTTCATAAAGCCGCTGACGTAGCTGGTAGCTGAGGCAATTAATGAGCTGTTTGCTAACATACCAATACCTACAACTCGTTCCTTAAATTCATCCCCATTTAGAGTCTTTTCGATCCCACCCACCGTATATGGGTGCCTTGTGGTTGCTCCTTAAAAATATAATATTGTTTGAACTGTTGTTTTGGTAATAAATTTACAAGAACTGTACTAAGAAACTATTGGCAAAGCCTGTGAAAACTATGTTGTGTCTTATCACAATAAATATAAATAAAAATGTTGAAACTTTGCTAAAACACAGTGGAAAGCAGTACTTCAAATAATAACTTGGAGATACGCGTGAGCGACGCCGCTCACACGGCGCTTTAGACCTTTTTCTCGCGAGCTCAGTATTGTTTGTACCAAGCGAAGATAAAGCGGCCGTACTTGAACTTGTTTTTAACATTTACTGAGATTATGCCCAAGACACCACCAAAATTTTCACCCAAACAGAAGACGTCTACTCAACCAGATTCTGATATGTGCAGGTTCAAAGCGCCGCCAAACAGAGGTACACCTTCTTACTCAGACTCCGATATCAGAAAGTTAGGTAGAGACGAAGAATTAAATTTGAACATAACTAAGAGGGCGAAACGTAAATGCTTACCTAGTGAGATTGGGGGCGATGAGCTTGATAGCTTTAAAAATGATCTGAGAAGTATGATTAAAGAAATGATGAATAGCCAAAGTTCTCGGATGGAGAAACTGGAACATCATATACTGGAATTTAAAAACCAATCCACCGAAATCCAAACAATCCACTCTGAACTGGAATAGTCTATGTCATCTATATCAGATCAAATATTGTCATTGGAAAGAACAATTACAAGCGTAGAAAAGGAACGTAGATCCCTGGGTGGTGAAGGTTACGTCATTGGAAGATAAGCTGGAATTCCTCGATCGCAATTAGATAAAAACATCTGTAGAAATCCGTAATGTACCAAAAAGAACAAACGAGACAAAAAATATGTTATACGATATGATCTCAAACCTGTCGAAACATTTGCAAATTGTCATAGAATCGTCAAATATCCGTGACATAGCGAGACAACCGTCGAATAGGGATACCTTATCATCAAATATAAGAGTGGAGTTCGCGAACACTCTTATAAAATCAAATTTTCTCAATACTGTGAAAGATTATAATAAAAAACACAGCATGGATAAAGCTCACTTCACTTGGGCAAAACATCAACTACAGGCACTCCCATCTACATAGCTGAGCAATTGACCCCGTACACAAAAATACTGTTCTATGCTACTAGAAACTACGCAAAGATAGAATAAATATAGTTACTGCTGGACATCGAATGGACGGGTCATGCTGATAAAAGACTCGGATAGTCAGTCAATCCTAGTTAAAACGGAACTCCAGCTGCAACAGCGGGGTACCAACAAAATGGATTGACTGCCTACTTTTATTTTAGAAACAGATTTACTTTTCATTTTAAATTCAGTTTTCTTTACTTTTTCTATTGTGTTTTTGTAGAAAATATTAGACTAAGTCTGCGTGTATTTCAAATTTATAATCACATTGACACATTAAACACGCATTCATATTCATACCCACTCATACATTCACTTTATACATACATAACACTAACAACCGCTACTCACACTCAGCTATCATACGTACCTATTCGTTTACTTGCACACCAATACTAATATATGGAATGATGTTTTTATCCCGCCCAACAATTACTTGCTTACTACTTGCTTATTGGTTCATTGTTTTCACAACCTTAACAATACTCTTAACAAATGGCTGATACCGCTTCTTATCTAGTTGAGGAGATTGATCGGTTTGCTGTGTCTGCGTCCCACTCTTGCAACCGAAACAGACGCAGTTGTTTTTAATAAAACCAAGCAGTTACTTTAAAATACTTACTCAAAATATACGATCAATAAACTATAATTTTACTAACTTACAAGTGCGTATGCAACGCATTTCTCTTGATTGTGACATAGTAGTATTGACCGAGTGCTGGCTGCCTTGCGCCAGAAATTCAACTATTCCCTTTTTACAAAACTATAATGTATACTCAACCACTAACCACATTAACCAGAGTGATGGCGTCGTAGTTTATGTAAAATCAAACCTACTCGTGACGTGTGAAGAGCTAGACTTATTGCAGTCAGGCTCAGGCATAATTGTAAAAATTACTACCGATGTTGCTATAATTTGTATTTATCGCTCGCCCTCAAATGAAAACCACCCACCAGACAAAGTCATGCCGCCAAGCGATTTGTCGTGTTCCGGCATGATGTCTGGTGAAGCCGTTTGGAGGGCGGGTCTGAGCAGTTGTGTTGCGATGTGTGCCGGGTACGATGCGCCAATTGTTGTCGTGTTGGGAGTTTGGTCGTGGAGGGTAGCGGGATCCGAAGCACGGTGCTCCGCTGGCCGACCACAGGTAGCTGGGGGCCCAAGTAGTATGCCAGCCACGTACGAAAGGCTGCCCCGCCAACTGCGAAAAATCCCAGGGTGGCACCATCGTGCCGGTTGGCGACCGGACGAGAGGACCCGATGGCGATCCCTGGGGGGGTTCGAGCGTCCCCGCAGTCTCCAGATCAATCTCCCTCTGGCCAGGCATCGTTGGTCGCATTGTTGGGATTAACATTGCATCACCTCACTCAACCGCCGTCTTCCTTCCTATTCACTCAATTTTTTTTTAAAATGAAAAGGTCCAAAAAGAAAAGTAGGTGTGAACAGCGGCCGCACATCCTCTCTTTCAAAGTGCACCTCTCTAATATTCGAGGTCTGCACTCCAATCTCATTGCAGTACATCACCACCTTGAGACTGAGAAGCCCCATCTACTTTTCTTGACGGAGACCCAGATCAGATGTCCGTCTGATGCGGCATACCTCAGCTACCCGCGATACGCATTGGAGCACAATTTCCTGCAGCGTGCCGGGGTCTGTGTGTATGTCCGCAATGACATTTGTTGCCGGCGCCTCCGTCACCTCGAACACCCTCGTTTCTCGTTCCTATGGCTGTTAGTTGACACTGGTGTGGACAAAATTGTTTACACTTGTGTCTACCGATCGCACAGCGGTGATCAGGAGACAATTCGATTATTTGACCACCTCAGTGAGGCTGCTGACAATGCGCTGCACCGGCACCCTGACGCACACTTCGTCGCTCTGGGGGACTTCAATGCCTGCCATCAGGACTGGCTTTTCCCGTACCAGAGGACCGACCACGCTGGGAGAGAAGCGCGAAACTTCGCGCTTTCAATCGGCCTTTCCCAGCTGGTAAAGCAAGCGACTAGGGTGCCTGATGTAGTTGGTCATACTGCCAATTGTCTGGACCTTCTGCTGACCACTGATCCGGACAGGTGTGTTGTAACAGTTTACTCACCGTTGGGAACTTCAGACCACTGTCTGGTGAAGTCTGTGTCGACCTTCTCCCCACCAGATCACGACTCTCGTGGTGAACGGCGAATGTGGCGATACAGGTCAGCAGACTGGGATGAGATACGCCATTTCTTTGCGTCTTATCCTTGGCAGCAGGTCTGCGTCTCTTCTAGCAATCCGTCGAGCTGTGCGGATGCTATAACCGATGTGGTGCGTCAAGCTATGGAATATTTTATTCCCTATAATGACGTGCCCGTCGGTGGCTCGGCTCGCCCATGGTTCAATGCCGATTGTGCCCAAGCCGAACAGCGTAAGCACACGGCATTTCTCACCTGGGTTGACGCTCGTGACCGCGGAGCTCCGGATCTAAGCTCAAAGAAGAGAGCCTTTAAACGTGCTGCCAAGTCCTACAAAAAGGCGCTTAAGAAGGCTCGCTTCGACCGTATTACCCAGATCTTTTTGGTCCCTTGCCAAATCGGTCGAGGCGAACTTCTGTCGGCCCTCACTGCCTCCGCTGGTTAGGCCTGATGGAACACTGGCTCATACGGCGAGAGAGAAAGCAGGTCTCTTTGCATCTCTCTTTGCCCATAATTCGCGTCTTGATACTGGCAGTGCTACTCCACCTATTTTACCCCACTGCGGTACTTCAATGCCTGAGGTTCGCATTCGGAACAAGGAGGTTCTGAGAGCACTGTGTCGTCTGGACGTGAATAAGGCTAGTGGTCCGGATGGTATACCAGCGATTGTTCTAAAAGCATGTGCGCCCGAGTTGTCTCCTGTATTGACACGCTTGTATCGCCTTTCATTTGGGACTGGTATAGTGCCCAAGTCCTGGAATCTTGCCAACGTGCAGCCCGTGCCCAAAAAGGGTAGTCGTGCCGATCCTACCAACTATCGGCCGATCTCGATCACCTCCATACTTTGCAAAATTATGGAGCGTGTATTGAACTCGCGCCTCTTGGCATACCTGGAAGGTAACGATCTCCTCAGTGACCGACAGTACGGGTTTCGCCGCAATCGGTCAACTGGGGACCTACTAGTGTATGCCACTCACTTGAAATGAAATGCAATGAAATCGTTTATTAAGCAAGTAGGATCACCGATCACTTTTACACGTCATGTTTTTTTTTTTCTTTTTTTTAAACTAGATGAAGCCGGCATTTCCTAACTGACTACCTCTGAGAAGAAATAGCCGAAACAAACTCAGGGATCATCGTCTTTTTTAAAGTCCAGACATTAAAAATGAAAATGTTTACAATAATTTACGTTATAATTACGCATATTGCTTAATAACAATGCTTAACAGAGCGAGCAGCTCAGTCCCAAGCCTCTCTATCCTCTAAATAATCTGAGATTTTATAATACCCCTTTTTGCAAAGTTTGGCCTTTATATAGGTTTTATATCGTTTAATGGGTAAGTTTCGAATGTCCATGGGAAGCTTGTTGTAAAAGTGTATACATTGACCCATGAACGAGTTGCCTACTCTGTGGAGACGAGTGTGATGTACAGCAAGATTGTGTTTGTTCCTGGTATTTATATTATGAACTTCGCTTATTTTCTTAAAATTAGATATATTTTTATGTACATACATAAGATTTTCAAATATATATTGCGAAGCTACAGTCAGAATGTTCACCTCTCTGAATTTTTCTCTAAGAGAATCTCTAGGACCAAGGTTGTAAATGGCTCGAACAGCCCTTTTCTGTAAAACAAAGATGGTATTGATGTCCGCACAAGTTCCCCAGAGAAGAATCCCATAAGTCATAAGACTATGAAAATAACTAAAATAAACAATTCTGGATGTATTCACATCAGTTATCTGTCTAATTTTCTTAACTTGTGGGGCGAGGCCCTCGAGAGAAATGGGGAAGCGATTGCTGTCTCCCTTGATGTCTCGAAGGCCTTCGACCGGGTATGGCACACTGACCTTTTGAGTAAGCTTCCAGCATACGGCATTTCCCCTAGCCTGACTGGCTGGGTAAAAGACTTCCTGACTGAACGGTCCCTCCGAGTTGTTGTCGACGGATGCTCATCTGAGCCCATGTCGACTAATACTGGTGTTCCTCAGGGGTCTGTTCTCTCTGCAACTCTGTTTCTGCTGCATATTAACGATCTGTTGATGCCCGGTATCTATGGGTATGCAAACGACAGCACAGTTGTGGTGAGATACCTGCCGGATGCTCGGGCTAGTAGGGAGTCAATCCGGTCCGAAAGAGAGGCCATGGTAGAGCGAACGAGTGTTGCACTTCAGGCAGTCTCCGAATGGGGCAATGCCAATCTTGTAGCATTCAATGCCGCCAAAACGCAGCCGTGTCTTTTCACCGCCAAAACGAGCCCGTTCACCTTGGCTCCTACTTTTCGAAATGTATCCTTGGAGTGTACCGACCGCCTTCAGCTTTTGGGTGTTGAGATTTCCTCGAACCTAAACTTTGGGCGGTTCATTGAGTCCAAGGCCAAGGTGGCTGCCAGAAAACTTGGCGTTATCGCAAAGGTCCGGCAGTATTTCACACCAGGGCAGCTTCTAATGTTGTACAAAGCACAGGTCCGTTCGTGTGTGGAGTACTGTAGCCACATTTGGGCTGGTGCTGCTAAGTGTCACCTGGCCACTTTGGATTCAGTGGAGAGGCGTGCGAAGGGGCTGATTGGTGACCTTGATTTGACTCGAGTTGGTCTCCAAAGCCTAGAGCACAGGCGTAGAGTAGCCAGCCTTTCGGTGTTCTATAGGATACATTTTGGGGAGTATGCCAGGGAATTGCACGATTTAATTCCCCCGTCTCCGTTCCACCATCGGACGACCCGTCGTACAGCGAGTTTCCACCCTTATGTTGTTAACACCTCTACGATCCGGACGAAGCGTTTCGCCTCCTCCTTTATACCGCGTACATCGAGGGACTGGAACAATCTGCCGGCGGCGGTGTTTCCGTCGGACTACAATTTGAGTGTCTTCAAGGCTAGAGTGAATAGGCTCTTAATAAACTACTGCGCTTTACCATCAACGATTGCGTCACTGCTTACCATCAGGCGGGATTGCGGTCAAGCGCTGGTTTATATTTTAATAAAAAAAAAAAGACGTGTACAATAACGCGATGCAAGATAATTATGTACAAGACTGTGAACAGGAATAGAATGTTAATAGAAATGCGACTAGAATGCTGTTTAATAATAGAATGTGTCCTACAAGCTATGCACTCACTTAAATACTAGCTATCTCTAAACAATAGTGGGGTAACCAATAGAAAATCAGCTTGCTGTCCTGCGGATCTCCACGCGGTGTCGCGAGCGTCCTCAATGTTGATTCGTTGATCGAGGGAGGCTGCGGTGTGTGATTGGTCGGTGTAGAAAGCGCGCTAATTCACAGTTCACGTGCAAGACAGCTCGCTATGGTTCTCACGCTCACAGTCCAAGGCAGTATCCATTTAGAAATGACTATCATCTGTGCTCAAAGTATTCACAACTAAATCTCAGATTCTTGGCAAATGTGATGTGATCCCTTGTCCTACAATAATATTAGTTTGTTGTTTACAGTTTCCACAAACAATAATTACAGATTTAATAATAATATGTTTTCAATCACAGAACATTGTATATGTTTGTTGTAAAAATTAAAAACAGTGAGAAAACTTGTATTTTTTAAAATTGCATCTATGTATTAGGATTAATACTTTCATATATATGGGAGAAAAAAAAAAATTAAGCCTTTAACATATTGTGTGTGTGTGTGGTTCGCAAAGCGCCAGCGGCATCTACCTGGATGACACATTTTAAACATTTGCAATTTAATTATAGAAAAGGGTAAGCAAGAATAAATAATCACAGTGATTTAATAATCATCCACTTCATCATATACAATAATAATAATATACAAAAATAAAAATAACGTAATAAAACTGTGCAGGCGGTGTTAAATCTTGTTGATGCCTTGGGCAAGGCCCAAGGTACAATTATAGACATTATGTGACAACAGGAACCTATAGTCCGTTGTCCTATGTACCAAGCAATTACAGTAATATTGTTTTATAGCCTCTCTTCCATTAAAAGTACTGTCAACTAAAATGTAAGTAAAATATGTTTTTGAACTAACATATCTTGATTTAATCGACCTCTCCATAGCCAGCAAGGTTGAGTGGATATCGACAGTTCTTTTAGTAGGTCCATATTTTGACCCACTTCCATATCATATCTACCGTCTTCTCGTATGTGCTCACCATAATATGACCTAGGCTGTTTACAATACTGTATAATAAACTTGTCTAACTTTAAAAATATGTCGTTCCGATTCTTGTTTCAAGGAAAGTTTACTTTTGTAACCAGTGTTTCTCAGTGTAAGTGAATCATTGTATTCTGTTTTTTGAGAAATAAATGTCTTAAACCATACTTTTATTAAATCACTATGTGTGAGCTGAGGAAAATCATTTAAGTTATCATTTTGAACACTTATATTTGAAAAATCAGCCCTACGTCGGTTTATATTATTTTGGATGACATAATAACCTAAATCATTTTCTCTGTTCTTATTGTCGTTGATTATTTGTAAAATATCTTCAGCATCAACACGATTTGTAATGGGAGAGTGAAAACCATTTAATAGTGAGGCAGCTACCTTAAAATCAGTCATTGAATGTTTTGAAGCAGTATTAAAATTATCTTGTCTAAATAATATAAAATCTCTCTTAAACCTTCCGTTCACCACTTCAACAATCCATCTGCATATGGTGATGGCCCTTCTTGATTTATTAGCTTCTAATGAGGAATGCTGCCATTCGCTCTCCGGCAATGTTGATGGTAGGTAAGTTCTTATGTACTACACTCTGACAGCAGTTGTTTATAATCAAATTAGTAACTACTTTAGTTGTTTTGAAAACATTAAAATACCGTGGATGGACGCAGCGCGGCTGTAACCCGCGCAGAGCACCCACGAGCGACGACGACGTGACCCGCGAGCATGACCCGTGCGCCACGCCCGCAAGCCAAGTAATTTAATTTACAAGTTTAATTAATTTTAACCTTTTGAGAGAGTCGTGCAAATGCTGTACATAATAGATGCGGCAGGTAGCGACCCCGCTCGCGACACAACGAATTAACTAACAACACTATTTGTACGGAACCAAATCTAATTACGCAGCCGTCCTTACGCTCACAAAAAGTTAAAGTAATTTAGCACGAGTCGCCGCGCCTGCCGCGCTACCCTCATAACTATTTAATTTGACCGTAGCGGCGCAGCGCCGGGCACCTCGGTCTTCTCAAAAAAGTATCTCATTACTATCAACTCGTGCCTACCATATACGGCGTCTACTATAATAAAATAAAAAAGAAACGTTGCCCCCCATACTAGGATTTTTTCCTGTATGATGCGGTGCGTTTACAAATATTTATGTAAACTCACATACACAAACAGACAGACAACTGTCTCAGCTAAAGGTAAGCAGAGGGGAGAGTAACGAAGAGAGGACAACGACAAGAACGCATCCGCGATCCAACTCGCTTGATGCCATTGCTGCTCGTAAACAACGACTCGATCGAAAATCACACATCTCGGGGCAATAATGTTGCGACTATACTCCGCACAGAGCACGTAACGTCAAATCCTTTCCACGTAACGATGCGGTATTTTTTTCGTTATCGTTAATATACTTTCGACATATATTCGTTATTGATTTCTTAACTCCATTATTATTTATTACTAGCAACCAGAAATTGACATGTCATGGGCAACACACACGACTCGTCAATTTCTGTTATTATGGGCGGGATTAAGAAGCTTTGTGTCATATATTAGATAACTTATACCGTTAACACAGAGCACGCAACGGAAGCTCTCAAAGATGATAATTTTCCCCATTTTTTCACATTTTCCACTGATTCTTCGCTCCTATTGGTCGCAGCGTGATGTTATAATAAATAGCCTTCGTCGATAAATGGAATTTCCGGCAGAAAATAACTGTTCAATTCGAATTGAGTTTAGAACGTTCAGACAAACAAACTCTTCAGCTTTATTATAAATTAAATGTTAATTGTTATCGATGTTTGACACATCAAAGTATTATTTTTAGACTGTGAAAATACATTGTGTTGTATGCATGGTTGAGTGCAGCACTGCTAAGAGAACTGCAACAACTTTATAGTTCTTGTTAATTAGAAAGTGTCATGCTACCTGTGCGCAACCTTTGATCAGCTGAATGAGATGAGATGAGTTGACACGAGTACATTTGTCCAGGGGGCCTAGTCTGCTATTTTATATAATTTTGTCATTACAGCACGTTTCCATTGTCATTTTGCTATTGAGATAGCCTGTAATCTGCTAATATCATAAACTTCGGTCATGGTATTGTAACGGAATGGTCATTGCTGTAATGCCATTATTATAAAACTCGTTAGTAGGAATGAGTTTCTGAAAACTAGTACCAAATTTGAACATTTCTTAAAGCAAGATTTTTTTAATATGTATTTTTACATATTAATTATAAGTTTTATAAGCAGTCTGGAGTAGAACATAGTTCTTAAATAGCAAAAAACATTATTGTGAAACTATAAAAGTAAATAGGTATGTTGTTTTTTGTTAAAGTCAAATGTGACACTAATACAAACTGACTGACGTTTATTTGTTTTTTTTTTAACAGCCGGTGTTTTGATATGTATATATTTTTGTTTATATTATTCAAATTATATTTACTACGTAGTTATGCATAACCAACCCTTACCTCGCACAGTAACTGACACAACACCATAACATGCAGCTATTCTAGGTAGCCATTAAGCTCAAGTTTAATTCTTATGAAATCAATGACAAATAAAGCAATAAGCATCGACTAACAGATTACTATTATGAGTCACACACACACACAAGTAAACTTTCAATTAGAATACGAATAAGCACATGTAACCTACATTGAAGTGTTCTTCTTTTGTTCCATTTTATTAATAACTAACGGCCGCCAGCGACTTCGTTCGCGTGCAGTTAGTTATGCTCCGTTCCTATTGGTTGCAGCGTTGATGTTATATAACCTAAAGCCTTCCTGGATTAATGGGCTATCAACTCTTCAGCTTTATACAGTATGTTAAGAAAACCCTGTCCGACCCATAAGGATAAAAAAGGTTAGGTAAACACATGACCAAATATAATATAAAATTTTACGTAATCATCATAGTACCAATACAAATGAATTTTGAAATAATCTTTTATTCCCGCGAATTAATTCCAACTTCCCCGAAATTTGGTAATTTTTAAAAAGTGACAACACCGGTATTATTATGAGCAAATAGCGATGCGACCACGTGCCGCGTGCCCTGCCGCCCGCCGCCTCCGCCGCCTCCGCCGCCGCGAGCTGAAGGGTGGATAACGCAGATTTATTAAGTTACCTCTTTTTGCGAAATAATATTTATTTTTTTAGGTGGATTTTTTTTTTAATTTAGCCCGGTTTTGTATGCATTAGTAGAATCAGTTATCGATACCTAACAACACCTTCACGGGTCGGACAGGGTTTTCTTAACATACTGTATATTAGACGAAGGTATATAATAATAACTGAAAAAATTGCAAAATACCCAGATTTATCCATAGAGCTTAAAACGCAGTGGAACATCACCCACACCAAAACTATCCCCATCGTAATATCCAGCACAGGTGTCATCCCAAAAACCCTACACAATAGCCTTAACACATTAAACATTATTTTATTTCAGTTCAGCAGTTATTCTTAACACATGCAGGTTAACCCGAAAAATTTTAAATACTTAATTTTATTCAATCTTTTTGAAGTGAAACTTCTTTAGGCACGCTTGACTTGGGGAGTAAACTGGCGAAAGCGTTACGAAAAATGTTACGAAAAATGAAAGGGCAAGGCGAACGGAAGCAAAGTATAGTCCTATTTCGTCTGTACTACAACCAAGGAGTTGGCTCATGTAAATATTTCATGACATGTCGAGTATGAAGTTGTGAGTTCGCATCGCGCCGAAGGCAATATATGTTTTTTGGATCTTTTTAAGATTTGTTAATAATTGATTACCTAAGAGCACAAATAATTTATAAATTTCGTTCTGTTCTGGCTTTTATATTGTTTTATATATTTTTGCTGAACATTTCTGATATAATTGAAAGTATAGAAGAAGATATCGTCACAATACGATAATTGGACACAAAGTACAAATTGCTTTCGAGCCTCATAAGCTCAATTATTAAACTAAGTACCTTGATTGATTAAGAACTATGAATTTCTTCGAGAACATGACGCTGCGAACACCCCCCGACACCCCTCATTGATTACCTCACCCCCCCGAGGATTATCTCGGGAACCAGAGGTCGTGGACTACCCGAGTTTGGGGTCCCCTGAATCAGGAGGAGGAGCCCGACCTTTTGGCCCCGAGGGAATCCACTCCACCCTCTCCCCTTCCCCCCTCTCCCTACCCCCCGCAACCCCACGAAATCTACCCCCCCCCCGCCCCCTTTAGTTACCTCACCCCCCCGTGGATTATTTCGGGAACCAGAGGTCGTGGACTACCCGAGTTTGGGGTCCCCTGAATCAGGAGGAGGAGCCCGACCTTTTGGCCCTGAGGGAATCCACTGACCCCTCTCCCGCTCCCCCCTCCCTCCCCCGCAACCCCACGAAACCTATCCCCCCCCGACCCCCTTTAGTTACCTCACCCCCCCGTGGATTATCTCGGGAACCAGAGGTCGTGGACTACCCGAGTTTGGGGTCCCCTGATTCAGGAGGAAGAGCCCGACCTTTTGGCCCCGAGGGAATCCACTTTTTTTTTTTTAAATTGGAGGTCTATGCAAAAATATTAATTTATAAATGAAAGCATGAAATAAATTTAAATATTTATAGAAAATTAATATATGTATATGTGTATACATGTATATATTGTACACATATATATATATATATATATATGTCGGAGATCGTCGATTAATTTTAATAGAAGTTGCTGATTTGATTTACGTAGTAGAGGGGCGAACGCTTGTGACGTTATTTTGTGATGGCGTCACATGGACAGAGTCGCTTTGGAAAGTGCGGTTCGTCGAACGGTGACTTTGCATCGAGACGCGGACCAAGGCACTTCTCCGAACCTAAACTGTCGGTTTGCCTATTCAAATTGTTATTATGAAGATTGGAGGGTATATCTACACGTCGTGCTTCAATTCAAAACTCACCTACGAAATGGAACCTGTACCACCACACCAAGATGCTGTCGATCCTACCGCTCTGCCGTCGCTGTCTCCGACATCAGAAGTTGGATAAAGAACTACACTGCTCACAATCTCGTTATAAATCAAGGAACAGAATAACGTGAGGCTGGAAGTGAACGTGATCGCTCCGCGTGATAGTTCGCTGCAGGAGTGCGCTGCAGGAGTCCGCTGCAGGCGTGCACGTGCGGCTGGACGCGGCGCTGTCGCGACAGTGCTGGCTGATCCTTGGTGCGCGACAGTGCTGGCTGATCCTTGGCGCGCGAAATTGCTGGCTGTTGCTTGGCGCGCGACTGTGCTGGCTGTTGCTTGGCGCGCGACAGTGCTGGCTGTTGCTTGGCGCGCGAC
Source organism: Sesamia inferens (assembly GCA_037179545.1). Taxonomy (NCBI): domain Eukaryota; kingdom Metazoa; phylum Arthropoda; class Insecta; order Lepidoptera; family Noctuidae; genus Sesamia; species Sesamia inferens. The sequence goes on along the minus strand of CM073939.1, from coordinate 30,218,193 downwards.
GGTGCTGGTTGTTGCTTGGCGCGCGACAGTGTGGCTGTTGCTTGGCGCGCGACAGTGCTGGCTGTTGCTTGGCGCGCGACAGTGCTGGCTGTTGCTTGGCGCGCGACAGTGCTGGCTGTTGCTTGGCGCGCGACAGTGCTGGCTGTTGCTTGGCGCGCGACAGTGCTGGCTGTTGCTTGGCGCGCGACAGTGCTGGCTGTTGCTTGACGCGCGACAGTGCTGGCTGTTGCTTGGCGCCCGACAGTGCTGGCTGATGCTTGGCGTGCGACAGTGCTGGCTGATGCGTGGTGCGCGACAGTGCTGGCTGATGCTAGGCGCGCGCCGTGCTGGCTGTTGCTTGGCGAGGGAGGTGCGCTTGCGGAGCGTGCAAAGTGCGCTTGAGGAGCGCGCTTCTAGCTGCTTGGTGAATCGCATCAATGGCGTGTGACACTGCTGGAGCTGTGTGCGGCGCAGCCGGAGCTGCGTGTGGCGCAGCCGGAGCTGCTTGCGCTTTGCGGAACACCCAAGGTTTCAAGACTTGAGCCTCTACTCTGCAGGCGATGAAAAGGTTTCAAAATACCCAAAATGTTTGTGGTAACCTAATGGGATTTTATGAGAGCTCAGAGATGTCTGGTGTGCAACGGTTGACAACTGCCAAGTGGCAGGTGTTTGTGGGAAATTGCCATAATCCGGTGAGTCGTACTATTTTTATTTTGATTCCGTGGCCGAATGTTCTCTTGTCAGGCAATCTGTAATTTCATTGATGTGTGTACACACGCGCCAGTATATATAGAGTGTACAAGGTATTGTGTACAGATCAATTTCTTTGCGACACGATAATAAGAGTTATTTGCAAATTTAATTTTTGTACTACCCGTATTCTTTATTATAATGGGCTGAGAAATTTTAAATCAGGGTTTTAAAATTATGATGTCTGGTTTGTCTTTATTTCGAAACTAAAGTTCACTGTGGCCTATAGTTACGAGCTCGCTTGAGCTTATGATAGTATGTGTGGCTAGACTATTAAATCTTCTCAAGAGAACAAGCGGCAACGAACATAGAAATGAGTGCTATTTACGAAAAATGTAAATTTGATAGAAATGAGCTAAAGTAATGAAATTTAATATTGGTGAGTTGTTTGATGGCGATAATCGCGATCGTTACCTATTGAAATCGTTGATTGGAAACAGAACTTATATGTACCCCACGATCGCATAGGTACGAAAGATTTTTCCAAGTAATGTCTGCTGAGTTAGATTTTCAAAATGTAGAAGATGGTGAGGAGGGTGCCTCCGCCAGCAAATAGAACACGTATCATGGCTGAGTGGTCGCGCTGCACGCACTAGTCTGTAGTCGTAACTGCAACCCAGTGAGAGGTTGTTCAGAGCGCGATGGGCAGCTAGTGGTGTGGCGGGGACACTAGTAGGTGTGGTCGCGCTGCACGCACTAGTCTGTAGTCGTAACTGCAACCCAATGAGGGGTTGTTCAGAGCGCGATGGGCAGCTAGTGGTGTGGCGGGCACACTAGTAGGTATGGTCGCACTGCATGCACTAGGCTGTAGTCGTAACTGCAACTCAGTGAGGAGTTGTTCAGGGCGCGATGGGCAGCTGGTGATGTGGCGGGGACTTTGGTAGATATGGTCGCACTGCATGCACTAGTCTGTAGTCGTAACTGCAACTCAGTGAGGAGTTGTTCAGGGGGCGATGGGCAGCTAGTGATGTGGCGGGGACCTGGGTCTCGGAGGAGACTATTAGTTGTACGGTCATGTGTTGACCTGGGAGTCGTGGACTCTAGAGTTGGTCGTATCACAAGAGGTGATGACGATATGGGTGTCAACTATGAGTTGTCTCTAGCTACTGTGGTAGCGAACCATGGTGTGTTTTCTTATTGAAGATTATGATTTTGATTTGATAATTATGAGGCTTGGAGGAACCTTTTGTTTTCTTTTTGAAAGTTTATAATTATGAGGCTTGAAGGAAGCTTTTAAGTTGTTAAAACAATTAAGTTTGTTTGGTTTTCTAATAGTCAATGTAACTAAACGTGACGTGTGACGGTCAGGTTGGCCGAGCTCTAAAATGCTTCCAAGTCGGTTTTCTGTGTTTTTTTTAAATTTGTTACAGACGTGCACGAGGACGTGCAACGGGAAATATCGAAATTTGGCCGGAATCGGCGGTTGGCCTGGTGAACCGGATCCTGGACTCCGGGGCTGAGGGAGCTTCGGATGCGACTTGGATTGGCGCTGGGATGATGATGATGATAATGATGATGCACGAGGACGTGCAAATCGTCAGGCTGGCCGTGTCGGAGATCGTCGATTAATTTTAATAGAAGTTGCTGATTTGATTTACGTAGTAGAGGGGCGAACGCTTGTGACGTTATTTTGTGATGGCGTCACATGGACAGAGTCGCTTTGGAAAGTGCGGTTCGTCGAACGGTGACTTTGCATCGAGACGCGGACCAAGGCACTTCTCCGAACCTAAACTGTCGGTTTGCCTATTCAAATTGTTATTATGAAGATTGGAGGGTATATCTACACGTCGTGCTTCAATTCAAAACTCACCTACGAAATGGAACCTGTACCACCACACCAAGATGCTGTCGATCCTACCGCTCTGCCGTCGCTGTCTCCGACATATATATATACATACAGATGGTGCGAAAGAAGTTTCACTTCAGTCGTGTGGTCATAAGCACACTCGTTTTTTTTTTTTTTTACTTAATACTTGGCTTCGGCCCGTGCCAAATTCGACCCACACACAGGTGTGAGATATATTTTTTTTTAAAATAACGATAATAATAATGGCAACACCGTCAACGTCAAAGAAACACATTCAAATAATTTACCACTATAATATTTAATAAATTAATTAATAGTTCTTTGTGCATATATATATATACCCACTGTGAATCTCACAACAGTAACAAATAATATACATACAACAAAAATAATAGCCGAAATAAATATAATGGACAAACCAGAGAAGACAGGATGACAGAACATGTCACCTAACAACAACAAATAGAAATTTAATTATGTGAAAATATGTTGACAAGATCTGTCGCGAGACAATGTCGCTCACCATCTCCGGACTCGTTGCTCAGCTCCGCCTCGCCGCCGCCGGTCTCCAGCGCCACTGTAAGTGCTGTGACGACCCCGGCCGCGGCAGTTGCGTCGAGCTCGAGCGATGAATACTTCTCTCCGCCAACAACACCACCACCTGTTCGCCGACGGGAAGAACGCCGGCCGCCGGACTGCTTAGGATCTCGAGGCCCATCGGCTTCTGGCAGGGTCCCAGCTCCCGGCGGAAGTGTGCAGCGCGTGAGATGGACACAATCCATCAACGAAAATGCCATGCGCTCATACTATGGGGTTTCAGAGGGAGGAAACAACCTGACCGCGTACCGTGTTCGAATGCTCTCTCTGTTTCAGGTGCTTGAACCAGCTGTCAACGTTTCGGCATAACGACTGTCGGATCAGGTACGGGTTATCCAGCGTAATCATATGTTGGATGATACTGTGCTTGATCGCCTGTGCTTATGCCGTGTCATCGCTCACCAGTCGCAGACTGCGGAGATACCACCGCAGTCAACAAACTATGCTGATGAGGGGAGTAATCATAGGGCTACAAATGTAAATACCCAGTGCAATGAGGAATTAAGGAATGCTTTGGAGGCTGCGATTCGGGAATATCGTTACATGTCGGCAGAACTTAGACCACACCTGCTACGTTTGCCCATGCATAACAGAAATAGGGCACTGATGGCTGCTCTGGATGCACAGTTATCAAATTATTTTGATACCTGCGAGGACCTCACGGATACTTATTCAATCCTGTACTGCGCAGCTGTAGCAGCTTGTCGTGTAGCTCATATCAAATTTCACAGTGACTCCAGAGCTACACGACCGAAACCAGTAGTACCAGCTTGGCAGCACAAGATTGAACATCGTATTGGTGAGGCCAGAGCACTCATCGGTAAACTAATCTGCTTCAGGGAGGGTAATACTCGTCCTAGTGAGAGAGTCCTGTGAGGAGGGCATTCTCAGGTACAAATACCAGCCCTCAGAACTATATGGCCCATGTCACGGAGCACATTGACTTCCTGAAGCAGAAAGTGTGTGCATGGACGAATCGTATTCGTCGATATAAACGACAAGTAGAACGGTACACCCAGAATCGCACCTGCCAGAGCAATCAAAGGTGGGTTTATAGGGACTGGGAACAACCAGAACAAGGTGTGACTGACACGTGCATACCAGATGATGATGCCATGTTTTCATTCTGGCGCAGTGTCTGGTCGGTGCCTGCCAGTCACACTGAAGGTGACTGGGCTCGGGATGTCGAGCGAGCCTGTGATCCAATACCTGAAATGGGGGCTATTACCATCTGCTCCCAAGATGTAGCTCGTGCAGTCCGTCCGTTACACGTTAACTGGAAATCTCCAGGACCGGACGGGCTGCATAGCTTTTGGATAAAATGGTTTCCAAGGTCGCACGCTCGCTTGGCATCTCAATTCCAGACTGCTTTAGTGTCTGGTTCGTTACCTCAGTTCCTAACTACTGGAATAACCCACCTGCTCCATAAATCAGGTAGCACTGCGGAACCCAAAAATTATAGACCGATCACCTGTTTACCGACGGTCTATAAAGTACTTACATCCATTTTGAAAACTAAAATTAACAAACATATTAACAGCAACGCCATCACGCCTGCCTCTCAAAATGGATGTAGGAGCGGGTCCCGCGGTACAACAATTCACAACTGAAGGAGCTACTGAAAATTACTGAAATTTTCAGTAGCGCCATCAGGATGGAATTTGGTGTAGACAAATTTGCGGTCATGCATGTAAAGCGAGGAGAGATTGTGGAATCCGTGGGAACCCAACTCACGAGTTCCATAAACCTAAAGAGCCCTCTCCGCATCCGAAACCTATAAGTATTAGGGTATGTCGGAAGCGTTGGGTATCAATGTTACTGACATGAAGCAATCGTTGAAGGAACGCCTCTTTGGCCGCCTGAAAAAAGTACTTAATAGTCTTCTATCAAGCGGAAACAAGGTGCGCGCTTTTAACGGTTGGGTCATGCCAGTATTGATGTACTCTTTCGGCATATTCAAATGGACTCAAACCGAACTTGACGCTCTGGATCAGAGGGTCCGTACGCTGCTGACTGCAAATCAATTGCATCACCCACGATCATCGGTTATGAGGCTTTAGCCACGACTTCCACATTTTCGCGGGATACCGCGAAAATGTGGAAGTCGTGGCTTTTTAAACGCTAAGACCGTTTACAATCGCGAGATATGCAGTCTCAGGGAATATTTTCTAGAAACCGACGTGGGGATGCATCGAGATGTGGTCGCGGTTGACAAGGGCCTCACTCCGCTCTCTTGGCTAAAGAGAACTGGCGCAAACCCGTAGTGCTTGACACAAATGATCGCATGGAGGTATGGAAGAGCAAAGAGCTTCACGGACGCTTTTACCGAGCCCTACATGGGCTCGATGTAGATTTTCAAGCGTCCGTACCCTGGCTAGGTTTCGGTGATCTTTTTGGGGAAACCGAAGGTTTTGTATGTGCAATTATGGACGAAGTTATGATGACGAACAGTTATCGGAGATTTATTGTGAAAGACGGCACAGTTGACATATGTCGGGCATGTCACCGGCCTGGGGAATCAATAAGGCATATTATCTCCGGGTGTTCTCGTCTAGCTAACTGAGAGTACTTGCATATACACAACCTTGTAGCCAGGATAATTAAAGGATAATCTCAAATACAACCTTGTGGAATCGGAGGTGCCGTACTACAGGTATATGCCAGTTCTCGAAAATGGCCATATCACTTTGTACTGGGATCGATCCATCATCACTGACAGGACTTTTGTTACCATTAAGCCTGATATAGTGATGGTGGATCAATCAGAGCGGTGTGCAGTGATTGTTGACATAACCATCCCGCATGATGAGAACCTCGTGAAAGCCGAGAAAGATAAACAAATCAAGTACAAGATACTTGATTTGTTTATCTTGCTTGGCTCACGAGGTTGTCGACATGTGGGAGGTGGATTCAGCAATCATTGTGCCGATAGTCGTGACAGCCAATGGCTTAATAGCCAAGAGCCTCGACCAACACCTCAAGAGGCTCTCGTTAGGCAGCTGGATCAAAGACTTGATTCAGAAAACTGTACTTCTGGATACGGCTCGCATTGTCAGGAAGTTCCTATCTCTGGAGCCCTGACCGCCGGTAGCTTGGACCCTGTTCCCGATGTCGGCGGGCTACTATTTTTTATATTTTTAAATATTACAAATTTACAAAATTTATACATATAATTTTTAACTAATATATCGGCAATAGGTTTTTTTTATTTCACAGCTTGTCCTTCGACAAAGGCCTCCTCTAAAGCTTTCCATTTTGTTCTGTCCCTTGCAGTACGTGTCCATTCTGGACCAGCTAACTTTTTATGTCTTCTTCCCATCGTTTAAGTCTACCTTTGCTCCTTTTACTGCCTCTGGGGTTCCATTCCGTCACTAGTCTCGTCCATTTTTCTTTTTCCTCCCTTAGCATGAGTCCTGTCCATCTCCATTTCAAGCATTTGTAGACAGTATATATATTTTTGAATTTTGTTTTATTCTTTATATTTAGTAATATCACTTTTCCCCTTCTATTCACTCCAATTACGCTCTTTTCCATCCCATTTTGGCACACTTGGATTTTTTGTGTTGTTTCTCGGTTAGTGACCATGTTTGACATCCATATAATAAACACGGGAGAATAGATACATGTGTTGAATATTTTCCGCTTGTCTTTGATAGGTATATCTTTATCTTTCATGACCTCACTTAGGGACCAAAACCGTTTCCATCTGTTTGCTATCCTCCTATCTATTTCTTTTTGCATTGTGTCTTCTCTAGATATTAGTTGTCCCAAGTATATATCGAATCGAAGGCCTTCTCATAGTCCACAAATGCCAAGCATAGTGGTTTGTTATACTCCTCGGACTTCTGCCGTACGTTATACTTCTCGCCTTATCGTTCTTGAACTGTTTCAGGGCCATGCTAATCTCGTACAGGCTGACGTCCGGGATATCGTCGGTGTAGTGTCGGGTTAGTCTGGCTCTAGGATCATTAGCCAGGCTTACAACAGGCGCGTGTGTTGATGTGTATAACTCTCCGTAGAATTTCTTAATCTCACCCAAAGGCTCGGGCTTGGAAGTGACGATCCTACCATCCCCATTCTTCAGCTTCGCAAGTAGGCTCTGTCCAACAGACAAATCTCTTACGAACACTTTGGAGCCTTTGTTCCGCTTGACAGCCTCTTTAATACAATTTGTATTAAATTGGCGTATATCGCGAGTCAGAGACTTTAAGATTCGTCTATTAAGGCATCTGATACGCGAAGCGTCATCAGGGAATTTTAAGACCGCCTCCCGTCTTTCTTGCATTAGCCGACGGGAGGGACCGGAAATCTAGTTCTGTCCTTTTGAAGGGAGGGTTTTCAAGAACTTGGACCCTTCTGTTTGCAGTGTTTCCACAAACCTGTTGTTATAGTGGTCCACATCTACGCATTCACCGAGGTATTCAAAGCAATTTTGCAGTTCGATGTGAAAGCTTTCGGGGTTTTGGAGCTGGGTTGACGCTGGACGGAGCGTAGACTTCATAAATCGAGAGCGTTCGAGCCTAATGTTGAGGTTCAAGATGCCTCTAACAATACGGTGCTCACTCCCGGTTTAAACCGCATAGATCACGGAGACATCGTTGAATATTTGCCTTCTCGTTGACATTATGAGGTCTATCTTGTTTTTGGTCTGACCATCGAGGCGTATCCAGGTCCACTTGCGGTGCAATGGTTACCTGAAAAAAGAATTCATCACAAAGAGTCCTGGGAGTCCTTTTCCATGAAATCCATTAGCATCTGACCTCGGGGATTCTGATTTCCAATTCCAAATTGTCCCAATTTCATCTCGTCCGCCTCTCACATGCCCAGTTTTGCGTTAAAGTCCCCCATGACAACAGTGTAGCGGGTTTTAGAGGTCTCTACTAATGTTTTAAACCCGTTTAAACCCAAAAAACCGGGTTTTAACCCATTTCCACCCATTGGGTTTAAACCCTCTGCCCATCTCTAGTCGCAACTCACGAGCTCCTAACTAGACGATTCCTTAAAAGACCGTGATGTGACACAGTCTGCTACGACGGTGACGTCTAGCTCTATGTCCTGAGAAAACAGCACGGGTAGGAAACAGCTTAGTAACATCATGTATTAACACGTTTGTAATATATGTATTTGCGAGCGTTAGTGTAACACGACTGCCAGTCTTCTTCCCCACTCGTGTCAGAGATGGTAGATAATGACCACACAATGCGTTTGAGTACCAATTTGAAGGTCAGCTAAGCCGCGCGTCATCCTCGACAACACGTGGAAATCGCCGCATGACCGGAGCGCACCATAATTAAGACTCATAACAAACAGCCCTCGGGTGCAGGGCGCGCCTGATGAACACGCGATCGATCCGCGCCCCACGCCCGCGCGCCCCCCGCGCCCGCCGCGCTCTTACGTCACCCGTTCAAAGAAACGTGACGGCATCCGAGATGAGCGTGAGATGAGACGCGCCACTACACAAGTGATGTAGGCAGAACAGCCAGTCGCCGCGATGACTACGGACGTTGACGGACGTAGACGGACGTTGGACGTTGTGTTATAACTGCTGTGATATATCTCAACGCATTATTTATAAGGCATCCAAAATTTATACATAGTACCTGAGACAAGTATTTGGAAAACAAACGCAGTGATACACCGGCGCAGCTTGCTTGCGACTCTCTAGTTCTAGTTCGATCATTCGTCATTTGTGCAGTCGGTCAATCTGTTTAAGCAATTACCATCAGAATTGAAGAATATTCAGAATGTGAACATATTCAAAAATAAACTCAGGGATTTGATAATCCTATTACAGTATTGACGAATTTTGTAATGACAAAAGTATTAGTATTATGTTGACATTAAACTATAGTTGTGTGTACTCTTTGTTTGACATTGTTTGATTTTTTTTTTGTTTGACATTGTTTGACTTATAAATATTGTTTTCTTTTTCTAATTAATTATCCGACTTAATTGTATTTTTGTGGTATTGCTAGGAGCAATGCATAAATTGTATTTACAAGTACTATATTTGCTATGTATAAATACTGTACTTTGAGATTGCTTATATTTTAATATTTATGTTGCTTTTTCTTGTATACCTAATGTAAACATCTCAAAACAAATGTATTTTTGTTATGAAATAAAGAACTTGAACTCTAGTTTATTTAGGTGTGCGTAGGTGAGCCGAGTGGCGCATGTTCCAAGTGATCCTTTTGCGAGCGTGTGCCGTACGAGTGGTAGTTACGGTGGCGTTGATGCTGTGTGGCGGTGGTGTGGCGGTAGCATGGCCGTGCGCCGCTTACCGTGATTGCATTGCAGCTAGAGATGGGCGGGAGGGTAAAAAATGGGAAGGTAAAAATTGGTAAAAAAGGGTAAAATAGGTAAAAAATAAAAAATACCCTTTTTTACCGGGTATAAAATGAGCTGTTATTTAATTGGCTTCGTAATCAATACTACGATCGGGTACTGGAGTGCTTTGGGGTCCTACCATCATCTTTGGGACCCACGTCAACCCCACCTTGAAGACAGTGCACCTGCTGATTTACGGATGGGGTGCTAACGCCAGCTTTCCTTTCGCTGGGCTGGGTGGTCTGACGTCAGTCGCACTTGTAAAAGCAAAACAAGCCAAACTATTATGAACAGGAAAGGAAGAAATGCACATGACACCGCCGCTGCAAAACGGCGCGCAGGAGCTACGCCCTACTGTGGGCTAGCCACAGGTCACAGGAGTCAGGCTACCGTGTCAAAGGCGGACAATCCGTTTCGCTTATCCGAGTGCAGTGACACCACGTTGAACCAGCTCGAAGGGCTGTTTCACGGGATCCCGTTATCCTAGCGAGTGGTTCTGGGTGGTGATTTGAGCGGTAATGTGGGTGAGAAGAGTGACGGGCTTGAGCGTGTTCACGGCGGCTTTGGGTACGGCGGCCGCACCGCAGAAGGCAGCAACATTCTCCAAGCTTGTGCGGCTGCTGACCTTGCAATCGTGAACATCTACTTCAAAAGGAAGCCTGAGCACCTTGTCACCTACCGCAGCGGACGAAGCGCTACCCGGATAGACTTTCTACTAACTAGGAGAAACCACATCGGCAAAGCAGCCAACTGCAAAGTCATACCCGTTGAGAGTCTCACTGCAAAATACCGCCTCCTTGTCATAGATCCTTGCGACAAGTGCGTTGGTACCGATGGAGAATATGTCCAAGACGGTTCGGGCAGGATCCAGGCAGCTATAATTAGGGCGGCGCGGCTGGTGCTCGGCATCTCTAAGGGCGGCCGTAAACGTGACGATGGAACGACACAGTCCAGAGGGAGACTAAGATGAAGCAAGCCCTGTTAAAAACGTGCCATCCGACCAGATCTCCTGAAGGTCGCGACGCATATAAGGTTGCCAAACGTGCCACTAAAAGAACTGTAGCCAGAGTCAGATGAGATCACTTGCAACCGCTTTACGAGAAGTTGTAATCATCTGAGGGCCAAAACATATTTTCTAAATTGGCACGTTTCAGGGTCAAAGCGGCACAGGATATATCAAAGTGCCGTTGTGTAAAAGACCTTTCTGGCAACCTGCTATAGAAAGACCTCGCGGCCAAAGAGAGATGGCGCTTGTACCTATACGAGCTGCGGAATAAGCAGGACCAAGAGGTGCAGACACTGGAGTTCGTTACAAATCTTGGACTAGTGCCCCCGATAACGCCCGAGGAAGTCCAGACGGCTCTTCGTCGCTTGGCGAATCGGAAAGCTGTCGCAACTGACGGAGTCCCCATTGAGGCCTGGAAGGCTATGGGTCCTCACGGTGCGGGCATGTCAACTAACCTTCTGAACCGCCTGTTTCTGACCAGCAAAATCTCGAGCCAATGGAGACTGAGTATTATTACTCCAGTCTTCAAAGCCAAGAGCTCGCTACAGGAGTATGGCAACTATCGCGGTATAAAAGTTTTATCCCACACCATGAAGATCTTTGAGAGGATTATAGACTCCCAGATTCGGCAGGAGTGTGCTGTCTCGAGAGTGTGGAAAGAGCATAATTATGCAGAGGCGTGCATAGATATGCAGAAGGCCGTCTACAGTGACCCTCGTGGGGTGATCTGGTAGGCACTGAGGTCCAAAGGGTCATCGGTCAGAAGCCTATGTTGACATAGTTTAAGACATGTACCTTAATTCTGATTCCGTTGTTAGGACCGCTGTTGGCGAGACTAAACCGATCCCCATCACCGTCGGAGTCCACCAGGGATCCGTCTTTAGTCTTCGTTTTCTGTTCAGCGTGATATTAGTCGTCTTGTCGGATAGCATCAAGGATTCACATGAGCAACCTCCCTGGTTGCTCATGTATGTTGAGGATATCGCGCTGGCTGACGCGGACAGGGGACGGTTGGTGCGGCGTGTGAATTGGCGGGCCAGCACCAATCGGGGGTTGCAGAAGCATTTATCGTTCTCGCAACCCCCAGTGGTAGTGTGAGATGAAACACCGGGGTGGTTTTTAATCAGTAAGAGTTTGACAGACCCGTCGCTCGCCCCAAGGCGGCGGACATTGCATCCAACCCCGGAAACAAAAAAAAAGGGTTGCGGGTTGTTTAAAAAGAAACCGTGGCGGTGCGCACGGGCAAGTGAAGAAATAAGTCAGTAAAAGTCTGACACGAGCTTCTGCTCCGCCCAGAGCGGGAGAGGTCATTTGATGATATCCCATCCTGAACAAAAAAATGGTAAGTAATTTCGTAGTGGTAGCCCGTGTCATACAGATTTTCTCAATTTTTTTGCAATTTAATGGTCAGTTTTAGGTTGTAATTTGTTCAAAATATGATCTGCGATAATAATAACGATGTAACTACGGATCTACCCTAAATGAAACTGATTTTAATTTTTACCCGATAAAAATTAAAAATGGGTAGGTAAAAATAGGTATAAATGGGTATTTACCCAAAATTGGAATTTTTACCGGGTAAATGCCCATCTCTAATTGCAGCACATCGATACACTCGGAGCAACAGAGTACCACACACGCCACACGCACGCCACGCGCACGCCACATGTCTACAGATTTTTTTTTTTTTTGTTAATTATAAACTAGCGCTTGACCGCAATCCTGCCTGATGGTAAACAGTGATGCGATCGTTGATGGTAAAGCACGCTAGTTTATTAAGAGCCTATTCACTCACAAACTGAGCGAATAGGAAGGAAGGCGGCAGTTGAGCGAGGTGATGCAATGTTAAACCCAACAACACGACCAACGATGCTGCGCCAAAGGGAGATTGATCTGAAGACCCTCCACGAGCAAACTCCCAACACAACAACATTAGCCGCATCGTACCCGGCGCACATCCTGCTCAGACCCGTCCTCAGTATGGCTCATCTTACTTCACGATGTCTACCACCCGGATTCCGTGGTCTGTTCTCTATGTTAAGGTTAATTTTTTGCACTTAGTCCTTCCAGTGGAGCCGTGCGATGTCCCGCCAATCTATTTTCCAGTCTTGAAAATTGATATCTAATATATAAAATTCTCGTGTCACGGTGTTCGGATTTAAACTCCTCCGAAACGGCTTGACCGATTTTGATGAATTTTTTTGTGCTTATCCGGTATCTATGAGAATCGGCCAACATCTATTTTTCATCCCCCTAAATGTTAGGGGTAGTCCACCCCTAAATTTTTTTTTTTATTGTTTTAGACAAAATTTTTAATTTCTATTTTTTTATGATACAACATACAAAAATACATACAATCCCCAATTTTCACCCTTCTACGATCAACCCTTATTTTTTAATAGCCATTTTAGTAATTTAATCTATTATTTATATGGCAAAACAACGTTTGCCGGTCAGCTAGTATTCAATAAAAAAGTACTCCGGCTCCGGTATCATATAGGAGTCCAATAGTTTTCAACGTATACCACGATGCGCAAGTTCCTCCGCTAAAGTTAATATCTTCTAATTAACGTCGTTAGACACATGAACACTAAAAGGATGAACACTAAGTTTTTATAAAACATCTGTGATTTATTATCAAATTAATTAGACTTTTAAACAACAATTAAATATAATTGTAAGCCTCACTACTTATATTCTTTAGATATCAAAGGTTCTTATGGTAACATAAATACATACCGTCGGGCATTGATATAATATTAAACTAAGGTAGATAAGTCCTAGTGACTTATCTACCTTAGTTTAATATTGAACATGAAACGTACAAAAGATTGTAATTCTAATCTCTTGCTTTAGCCACTCTCGGTACTCTCGTTCCGTACGCGCGTATGTCCTGCTGCTTAAGAAAACCTTTTCCGCATTCAAAACGCCGTTTTGTATAATGCGTAAATGCACGAATTATTTTAGAAAAGTTAACAAAAGTTATGGACTCGACTGTAATAATTACTTATAATATATAAGTAATTATTGCAAAATATTTAGATAAATAATATAGTTTCAATTATTTTGTCAAGCTTTGTTACAAATGACGCTTAGGCGTCCATTGTAAGTAAAAAAAGAGAGAGTTAATTGGATTTTTTGCGAGAGTGACAAGCACGCGAACGCATTCGACATATACGCAGAATAAAAAATATGCATGTGTGCCACTACAACATTCGGCACATTTTTTTCGGTTAGTTTGTTAGAATATATCACATCTGTTTAATATTATATCAATGCCGTCGGGTGTCAGGAATACGTCTGTAAAAAGCTGGAACGGACGGAGCGGACGAAGCGGTAGAAGCTTTCGCGATGGATGGAACGTGTGACCAGTGAGTGGTTGGATCACCGACGATTACGGAGGGTGCAACCGCGACTGTCCTTTGACTCGGTTTTACAAGCCTCGTGTATTTCATGCTTTGCATGCATTTAAATATTTTTCAAAGCAAACGAAGTAAATTTTATAATTGTTACTTCGTCTGTGCCCCATATTTAAGATCCCAAAGCATGAATTAAATTATTAATGGTTCACAATAAGAGCGCAATTATAGAAGAAAAACCAGCTAAGAGCGTGTTGGACCACGTTCAGTGTAAGGTTCTATAGTAGCCACCCGGCCGTCACAATAAGTTTTCCCATTAGGTTACTAATTTATACAAAGTAGGTGGGTTATGTAGATATGTTAGATTTTAGGTGGAAATATTGGATTCCGTGAACCGATTATAATATTTTTTTTTATTCATTCAAAATAATAATATATTGTATTTATGTAAACTAAAACGAAAAAGAAAAACGGTCAAGAGCGTGTCGGCTCACGCTCAGGATAGGATTTGTAACTCTTGTAGTAAACCGTGGGATCAGAGTTGTTCATCGAACTATTTCTGAAGTAGTTAATGGGTCAAACAAAATCGTTTGAAATAGTGTTCAGGTTACATAAATAACAGATATTACATTATTTCGTGTTTCTCGTTATTGAGTTATTACCATACTATATTTGATATAATTTATTAATTTTCTGCTTTCGTTCATACCAAAATGTCTCCTAATGTAAACTTTTTTCACTACATAATATAAAACAAAGTCGCTTTCTCTTTCCCTATATCCCTTTGTATGATTAAATCTAAAACTACGCAACGGATTTTGATGCGGTTCTTTTGTAATTGATAGAGTGGTTAAAGACGAAGGTTTATATGTATAATAACATGCATTAAATTATGGAGAAATACTATTGTTACGGGCTAGGGGTACTAAAATACCGGTTAAGGGTTACGAAGTTTATTGGCAACGAAGGTACAGTCGATTGTAGGCAATGACAAGTAGATGTTGCTAACGTTGCACCGAAGTCTTCACTTACGTCCACGAAGTCCGTATTGTAAACACACAATAACACTACAGATGTTACTACACGTAGTACTCAAAGTTCTCTTTACAGTTGTCGCAGTAAGTATTCTCAAAGATCGCTTCTTAACTGTCGCTTGTTCTCGTATCGCTAGTCGAATGCAGACTGACTGTGCGCTGGCGTCACGGCGCTATATATAGGTCAGTTGATCGAACATTCCAGATTCGTCTAGACGTAATAATAATAGCGCACAGTGTCGAGTACGTTCAGTAAGTACCTACAGGTATTTCTCGGAAACGAGTTTCTAAAAATTTCGATGTCGTCACTTCGTTGGCAAAGTTGATGAAACCTGTACCGTTCTGTTACGATTGCCAAATGCACCCTAAAATGCATAAATAACCCAAAATACTAAAAGATTAGCAATAAAGCTCTCTACGTCACAAAAGTGCTTAATCAGCACTTTCGTCACAAGTACAACCCTAGTTCATCAATTAGGCAGTCTGCGTTCAATCTTTATCGCAAGCACATCTCTTAGACGTATCAGTTCGTTGTGTCTGTATCTAAATACTAAATATAGTGTTTTAATTTAAAAACGTTTTTTTTAAAACCTCTCCGACGTTTTCCCGTCTAACAGTTCGATAGGCCACCCTAGGTCTAGCAACGCGTTTTTATATTGCACCTATACAATGTCTAGATCTCGAGTTATAGGGCTTAGAAGTTATGTACTTATGCCCTCGACATAAGGTGCATTCGTAACACTATTATTTTTGAGGTTTCTAATGTGATGTCGTAAATAATTTAATTTTTTCCGTGTTTGCAGTGAAACGCAGGCTGAACCCTACTAGATTTGTCAAAATTATGTACTAAATATTATACACCTTGAAAAGGCCTATATCTAACATTAAAATAATTAAAATGAATTTTCTTGATAAGTAATTGGTGTTATAATTTAATATTGTGAAAAAAAAAGAAGTCTTTGGCTATGGCTGGACATGACGTTTAAACTTTGAAGGAAGCTTAGCGTGGTTGTTCACGACTACCAAGGCGTGAGCAGAGTCCGCGCCAGGGGACGCGCGAAAAGTGCGCGCGCGCGTCGTCGACCAAGTCCGAAGCTCGATATGAACAGCTTTAACTGCGAGGCAGACAAAAATGCATAGATACGCCTTTATAAGCTTACACCCTCGCCCCTTTCGATTTGCTATCAATATTGGCCGGCATAGTCGACACTGCAATTAAAAAATGGGAACAAAAATTGTGGGCCCGACCACCATAAAGAACACTCGCTGATAAGGTCAGCCTTCAGCCCACGAGAAACAAGATCTGCCGGATTGTGTCTAGACGGCACGTAACTCCACGTATGACCTGCAGTGCTCTCCTGGCGACAAAGCATACTTGGATGGTACGGAATCTGATTCCCAAAACCTATTGAGGTTATTATTCAATTCACCCATAGACACGTTGCAGTAGTGTGATTGCCTATTAGAAGATGAACGCAATGGAACTGGTCCTGAAACTATCCATCCGAATCTTGTTGCGTGAAGTTTGGGTTGATTTCTACCTAAATTTATAGATGAAGAACCTAAGATATTCCAAAATACTTCCGCACCAACAAGAATGTCGATGACAGATGGAATATGGAAAGATGGATCAGCTAATTGAATATCTGCTGGAATGTTGATGTTGGTAACATCTACAACTGCGGACGGCAATATCCTAGTAATTTCAGGCAGTATGATACAGGTAATAGTTTCCCTATAGCCACCATTTCGAGCCTGAATTGTAAATCTACAAGACTGTGTGCTATTAGATGTTTGCCTGTTTATACCTGATATTGTGGAGTTAACGTTACGTCTAGACAATCCCAGCTTGTGGCACAGTGTTTCAGTAACAAAGTTGGCTGTGCTACCATTATCAAGCAGGATCCTGGCGTCGGACTTCTCACCTCGATTGTTGACCACCGACACCAGAGCTGTGGAAAGTAAAACAGAACGGGTAGTACTGTCTGCAGTGTTACTTGACAGAACAACGCTTTCTGACGTGCCTCTTTGTAACTGTACACCTTCAGAAACGTCAGCAAGTACACTAGGCAAAGCAACACTAGGCATTGGATCTTGTACATTTAGATCAGGCTTATCTACGTGCAAAAGCGTATTATGTCTGCGATTACAATATTTACAGTGTGATAATTTGCAACGCTTACTTGAATGCCCAGGACGTAGACAATTAAAGTATACATTAAGCTCCTTCACCTTTGTCAAACGATTTTCTACTGGCAGATTACGAAACTCATCGCACATATACATAAAGTGATCCTGTTTACACAACGGACATTTAAAATCTTTTGTATATGTTTTATTATTAATTTTATTTTTGTTAATATTCTGTGCATCTACTATGTGACTGTTAGTGCTACTGTCTATCCTTTCTTTTGCCGATTCACTATTTTCCACAGTCTCTAACAAATCAGCCCTCCTACTAACAAACGAACAAAATTCTGACAAAGTAGGAGGTATACGTAAATTATTGCGATATTCTTCCCAGTCTCTGTTAGTAACTCTGTCAAGGCGACTACTCATCATAAACACCACCAATGTACTCCACTGATCAGTGGGCTCGTTCAGCGATTTCAAAGCCCTAATTTGTTTATTTATACTATCTATTAACTGACGCAATGCTACACATGACTCCCCTGAAACTGTTGGAATATTGAACAAAGCCTGCACGTGGTTATTTACTAAAAGTCTACTATTATCATACCGCTGGTATAGCAAATCCCAAGCTAATTGATAATGCTCGCCTTTGAAATCTATATTTTTTATAATTTGTTGAGCATCTCCCTCGAGCGACGCACGTAAATAATGGAACTTGCTAATGTCGTCGATTGCACTACTACTATGTATAAGCGAAAGGTAAGTGTCTCTATACTCTAACCAACACTGATAGCTACCATCGAAATGTGGTAAATTAATTTTAGGTAAGCGTACAAAATTTTGACGGAACGATGCACCTGTGTTTTTGTCTGCTGAGCCCCCTACAGACCCGCCGTCCATGCCGCCATCAGCACTGATAAGCAAACTGCGTGCCTGTGCTGCCACTGCGTGGTACCGCTCCTCAAACTTGGCACGTTCTTGATACGCCTCGTCTGGCTTATCCGAGAGCACCTCAATCTCCAACTGCAAATTATCAAATTCATCATATAGGACATCAAATTTACTAAGGCGACCTTCCAATTCAATGCGCTGCAAACAAGAAATTGACTCGCAACTCATAAGCACATTTATCCAGTTGCAGAAATTGGTTAGCTTAGCTTTCATAGCACTGCGTTTTCTTACTAATAGTTCCTCATTAGCCATTTTAAGAAACTGGTGTTAACCAAAGAAGCAATGTAATATAAAGCAGGTGAGAGAAAAAAAAATATTAAGCAGATAGCTAGGTATTATGATAATTAATAAGCAGTTATAGATGTTTCTCGAAATGAATAGATGCGTGACCTTGAAGCTCGCTCGCTAACAAAGAAATGCCAGCCGGTGCAGCGATAAGAAACTGGTTTGATACAATTGTAAATATTATTGAACACACTATAAAACGATGCTACCAACTACTTGATGACTCAAACATTGAACTGAACTGAGAAAAAATTGCAATGGAGACTTTCAGTTCAGAATTCAAACTGGAATATTAATAGAAAGGAATTTGGAACGATACACAAATATATGCTTATCTTTATCCACAGGCGGACTATGCTGATTCCCACGAAGCACGTAGATAAATATTGACCTTATTAATTACCTTTATATACCTTGACTATTATTAATTACCTTTAGTTAGATCCTTAACAGTGGTAGTCTTTTTAGAAATGTAGTTTTTTCATAAATTCCTAGTCTGGAGAATCCGATTAGGAATTAAAATTATTCTTGCTTGGAAAAGTCCAAAGCTCTAATGGAAATATCTCTTTCTTCTTCAAATCCGTTCTTTCCATCACGATATAAAAAATACCAAACTTACTCCACCATTCTTCGCTCGCGCTCTAAACCAACCTCACTTCATTCTTAATATCATCGTTATTAACACAAACACAACTGTACTTAAATCAGGGAGTCCTTTTTTGCTGGGAGTTCGGTGTCGTCTCCCGACCAGGGCGTCTCCTGCGGTGGCTAGAGGCGCGGGGGCGCTGGGATTCCTGCTGCCTCACTCGCTCCGCTTCCTCCTTATAGACGAAAGTCTCTTATTCATAATCCTGGTATTCGAGGTTGACCGGTATATGGTACACAGCTAAATAAATATAGCAGTAAAGCATAAAATGTAGCAGACAGCTGGACGATCACAATGTACGTTTCATATTGAACTTAACTTTATGTTGCGATACTTTGTCTTATGATACTATGCGGTCATAAAACGTTTCAATAAATATGATATATGATGAGGTTGTCAGAACAGGATGCTTTAAACTTATGAAAAACAACTAAACCAACAATCGATTTATATCGTGTTAGATTTCAATTTTATTTTATTTATTTGGGACAAAAACAGTTATACAGTAAAAATAAAATAAAATAAAATTATATAGCGGTCTTCACAAGCTCGCGACACAGCTGTTACGTAGTATTTAAGGTGAATTTATCATGCCCAAATCACGCAAGGTAACTTCAAGTTCCTACGGCTAAATAAATGTCGCGGGCATGGTCGGTTACAATATGCAAGACGACCGACCGAACGACCCCTCTTTGCAAGGCAGCGAAATGAAATGGCTCAAGACATTGACGATGGAGCTATTATTGAACGCAGCGATTGTAAATTAATATATTTTATAGAAATTGACAATCAAGAAAAAACTCAGTCTTTTTTTTTATTTTTCATCAAATGACCTTCCCCCGCACTGGGCGGAGCGGCAGGGCATGTCAGACTTTTACTGACTAAGACCCACCCGTATTCCTTCACCTGCCTGTGCGCTAGGGCCGCGGTTTCCTCTTTAACCAACCCGCAACTCTGACCCAGGAGGCATCAGTCTTCGTGGACCCCGTCACTTAGTGCTGACATCTCTTTAGCACAACGCGCCATCGACTCGGGCCTAATCCTTACCGGGCGGCGAGCTGCCCGGCAAGAACCTCGTCGAACAGCATGATGGACCGGTAAGTGGATGGAAAGTCCGGCGGGCGCCCCTCTTTGTGAGGACCAGTTTCCCAGCCTTCCAGCGAAGTGGGACCTGGTCCCTCTCCAAGCATGCGCTTAGTAGGCCCCTTAATCGACGCCCAAGAGCCCCTAAGGTCAGAACCCAAGCTTTTTCAGGTAAGCGGTCGGATCCTGGGGCGGTATTTTTGGAATTCTGCCTACGTACCGCCGCTCTCAGCTCTACCTCGGTTACCTCTGGAGCTCCGTCGTCGTTGATGTGGTCCACATTAGGACCGTACAAGGCGGAGTTTATTGGTGGAGGAGTATATTACCCTCGCGAGCAAAACAGAGCGCTTACCACGTTCTCCACGAGCTCAGACTGGAAACTCTGCGTCAGCGGGGGAGCCCATGGGCGGAATTTATCCCATACCATTTTGTAGGAGAATCCACAAGCGTATTCCTCTGTTCACAGTCCCCAGTAACTCCTCACGGGTGAGCCTTTTGGATCTTCGCTCGGAGGGCGATCTTCGCCAGTCAGTACCCCTCGTAAATCTCCGCCTGTATGGCCTTCGTATTCGGTGCTGCGTGCGATGCCTGGTGTACCCGTGTCACGCAGCTACGTACGCGTTGCGCAAAGACGTCAAGCTCCGGCGACCACCAGTACAACTGATGCCGGGAGTGTCATCCCAGAATCACTCCAGTCCAGAAGCTCACAGTCCTTTTTTTTAATAAATAATAAACTAGTACTTACCCGCAATCCCGCCTGATGGTAAGCAGTGATGCAATCGTTGATGGTAAAGCGCGCTAGTTTATTAAGAGCCTATTCATTCTAGCCTTGAAGATACTCAAATTGTAGTCCGACGGAAACGCCGCCGCTGGCAAATTGTTCCAGTCCCTCGATGTACGCGTTATAAAATAAAAAGCGAAGCATATCGACCGGATCGTAGTAGTGTTAACAACGTAAGGGTGGAAACTCGCCGTACGACGGGTCTACTACCTCGTAAATACAGGAGTCCCGGAAACTTGTGGCTCCGCTAGACCTAGACCAAGAATTGAAAAAAAAGGCAGGCGTTGGTTCTGCCTGTCGTAAAAATTGTATTAGGTGTTATAAAGAAAGTGTGCTCAATTTGGAAGAGCTTATGCTCGAAATAAAACCAGGAATGGTAACATACTGCGATGATTGTCACACTATTGTACCAACTGCTTCAATTTGGATCATAGATATGTTTGAGTTGAACCGTGTTTGAATAAGATGATTGATGTAGATTTGATTTGTTACGTTGTCAATGCCAACTTAAATACATATGAATAGAAGTAATTACAACATTTACCTATACGTTTCAGTTGCAAAAAACTATGAAATGTAATCCTAAATCTATGATATTTCTCATCATTCTTTTTGAAACCCACAATTATAAACGTAATATTCCTCAAAATTTTACTAAAAGTGTAGATGCCATCGCTGTGGTTATAAATTACCAGGCTTTATTGATCATACCACAGACAAGGTGGTTCAAGATCTGAGCCTGAATAAATTCAAATGCTTCATTAAACGTAAGTTGTGTCAGAAAGCATTTTATAGTGTTAAAGATTATATTGACGACAAAAAGGCTTGGGCTTGAGCTGCGTCCGATTTCTATGCTTACACTGATTGTTCTTTGATTTTTCCTCTCGTAGTTTAAATTTGCAATTGTTTGTTTTTTCTTAACTCAAAGCCAGTACACACTATGTAGCCAGGCATATTGTACGTTACGGAATTGCATCGCTGACAGGGGTATTCGGCACTGGTGCAGCTGCACAGGAGCTAAACTTAGCATTCGGGAACACCGTTGGAGCTGCTGAACCTTGGACAAAACTGTCTTTGCATTGTGTAGATTCAATTTCTTAGTATTGTATAATTGCATGGAACACGTGTGAGCACGATCTATTTGCTGTAAAGCATCTATTTGTTGGGTTAGTCGTTTATTGACTTGATAGTGCTATGGCTGTTGAGAGTATGTCATGCTCACTCAAATGTCTCGCTGGTGGTGGCGTGTGTGTTGGGTCATTAGGTTCCCTTCAATATGGTTGAGCTGAATGATGCTGATCCATACGTCATGTTCGTGAACGGACGCCGTCAGAGGGGACTGGTCATCTCTTAGCTGCTACGGCGTATTTTAATTTCTGAATTGTTGTTTTTTTTTCCATAATGGACGCTCTCAGCGTACAATATATTTCTGCATCGTTCTCACACGATTTATTTCAAAATGAATGATGTAATCAAATATTTGTATCAATAGCTTGATATTTTAAAAGAGTGTCCATGGAGTTTCTTGCCCGTTCTTCTCCATAGGTACCTACTTTTTGGAATGGGCGACTAGCTTCACCTTACTGACTGACCGAACTTCTGACAATTCAAAAGTGCCTGTAACTGGTTTATTTGAAATAAATGATTTGATTTGATTTGATTTGACAGTTTAACGTGAAAAACGTGGCTTACGACGAAAAACAGCACTTTGAAAACAAGCATACGACTCCGACACCCGCTCAGATAAATATCTGAGCGGGTGTCGGAATCGCGAGCGATATGAAGCGACATTTTACTAACTGTATATTCAGTTTTACAGAATTAAGAATAAAATACTACACCGTTAACTTGATAGTCATCATATTTTGGTATGTTACACTAGTTCACGACATCGTCAACTTTATAGTCATCATATTCTGGTATGCTACACTGGTTCACAACAATTTTAACTTGATAGTCATCATATTATGCTATGCTACACTGGTTCACAACACTGTTAACTTGATAGTCATCATATTCTGGTATGCTACATCTATTCACGATACCGTTAACTTGATAGTCATCATATTCTGGTATGCTACACTAGATCACTACTTCGTTAACTTGGTAGGTATCGTATTCTGCTATGCTAAACTGGTTCACAACTTCGATAATTTGGTAGGTATCGTATTCTGCTATGCTAAACTGGTTCACAACTTCGATAATTTGGTAATCATTGTATTCTAGTAAGTTACATTGGTTCACGATATCGTTAACTTTGTAGTCATCGTATTCTGGAATGTTACGCTGGTTTGCAACAATGTTAACATAGTAGTCATCATATTCTACTGTGCTACACTCGTTCACGACACTGTTGACGTACCTAATGTCACGAGGTGTCTATCAGAGTAGTTAAATGTCTCCGAATCTAGGCATTGTGTAGGGCCCTTCCTGTTTCAATGTCATTAAATACTTCGACCTTTGCTTTTTACTGTAGAGTACCGCCCCCATCCCTCCATCGTTTTAACGATCTTTTAGGTGAAGAGAAAGTTAGAACCCTCCAACCCCCGCAGGATAATCTTCAAGCCGCGGACGATTCCCTGTCTCGGAGGTCGCCAAAACCTTATATGGAAAGCAGGTTTTCAAATAGTTAGGTATATTTCAAAATAAAATTATATTTTTTATAATAATTAAATGAAGTACTTAAAAGATATGTGAAATTAACAATTATTTATATGAAAATAACAATTAATAATTTTAAATCAACATAGGTACTTATTAAGTATCCTTTTTATTAATAATGTTTAAGAACATAATTACGAGCGAATTTTCAAATTATCTAATAACATTCTATTTTATTATTTTTTCTCTTTTGGTAATGGATAGATCCGATGTCGAAAATTGACAACATTTTATATTATTTAACCTGAATGTATTGTTACGAATGCACCGTATGTCGATGGCATAAGGTTCAATATTGCGTGACATGCAGTGCGTAACTTTCAAGCCCTATAACTCGAAACCTAGGCATTGTTGAGGCACCATATAAAAACGAATTCCTAGACCTAGGGTGACCTATCGAATGGTACAGGTCTCAACAATTTTGTCAGCAAAGTGTCGACATCGAAATTTCCAGAAACTCGTCTCTGGTAAATTACCGTAGGTACCTACTGAATGTACTCGAAGTTATGCGCTATGATTATTACGTCTAGGCGAATCTGGAATGTTCGATCAGCTGACCTATACATCATGTATAGAAAACCCCGTCCGACCCGTGAAGGTATTGTTAGGTATCGTTAGCTGATTCTACTAATGCGTACATAACCTGGCTAAACTAAAAAAAAAAATACCCCCTTAAAATAAAACGCGCTCGATACGATCGAACGAGTTTCGTATTGAAAACTCATACTAGGCCTACACATCCGAATCGTCCAACACCTGATCACAACACAACACAGCTAATTGCAGTCACTACCTTCCATCAGCTTGTTACATTATGTTAGAAAACGATATGATAACACAATAAACGATACATCCACACGGACGCAATGTCTACGCGAAACTAATAAATATAAAATAAAAATGATTTTCATTTCATAAAAATAGGTACTCTAGCTGCACGGATGCACCCTTTGACTAGAGGTCTGAAAGTATTCAAAATATTACTCGTAAAGATTTTTGGTATAAAGAAAGAAAGAAAGAAATTGTTTTTATTCCGCACAAACAAAACGCACATGACAACTAAATACCATAATAATACAGGAAAAAATAAATAATAGCAATCTAACATGCAAAACTGCCAAACTATATAATAATACAAAGTTGATTTGTTGTCAAAGCGAGGGTCATAGACCATAGACGATGGAAGTAATAAGTACTACGTTGACAATTCGATCCGCCTGTCATCCGTAATGCGCCCGCGACACCGGCTCATGTCAACAAACCAAACAACAACTTAAAAATACAAAAAGATAATTGCACAGAGGAGTAACAAGTAATTAAGTGTGTTACAAAACAAATAACAGTTTAACTGTGCGTCGCATCTGTGCAAGAAAAGGTCGTTGCTCAGCAAAATTCTGTGACTTCAGACAAACCTATTGTCAATCGTCGTCGAGGTCGTTGCTGATTTTCAGCAACGGCCTCTCGGGTGACGTAATGACGTCCCAGCGTGTGAGATAATTTATCGGGTAAGTGTAATTTTTTCACAGGATTAATAAGTGATCAACTAGGTGAGGATAGTATGTAAATATTATATTGAAAAATATGTATAAATATTGTGTATAGTGTAGTGTGATATTTATAGTGTAGTAAGATATTTGTACCTAATAGAAAATTAGGTACAAATATCTTTGATTAATTAGTATTATTGCATTTTTAGCCTTCCCCATGGGCGTCGATGGCGGCCATTTGCACAACAGCATGGCGCTGGCAGACCATAACCATGCTTCTTGAACACACCCACCCAAGGAACTGAAACGCATGACAAATTGGGCTTAAGCAGGGAGGATCCAATGCCACTCGCACTGACGGAAAGCCATGATCGTCAGTGTCAGTGACTCTCAAGATCGTCATTAACCTTTCTTATAGCTTCCAATATATCAGCTGGCTTAAAAGTTTTGTACAACTAGATATCATCTGCGTACATGTGATACATGCAATGCTGGAATGACCTAACAATGTCTGCGCTGTATAGAATATATAAAAGGGGCCCAAAATAGATCCCTGAGGCACACCACGTGGCACCTGCCGAAGGGGAGATGAAAGCCTTGATCCATCCTCCTTCTGGATTTCAACAAGCTGTGATCTATTTTGCAAGTAGCTAGCGAACCACTCTATTGTTTTCGTTGTAAATCCATAATATGCTAGCTTTGAAAGCAATAGAGAAGTGTTTATTGAATCGAAAGTCCGTGAGAAATCAAGAAGTACAAGGATTGTTCCCTCCCCCTGTCCCGTGCCTCTAGGATATTCCCCACTACATCAGAGAGAGCTGTGGCAGTCGCACGTCCCTTCCTAAGGCCAGACTGAAGGTCCGGTAGTATATTGTTCCCTTCCAATTATTGTAGCATTTGATTATTGACCACCCTCTCTAATATCTTTGATAAACAAGGCAAAATGGTATCGATTTAGTATTGCAAATCTCACGCATATAATTCAACATCGCATGGCATTCTTTAGATTTTAGAACTTTCGCATAACTTAAATCAGATGAACTTAAATGCTTTACATTGATTATAATATTTTCCTAAAATCGTATTTCATAAGACATTTCTAGTTTCTGTTTACTAATACCTGTGATGTAATAATGTAATATATAATAATACCATAATAATAATACCATTAGGTAATCTGTGTTTTTACAGCAAGCCATTGAACCAGGTTTCGATTAATAGCGATAAAAAAAATGTTATAACGCAAAAAATTGTGCATCTCTAGTCATTCTTTTGACGTCGCCGAAAATGCTCACAAAAAATGCTAGACAGACGGACCCCGCCAAAGAATGAAAGGAAATTCGACAATTATACCGTTTAAAACGGTGTTGTCACTTTTTATAAATTTACTAGATTTTGAAGAAGTTAGAATAAATACGCGGAGAAAACGGTTGTTGTTTGTTGGTATTGTTATTATGATGATTATGCAAAATTTCAAATTTTATTTGGTTATGTGATTATCTAACCTTTATTGTCCTTATGGGTTGGACGGGATTTTCTATACATATTGTATATAGCACCATGACGCGGACACAGAGTCAATCTGCATTCGACAAGTGATACGAAAAAAAGCGACAGTTAAGAAGCAATCTTTGAGAATACCTAGTGCGACAACTGTAACGAGAACTTTGAGTACTACGTGAAGTAACATCTGTAGTGTTATTGTGTGTTTACGATACGGACTTCGTGGACGTAAGAGAAGACTTCGGTGCGACATCAGCTACGTTCTGCTTGTCATTGCCTATGTTCGACTGTAAATTGCTAATAAACTACGTAACCCTTTACCGGTATTTTAATACCCCCAGCCCGTAACAGTATCATTACGTCATAGTATTAAAGTAAATCAAAAACTAAGGCTCCCTACATTATTTATTTTTTGATTTTCATTTATAATTTATTCGTTAAAATTCGGTGCATTCTAAAAAGACATAGGCACCAAACTTTCGGTCGACTCGAAAAATCTTTGCTTTGCTAATCACAAAAAAACTGTAAGTAATTTAGATGTCAATTGTGTTGTCGTTGTCAACTTGTCAAATTTTTTGGTACACAAACTTGTACTTGTTTTTTGATAGGAAAGCCAAGATGAGTGTCACGCGCATTTTTCATTGGACTTTTAAAATTATTTATAGTGTCGTTTACTGAATAAAAACGCGTGATTTTTGTAGTAAAAAGTGCATTCAGTGAATAATTCTTAAAGATCATTGAAATATCGCAGCACAGTGGCCACATCATGGCTTTGCATCGAATCTCCTAGTAGGCGGCTTACGCGGCCGTTTTTTCAACTGTCACTGGCGATATCCGCCATTATTGTGAAATAATTTTTTTAAAGAATTTCTATAATTTGTTACACGTGTTATTGGCAAAATTGTGGTATCTAACCACAGAGGCCATTGAAGAGTTGAAGTAGTATTCACTCTAAATAAAAGAAAGAAACTTGTACTTATCGTCAATTATGTATGTAGCATTATTTACTAAAGTTTATCCACATTCTGTTATTATTAAATCACTATGAAAGTTTCGGAAGGATTGTAAAGAAAGAAGTGTCAGAAAACTAATATACGTGTTTAAAGAACCTTCGACACTCTGCTGACCGTATGTTATTGACTGCAATCTATATAGCTTTGGGTCAATGAATTTTGGGTTATTGCATTCCTGTGTGGGGTGCAACCTACAAAACTCTGTTTCTAAAATTGGAGAGGGCACATAGGGCTATTCTCAAGATTATACTTGGTAACCCACGATATTATTCTACCTCTGAACTATACAAGGAGGCCAAGGTTTTGACGGTGCGACAGCTGTTTATCCTCCGCACGATACTCCGAAGACATTGACTACTTCCCTTAAATAAGGAAAGTTTCAATAAACAATGTGGTGGTCTTGTTTGAGATGGCCATTTTCGAGAACTGGGTCGGGCATATACCTGTAGTACGGCACCTTCGATTCCACAAGGTTGTATTTGAGAGCAAGTTGCTGATGAATTATCCTGGCTACAAGGTTGTGTCTATGCAATTACTCTCCGTTAGCTAGACGAAAACACCCGGAGATAATATGCCTTATTGATTCCCCCGGCCGATGACATGCCCGACAGATGTCAACTGTGCCGTCTTTCGCAATAAATCTTCGGTAATTTTTCGTCATCATAACTTCGTACATAATTGCACAGACAAAACCTTCGGTTTCCCCAAAAAGGTCACCGAAACGTAGCCAGGCTACGGACGCTTGAAAATGTACATCGGGCCCATGTAGGTCTCGGAAAAAGCATCCGTGAAGCTTTTTGCTCTTCCATACCTCCATGAGATCATTTGTGTCAAGCACTACTGGTTTGCGCCAGTTCTCTATAGCCAAGGAGAGCGGAGTGAGGCCTTTGTCAAAGGCGACCATATCTCGATGCATCCCCACGTCGGTTTCTAGAAAATATTCCCTGAGACTGCATATCTCGCGATTGTGGAGGGTCTTAGGGTTTAAATAGCCACGATCTCCACATTTTCGCGGGATATACAGCCTCATAACCGATGGCCGTGGGTGTGGGTGATGCAATCGATTTCCAGTCAGCAGCGTTCGGACCCTCTGATCCAGGACGTCAAGTTCGGTTTTAGTCCATTTGAGTATGGCGAAAGAGTATATTAATACCGGCATGACCCAACCATTGAAAGCGCGCACCTTGTTTCCGCCTGATAGAAGACTATTAAGTACTTTTTTCAGGCGCACAAATTTCAGTAATTTTCAGTAGCTCCTTCAGTTGTGAATTGTTGTACCGCGGGACCTGCTCCTATATCCATTTTGAGAGACAGACATGATGGCGTTGCTGTCAATATGTTTGTTAATTTTAGTTTTCAAAATCCATGTAAGAACTTTATAGACCGTCGGTAAACAGGTGATCGGCTACCTGATTGCTACCTGATTTATGGAGCAGGTGGGTTATTCCAGTAGTTAGGAACTGAGGTAACGAACCAGACACTAAGGCAGTCTGGAATTGAAATACCAAGCGAGCGTGCGACCTTGGAAACCATTTTATCCAAAAGTTATGCAGCCCATCCGGACCTGGTGACTTCTATTTAGGTAACGGGTGGACTGCACGAGCTACATCTTGGGGGCAGATGGTAATAGCCCCCATTTCTGGTATTGGATCGCAGGCTAGCTCGAAATCCCGGGCCCAGTCACCATCAGTGTGACTGGCAGGTATCGGCCAGATACTGCGCCAGAATGAACACAGGGCATCATCATCCGGTAGGCCCGTGTCAGCCACACCTTGTTCTGGTCGTTCCCAGTCCCTATAAACCCACCTTTCATTGATTTGGAAGGTGCGATTCTGGGTGTACCGTACTATTCGTCGTTTATATCTTCTAATACGATTCGTCCATGCATACACTTTCTGCTTCAGGAAATCGATGTGCTCCGTGACACGGGCCATATAATTCTGAGGGTTGGCATTTGCGCCTGAGAATGCCCGCCTCACAAAGTGCATCACTCTGGGACGAATATTAGCCTCCCTGAAGCAGATTAGTTTACCGATGAGTGCTCTGGCCCACCAATACGACGTTCAATACTGTGCAGCCAAGCTGGTACTACTGGGTTTCGTCGTGTAGCTCTAGAGTCACTGGGAAATTTGATATGACCTACACGATAAGCTGCTACAGCTGCGCAGTACAGGATTGAATGAGTATCAGTGAGGTCCTCGCAGGTATCAAAATAATTTGATAACTGCGCATCCAGAGCAGCCATCAGTGCCCTATTTCTTTTATGCATGGGCAAACGTGGCAGGCGTGGTCTTAGTTCTGTCGACATGAAACGATATACCCGAATCGCAGCCTTCAAAGCATTTCCTAATTCCTCATTGCATTGGGTACTTATATTTGTAGCCCCATCATTGCTCCCCTCGTCAGCATAGCTTTAGCTATCTCTGTGGTGTGGCTGCGGTGGTATCTCCGCGATCTGTGACGGGGGAGCGATGACACGGCTACTATGTATTTCATTTCGCAGGCGATCTAGCACAGTATCGTCTAACATATGATTACGCTGGATAACCCGGGGTCGTAACAGCGCTTACAGTGACGCTGGAGACCGGCGGCGGCGAGGCGGAACTGAGCAACCAGTTAGATACTCAACAGAAATAAAGAGATGATTATTTGTGTTTTAAGGTCGTGTCAGTTTTGAAATGTTGTCAATTCTGTTAAAATGTTGTTTTCATTCTCACTACACAAGTCCACCAGACTGTTCATTGCCAAAATATACTCTCCCATTTCCTTTTGAGAAATCTCATATTTAGATATAACACTATTCAAGGAATCCTGTAAGCGAGAGTCTCTGACTGTAATTGTTGAATTTCAGCCTCTTAATTATTTTGAATGCTATCTGAATTTTATATTATGCCCACTAATTGTTTCTTTTAATTTTTGAGAACTTTTTAATGCATTGAAGCTTTTTGAAACAGTATTTTTGTTATTTTTTAATTAATTTCTGGGTTTTTCTAATCATTTTATTTATTTTAATGTATTTTTTCAACTTATTTTTGCTATTATTTACAAATTTCACTTGAGGGCTTAATCTGATACTATTATTACAAGTAAGATCAATTGTCTCAATGTTATGATTACTGTTTATGTTGCCCAGGATTGAGTTGGTAGAATGCAGTGGAGTGGTACCAACCAGTTCATCAAGCAGAGCATGATTCTGCGCTGTCTGGAGTCTCCAGCTAGCACTCTCCAGCCTTTCGATGGTGTCCTGGGCTTCGCTTAACCTAGATTTCAGCCTAACCTAGTGTTGCATTTGACTGTGATGTCAAACTCATTGCCACACTGGTCAAAGCTGTCTACAGTACGTTGAAGCTTATCCCGTTCCTCACTGGTGGTAATTAGCTGATTATGCATTTCATCATCACTCTTGAGCTTAGTATTATTGTTTAAAATTTAAGTACTTCCCTCTCATTGTCATCCTGTTCCCGTTGCAGTTCCTCACACAAACTCTTATATTTCTGAAGTTCAGTTAATGCTAACTGTACTTTAGATTCCTTCAAGCGTGCAGTAGCCCGTAATAATCACCGTAATAATGACCAGGAGGTCATTATTCTATCCATTCTTGACAATATTTTTCAAAACAAAGAAAAAAAGCAAGAACTTTGGGATATAGGCGATGGTAGGATAAGTACTTTGTGTAAGGAATTAAAAACAATTAAAATGTGCAAGCAATTCCTTGTTACTGTAAATTTCAGCAAATGTAGGTCGAAAAAAGTTAAAGTACTCACAGGAATTTGCGATGACAATGCACTTTTTAACCGACTTCAAAAAGGAGGAGGTTACTCAATTCGACCGTATATATGCTTTTTTATGTTTGTTCGCAGATAACTTCGTAGTTTATGAAACGATTTTGATAATTCTTTTACTGTTGGAAAGAAGACATTCCCAAGGTAGTCCCATGAAAAGGACATCAGGATTTGATGATGGAAGACCAGAGAAATCAAGGGGAACTTTCAAAAATCGTAGGGGCAACCAGTGCGTTTGTAAGTTTTTTTCATTTAATATTTTAGCGTCAGCATCCACTCTAAGGGCCGCCGTACACGGACTGCTTCAAGCAGTTGAGACCGACTGCTTAAAGCCGCGACCGCGCAGTGAACTATAGTCATTCATTCGCTGCCGTACACACGACTGCTCGAGCAGTCGCGACCGCTTCAAGCCGTCAACTGCATGATGAAATTCCATCGTGCCGTCGACCGCTCGCGAGCGGTTGCGAGGCATACACCGACTACTCGAGCCGTTGACTGCGCTAGAGCAGTCGACAGCTCTCCGACTTCCCTCTCCCCCCGGCCCTTTGCGGCCTCGCGGCGTCTGTTTTCTCATTTGCCGACTGTTTTTTGAACATGGAGGGCGTGTGCGTTAGTGATGCCCTTATTAGCGCAATTAAAACGCAAGAACTTATTTGGAACTATAAACTTAAGGAACACAGCGACAAAATAAAGAAGAACAATGCATGGGCAATTATTTGCGCCCAAGTAATTGAGAACTTTGATGAAAAACCAGTTGAAAAAAAAAATCAAATCGGTAAGTAAAAAAGTCAGTCATTTTACACACACATTTATTATTTTATTTATTATTAAAAAACAGACTGGTAACAATATAATAGTTGTTTTGCTTCTTATTATATTTTTAATATTTAAAAGAATACAGAGGCTATGTTATACGGACGGCGCCCTTTTGATTTATATCATATTCCATTGCCAATCTAGTTTGCCTTCTTCGCTCACAAAGTAATTAGCAAATTCTTCACGGATTGTTGTTAACATAGGTCCACCTGGACGAACTTGCTGGGTTGAATGTATTATAGAATAAGGAAGACCCTCAAACGTATCCTCAAATTTATTTCCATCTCGTTGTTTTACGTAGTTGTGAAGAACACATGATGATTTTACTATATCCACTGCGAAATCAACATTGACGTTAAGTGGTCTATGAAAGATCCGCCATTTATTAGCTAATATGCCAAACGTGCATTCAATATATCGCCTCGCACGTGATAACCGATAGTTAAAATTTTTTTTTTCTCTGGTAAATTCTTGCCACCATATCGACGCATTAAATTTTCCTGCAAGCTAAACGCTTCATCCTCAATAAACACATTCGGTAATAACGGTCCATTTTGTGATATTGCAGAAGGTGGAGGTATATTTAACTTTTTTTCTTGTAACATTTTATATAGACAACTCTCTTCGAAAATAGTCGAGTCAGCGTGCCTTCCATATGAGCCTATATCCACGAAAGTGAACATATGATTACTATCACATACTGCTAGAAGTATTATCGAAAAATAATTTTTATAGTTATAATATGACGATCCACTTTGCGCGGGTTGTATTATTCTAATATGTTTGCCATCAACGGCACCGAGGCAGTTCGGAAACTGAGCATTTTTTTTGAAACCATTTATCATGTCTTTCCATTTATCTTCAGTTAGTTGTTCCATACACATATCCTTCATATGTATCCATATATTTCTGCAAACATCCCTCACTATCTTACCTATTGTTGTTGATGCTATTCTAAAACTATATTGCAAATCCATAAATGTACATCCAGTTGCCAAATACCTGTAAAACATATTTATAAATCAATCAATTATACTAACTTATATTTTTGTGTTGTTACAGCCATGTTAATACAGAAAAAATGGAAAACATTAAGAGATGGATACACCAGATATGCTAAAAAAATTAAACCAAAGAGTGGTTCAGCAGCCCTCAACATTCGGCCATATGCATATTATCAGCAGATGTCTTTTTTAAAGGCAATAATAGAAGATAGACCCGACAAAACAAATAGTTTACAAGAGAGTGAGCACACTGAAATTACGTCCGAAGAAACCGAAAATGGTCAAAATAAAATACCCAGAGAAAGAAACAAAAGAAAATTAACTACTAAAATCACAAATGAGAACGTCTTAATTGAAAAATTATCCAAACGTTTAGATGAAAAATCGCAGAATTCGCGCATTGATAATGAAGATGAAGATAAATTGTTTTTACTATCATTAGTTGGCGAATTCAAAAAAATTAATGAGCATTATAAATTAGATGCTAAGATCGAAATACTTAACGTAGTGAAATACTTTAAAGGGATGACAAATCACACATATCCTTCGAGTTATGGTGACAGGGGATATTCATCGTTTAATGATTATCGTGGACCATGGGGTTATAATACTGGCCCCTCTACCTCTACATCAGTGCCTGGTCCCTCTAGATCAGCAACCGGCCCCTCTACATCAATGGCTGATGACCAAAATTCTCAATTTGAAGACCTTTCATCATGTTCTGTAACGTCCGATGATGTAATTTCCAATATTTTTAATGAATAAAAATTTTAATAATTACTATATATTTTTCTTACCTCAATGTTACTGCTAGTCTTTCTTCAGGTTGGATACTTCTCCTCATAATTGTGTCTTCACGTTTAATGTGAGACTTTAGTATATTATACAATTCATCAAACGAAGACATTGACATTCTAAAATAGTTGAAAAATTTTTCTTCATCACTTCTAAGTTCCATAAACAAATGATGGAATTGTCCACGTTGTTCTCTTAATTGCAAAATTGGATGAACCCAAAATTTTCTCTTTTGACGTCGCCGCCGTCGTCTCCGCCTGAGTAGGAGCAGCAAAAGCAGTGCTTCCTCGTCAGAATCCATGACTCGACTGTGGTAGAAAATCAACTTTTTATAATAAGCTTTTTCATTTAATATTTTAGCGTCAGCATCCAGTCTAACCGGATGCAGCTGAACAGTACTGTTTACAACTAAAAAGTGTAAAATTAAAACTTTTTTTTACAAAAAAAAAAACAACCAACTTCCAAAATACACTACAAAGTGAAAAAAAATTAATTTTGGAAATCGGTGCCAAAAACTAATATACAAAAACCAAAGACACCGACTTCCGAAATTAGTTATTTTTCATTTTGTCGTGTTTTTTGGAAGTCGGTTGTTTTTTTTTGTAAAAAAATTTTATTCGATTACAATATTCGTTACGATTTGACTTTGACAGAAACTTGTTCAAAGTTTGAAATTACTATTAACGTTTTTTTATACACTTATATCACAAGATATGACTATTTTTACGACTAAAAATTGAGTTTTGCGTATGAAATTGGTAATTGCACATTAATATAAATTGAATTTATAATAAATTATTGGGAGACGTTTTGTTGATGTCTTGTCAACGGTGTTGCCACAGACCAAAAAAGATAGCACGAGGATGTCGGCACACATTGCATCTCACACATCGTTCTTACATAACTTTCTTTGTTTATTCTAATATCGTTGGATGATAGTATTTCCCAAGATAAGAAATTAATCAGTTACTTTATAAGCTTCAAGTGGTTGGTGGACAATTTTGTGTAAAAGTAGAAAAATTACATCAATCAGGAGAGGAGGCAGCGTTTAATTGGCTCTAGATGAGGTGCTCCTTTTGAATTAAAAGATGTTAATAAAGCGCGCGAAGAGAGCCGATAACGGCTCGGGAGCGGCAATCAAAAGGGCCCCGACATCTCGCCGCCAGCGACTGCGCCGTGTTGTCATGAACTAAGCAGATGCGGACAGAAGAGCCACCGGCCGCTGCACTTTACGGTTGAGTGTCTGAGGAAGGTAAAGCTAAAAGTTACGAACGGCATGGCATTGTGCACCGAACGCACTTATTGTTTAATGTACATATGTAATATTTGATTATTAACCGACTTCAAAAAAGAGAAGATTTCTCATTTCCGTACATATGCTTTTTATACTTGTTCGTTGATAACGGTGTTCCCGAATGCTAAGTTTAGCTTCTGTGTAGCTGCACCAGTGCCGAATACTCCTGTCAGCGATGCAATTCCGTAACGTATAATATGCCTGGCTACATAGTGTGTACTCGCTTTGAGTTAAAAAAAAACAAACAATTACAAATTTAAACTGCAAGAGGGAAAATCAAAGAACAATCAGTGTAAGCATAGAAATCGGACGCAGCTCAAGCCCAAGCCTTTTTGTCGTCAATATAATCTTTAACACTATAAAATGCTTTCTCACACAACTTACGTTTAATGAAGGATTTGAATTTATTCAGGCTCAGATCTTGAACCACCTCTGAAAGTCTATTGTAAAAATGTATACATTGGCATCTAAAAGAGCCACCTATTTTCTTGAGCCTTGTTGTAGGTACAATAAATTTGTGCTTGTTCCTAGTATTTATATTATGGACATCACTGTATTTTTTAAACAATTTTATATTTTTATGAGCATACAGAAGAAATCAGTGTTTGATGATTGCAGATCAGAGAAAAAGTGGTGAACTTTCAAAGTCGTAGAGATGACTAGGTGTTTGTAGGTTTTTCATTAAGTATTTTATAGCACTACAATTCAATAAAGGTCTGGAGTAGATCTAATGACGGAGCCGAGATACCGTCGAGGGAGCTCCTCAATGATTCACAGCGTCTACCTTGTGTTGTATTTGATTAATTTCTATTGATAAGAACTTTACACCTAAATGGTTTGTGACTGTCATTAGAGATCAGACGAGGTCAGACGAGGTATTAAAGGTCAGACGAGGTCATTAGGGGTCAGACGAGGTCAGACGAGGTCAAAGGTTTACAATAGCTTTTTTTATAATTATAAACTAGTGCTTGACCGCAATCCTGCCTGATGGTAAGCAGTGATGCAATCGTTAATGGTAAAGCGCGCTAGTTTATTAAGAGTCTAATTACTCTAGCCTTAAAGACACTTAAATTGTAGTCAGACGGAAAAACCGCCACTTAATTCCGTCATTATTAAAGGCGAAACGCCTAAGGTGTCGCACAGGAGAGTGGTGCTGTTGTTTTTCAAAAAAGGTGACAATACTCTCCTGAAAAACTACAGACCGATATCCCTTCTGAGCCATGTCTATAAGCTGTTTTCTAGAGTCATCACGAATCGTCTCGCTCGCAGGTTCGCCGGCTTCCAGCCTCCCGAACAAGCAGGCTTCCGAAAAGGCTTGAGCACCATTGACCACATACATACGCTGCGGCAAGTTATACAGAAGTCCGAAGAGTATAACAAACCACTATACTTGGCGTTTGTGGACTATGAAAAGGCCTTCGATTCGATCGAGACTTGGGCGGTGCTACAGTCTCTCCAGCGGTGCCAAATTGACTATCGATACATTGAGGTGATAAAGTGTTTGTACAAAAACGCCACCATGTCAGTCCGTCTCCAGGATCAGGACTCGAAACCGATCCAACTCCAGCGTGGAGTGAGACAAGGAGATGCAATATCTCCTAAATTGTTCACTGCTGCGTTGGAAGATGTCTTCAAGCTCCTGGACTGGAAAGGACTTGGCATCAACATTAACGGCGAGTACATCACTAATCTCCGTTTTGCAGATGACATCGTGGTCATGGCTGAGACCCTGGAAGACTTGGGCAAAATGCTCAATGACCTCAGCAGAGCTTCCCAACAAGTGGGTCTAAAGATGAAAGATCATGTTGAACTCTCATGTCGTACCCACTCCAATTCTAGTTGGTTGCTCTGCAGTCGAAGTTGTTGACGAGTACATATACCTGGGACAAACAGTCCAACTAGGTAGGTCCAACTTCGAGAAAGAGGTGTCTCGTCAAATCCAGCTCGGCTAGGCAGCGTTCGGGAAGCTACGATATATCTTCTCGTCGTCCAAGATACCACAGTGTCTCAAGACTAAAGTCTTTGACCAGTGTGTGTTGCCAGTGATGACTTACGGAACTGAAACTTGGTCGCTCACAATGGGCCTCATACGAAGGCTCAGAGCCACACAAAGGGCAATGGAAAGAGCTATGCTCGGAGTTTCTCTGCGTGATCGCATCAGAAATGAGGAGATCCGCAGAAGCACCAAAGTCACCGACATAGCTCTGCGAGTCGCTAAACTGAAGTGGCAGTGGGCAGGGCACACTGCTCGTAGAACCAATAGGGGATGCCGATGGGGCAGTAAGGTTCTGGAGTGGCGGCCACGTACTGGAAGACGCAGCGTAGGGAGGCCCCCAACAAGGTGGACCGCTGACCTGGTGAAGGTCGCGGGAAGCCGATGGATGCGGGCAGCACAAGACCGGTCAGCGTGGAAAGCCTTGGGGGAGGCCTTTGTCCACCAGTGGACATCCATAGGCTGAAGAAGAAGAAGATGTTTTTATGTCGTATGTTTTTTATGTCGTATGTTTTTATGTCGTATGTTTTTCATGTCGTATGTTTTTTATGTCGTATGTTTTTTATGTAGTTTGTTTTTATGTCGTTTGTTTTATGTCGTATGTTTTTATGTCGTATGTTTTATGTCGTTTGTTTTTATGTCGTATGTTTTTTATGTCGTTTGTTTTTATGTAGTTTCTTTTTATGTCGTTTGTTTTATGTCGTATGTTTTTATGTCGTATGTTTTTATGTCGTATGTTTTATGTCGTATGTTTTTATGTCGTTTGTTTTTATGTCGTATGTTTTTATGTCGTATGTTTTTATGTCGTTTGTTTTTATGTCGTATGTTTTTATGTCGTGTGTTTTTATGTCGTATGTTTTTTATGTCGTATGTTTTTATGTCGTATGTTTTTATGTCGTATGGTTTTTTCTATATGTATGTACATAATTAGTTCTGTATCCCAATATAATCGGTAAGAAAATTCAACATAAGTGTATAACTGAAGCGAAAAACTTATTGTGAACAACAAGTGGGATTTTTCCCTTCTGTACTCTGGTCGCTGTACCACCCTCGTGCACATCTTTTCTACGGCTTCAGATCCGCCGGATACAGTTAATAACTCGGAACACGCTGCCGCCTCCAGCACACTCTTCAGTAAGGAGGCACTTCTTTTTCACACGTAGTGTGTGACGTTATCATAGAAACACAAAATTATACTTGCACAGGAGCACCATCATCACCACAGATACTTATCCGGAATGTTACCGTTGCGATGTAGAGGTTTATACAACGTCTTTGGATTTTGTATATTCGTTTTTGACACGTCGTTTGTTTTTATTTTACACGTTTTAGTTGTGAAAATTACTGTTCAGCTGCATCCAGTTAAACTGGATGCTGGCGCTAATATAGCTCGGAAAAGGCATGTAAACAAACGATGTAATTTTGGTTAATGTAATTTTTACTCATAATTTTGGTTTAAAAACGAACCTACTGAACCGATTTCTATAAAAGTCCTATGAGACCAAAATCAAATGAGCAATACTAGAGATGGCACAATTACGCAACTTATAACTCTCGCGGGTTAACTATACACCTCGCTCTGGGACGTCATTCGGACGGTACCGTTTGTACAAAATTAGAATTATGTATAGCCGGCGGTCGTGCATATAGCAACCCTGTTAATGTGACTGAAATCATTTTGATACTAGCACATTATTTTGTACTAGAAGCAAAATTGGTTTTAATGAAAACACAAATAGGTATATGGTCTCTGGCGTTTAAATAAAATGATTAAAACAAAAAATAAAATCATACATAAATCTTATTATACAGTATGTTACGAAAACCCTGTCCGACCCATAAGGATAATAGAGGTTAGGTAAACACATGACCAAATATAATATAAAATTTTACGTATTCATCATAGTACCAATACAAATGAATTTTGAAATAATCTTTTTTTCCAACGAATTAATTCCAATTTCCCCGAAATTTGGTAATTTTTAAAAAGTGACAACACTGGTATTATTAGGATCGAATAGCGATGCGACCACGTGCCGCGTGTCCTGCCGCCCGCCCCCCGCGGTCGGCAGGCGAAGGGTGGTCAACGCACATTTAATAAGTTACCTCCTTTTGCGAAATAATATTTATTTTTTTTAGGGGGATTTTTTTTTTAAGTAAAGCCCGGTTTTGTATGCATTAGTAGAATCAGTTATCGATACCTAACAACACCTTCACGGGTCGGACAGGGTTTTCGTAACATACTGTATATGTTTTAACATGATTTTACCCATGAAAAGTATTCCAAAACATAATAATTGCTTTCAGCATCTGATTCCAAATATTCTTCGTTAAAAAGTATTTTCATCGTCAGCTGCGTCACTAACAACGTCTCCGCTACTGCTGTCATCAGCCTGCTATCTTCACTTAAGCGAATAACTAACTCATATATATTTTGATAAAGGGTTTACTCTCACATTTTCCTGAAAGATTAAAAATAATAATATGTAATATCTATCAGAAGATGGGTAGCACTAATTTTAATTCCCAACATGATATAATTCGTTTATAAAATCAGGGGTAAATTAAATAACCTAAACTATCAAAACGCACTATAATATAGTCTGCTTATACGTGCAGTCTAAACTATAAATGCGCAATTAAAACAATCCTCATTTTAGTCTTAAAATCGTTTACTTAGTAAATTTGAAACTTCCAGTAAATAAAAACAAACAGTAACATGATTGCATATCTGTTTTAACAACTGTTCAAGCATATCATCCAGATTTGATAAAATTTGTTCAGCTTGTGTTACGTAGCAGAATGTGACAGCGGGCGACATCTTTCGTATCTAGAGGAAACGACATTAGAATTGAGCCAACGAGCCGAGAGATGGCGTCTCGCGATAATCCGGTCAATAATTGAATAACGGAATTTTATATAAATGATTACCTAGTTAAATAAAATAAAATGGAAAGGAAATAGGTAACACTATTACATTAAAAATAAAATCAATTCAAGAGTCTTAAATTTAAAATTCAGTTCTGGAACGCCTTGTCTGTGGTTCAAGGAAAAAAAATGATTGAGGGTTGGTCGTACTACCTAACTACCCTTTGGGGTTAAACGACTAGTAATTTGGCTGAAATTTCTGTGAGTATTCATTTCTGTACCCAGAATATTTCTCCCCGTGATTTTCTAGTTCCGAGTACTGACTTAACTCAAATGTTGTTCTAGATTTAGCTCTTTTGACGGTACTAGGGCAGGAACCCGGCGTCGCATCCTGACTTGCCTCAGGTTGCCTTAATTTCGATCGGATCAGGCTTGTGGAGTATTGTGCTGGACCCTGGATTTGATTTTGATTTTAAAGCACAAATCCTGGTAGTACGACACACCCAATTCTCTTTCGACGAAACTAGACAGGTATAAGCTCTCATAATTTCTTTGTTGCGGGTGTTCCTGAAATTACCTATTCCCGCAGGCCGCGTTCCACGTGTGTTAACTGACACCCGTCAGTTAGTGACGCCAAGGGACTTTGTACCGTAAATCAGAGGCGTTGGTCAGGAAAGCTAATCAGAAACGTTAGTCTCCCTTTACTTATAGTTATTGTTGGATGTATCTAGTGAGAGAGAGTGAGTTAAGAACAGGTTGCGTCTAGATAAGCTATACTTAATCAAGTTTTATTAATTTCTATATTTAGCACAACCTAAGATAACTTTTGTAACGATTGAGATGTGGTCACAACGATTCACCTAACGAATCCTTCTACAAGAGACCCTGAGCTTGTTAAATGTCTCATGTGGATTCTCTGCCACACTTCGGACCCGAGACGGAGTGAGTCAGGGAATTGACTAGTTCTCGAGCTCCATTCCGGTTTGTTTTTTTCATATTTCACACATTTCTTATGTGTTTTGTCTAAATAGAATTGAAAATTAATACAAATTTCAATAAATAACAAGTCACAAAACAAATCGATGACTGCCGATGATATTTGACTACTAAGATTTAGTGTTGCCCTACTTTTAAAATTGTTAGTTCATGAAACATCCATTTTCAGAATTTTTTTTATACAGTATGTTAAGAAAACCCTGTCCGACCCGTGAAAGTGTTGTTAGGTATCGATAACTGATTCTACTAATGCATACAAAACCTGGCTAAACCTAAAAAAATACCCCCTAAAAATAAATATTATTTCGCAAAAACAAATAGCTTACATGGCAACACAGGACGGCGCGGGCGACGAGGCAGGTCACGCGGTCACGCGCTTAACCGTAGCGGTGCCGATAAGTCA
The DNA here is from genome assembly GCA_037179545.1 of Sesamia inferens. Taxonomy (NCBI): domain Eukaryota; kingdom Metazoa; phylum Arthropoda; class Insecta; order Lepidoptera; family Noctuidae; genus Sesamia; species Sesamia inferens. Next base: position 30,176,837 of record CM073939.1, on the reverse strand, counting down.
TGAACTCACTTGACTTCATGCATGACCTTCCACACTTGCATATGGTTAGTGCCTAGCTCTCGTGTCACAGGTCGTCGTTGAATAATTCGAGCACCTGATTTTCAATATCCGGATCTTGGATGCGTGGTCTCCCTACACCAGCGACCACACCATGAGCTTCAATAACACTACGCGGTACAGACGTTGTAATGCACAATCACACGGGACCGGGGTACAAAACGGATCTCATAGTCTCTATGAGCTTCACTCACATCCAGACACATCAGCATTTTAAATTACCTACGTTAAAAAACTAATTGATCACACAATACACCAAACGTTTATACAGAAGCAATGTTTACGCGAAACTGATAATAATTCCAAGTAAAATTATTTTTATTTCATAAAAATAATAGGTACACAGGTGGCGGTATTCTTTGAGTAGAGATGTGTAAGTGTTCAAAATACTGACGGATCGATATCGATACGATTTGATCGTAACTGTTATGGTATCGATTTAGTATTGCAATCTCATGCATGGATTCAATATTTCACAAAACCCAATAACATGCCAGCTAAAGTTTTAATTACAGTTTCTGTCTGAATGTCGATGATATTGACCGTTAAAATGCTTTACATTGCTTATAATACTTTACTAAAAGAGTATTTCATAAGACCTACTCCTTTCTGTTTACTAATAGGTACTTGTGTTATAATATTGTTATTAGTAATTTATCGATATGAAACTTTTACCATTAGGTTATCTGTTTTTACAATAAATCATTCAACCAGCATTATTTTACACTAAAATTATACCAACTGCGGTCCAAACGATCCCAACTAATCACAATCACTTCACAAAAATTTGTACGCCTATTAGGCTGCAGGTACAAGTTTCGATTAATAGCGATAAAAAAACTTTATTGCGCAAAAAATAGTACATCCCTAGTTTCTTCTTTGAGGACGCAGAAAAGCTAGCCGCGCGGCGGCTTCAAAAAAAAATTTATGCATTAATCTATATATATGTCGGAGATCGTCGATATAATTTTAATAGAAGTTGCTGATTTGATTTACGTAGTAGAGGGGCGAACGCTTGTGACGTTATTTTGTGATGGCGTCACATGGACAGAGTCGCTTTGGAAAGTGGGGTTCGTCGAACGGTGACTTTGCATCGAGACGCGGACCAAGGCACATCTCCGAACCGAAACTGTCGGTTTGCCTATTCAAATTGTTATTATGAAGATTGGAGGGTATATCTACACGTCGTGTTTCAATTCAAAACTCACCTACGAAATGGAACCTGTACCACTACACCAAGATGCTGTCGACCCTACCGCTCTGCCGTCCCTGTCTCCGACATATATAAAAGAAAGTCGTGTTAGTTACATCATTTATAACTCAAGAACGGCTGAACTAATTTGGCTGAAAATTGGTAAGGAGGTAGCTAAGAACTGGGAGAAGGACATAGGATACTTACTATGCCGCTCCCCGTCGTTCCTGTGGGAATAAATGAGCTTCTTTGTTTTGACTTCTCCCACACTTTTATGCTTTCCTGGTACCTTGCACCTCCACAAATTAGGCAAAACAAAATTTCTTCCATTGATTTAATGATGAATGAGCTTCGTTGTTTCGAATTCTCCTACACTTTTGTGCTAACCTTATGATACCTTGCACCTCCTCAAAGTAGGCAAAATAAAATTCATCCATATCATATTTTGTCGTCCTCCTGTCAACACGCCTGCCTGCGACTTGGAGGCCCGGGTTCGATCCCCGACCAGGTCATGATGTAAAATGATCTTTTTGTGATTGACCTGGGTCTTGGATGTTTTTCTATATATGTATCTATTATAAATATAGTATCGTTGAGTTAATATCCCATAACACAAGTCTCGAACTTACTTTGGGGCTAGCTTAATCTGTGTGATTTGTCCATATTATGGCTACTACCTGATGACTTGGGCTCTCTGGGTCAAATACGCAAGGATTTTGATTATCATGCTGTGTCGCCGATTGATACCTCAGCCGGTACGCTGAAAGGAAGACCGTTTGGAGGAGTGGCGCTACTGTGGAGGAAGTCACTATTCACCAATGTTGTGCCTATAGTGTGTGCCTCGAAACGTGTGATAGCGATTAAAGTGAATCATCTTGACCGTTGTCTACTGGTGATGTCAGTATACATGCCTACTGAGTGCACTGAAAATAGACCTGAATTTACTGAGTGTCTTGGTGTAATCAGTTCAATAATAGAGGATAACGGGATCGAGTGTGCAGTTGCGCTGGGTGACTTTAATGCCGATGTGGGCAGCATGTTCGGTGATGAGCTTTGCGCCTACTGCGAGGACCAGGACTGGGTATGTGCGGACGTGATGTTTCTGGGTGAGTTCTCTAACACATTTACATTCCTGAGTGAGGCGCATGGCACATGTAGCTGGCTCGACCACTGCATTGTGACGTCAGCAGCTCAAAACATTATTAAAAGCACAAGAGTTCTCACGGATGTTACATGGTCGGATCACTATCCACTGGAAATTGAATGTGACATTTCAGTGATAACAATTAAAACAGAGCTTAGTGAACATAATCATATAAATAATAAAGTGTTGTGGGGTAATCGAAATAGTGAACAAATATCTTTATATACATCTTATTGTACTGAACTTCTGTCAAATTTAAATGTTACCCACTATGCCACGCAGTGCTGTGGCGTGCCGTGTAGTAACCAGGCTCATCTTACGTTAATAGACCAAATGTACTCAGATATTACGAACTGTCTGTGTAAGGCAGCGCGTCGTTCATTTTCTGGTTCAGATAAATTCAATAAAAAGAAACGTGTTATAGGTTGGAATTATCACATTAAAGAATTGCACAAGCAGGCAAGAGATGCCTTTCAGGTGTGGTTGCTAAATGGCAGGCCAAGGCAAGGGGTGGTATATAATAATATGTGCACAACTAGAAAATTGTTTAAAAATAAAATAAAATGGTGCCAAAATAACGAAACGCAGATACGCATGGATATCATTGCCGAGCAAAGGTCAAAATGCGATTTCAAGAGTTTCTGGAAATCTACAAATAAATTGTCTTATAAACCGTCGATACCCGTATCAGTAAACAATAACCAGAATACCCTCGAAATAGCGGAGATTTTCGCTCGGCAATTCCAAACGGTCGGGGATATCGGTAGCGGCCTGCTGTATGACTCATCGCGTGCAGATCATCGAGTCGGTGAGTTACTATCTAAAACAAGCATCGATATAACGACGTATAGTGTGTTTGAATGTGTCAAAAATATGAAAAAAGGAAAATCACCCGGACACGACGGTCTAAGCGTGGAGCATATATTGTATGGCGGTGGGGCACTGTTCGAGCTTCTGTCTACCTTCTGTAATCTGTGTCTTTCACATTGTTACCTACCGAAAGAGTTTATGAAAACTGTAGTGGTACCCCTAGCCAAAAACGGTGCTAAAGATGTTTCAGTCTCGACTAACTACCGTCCCATCTCTTTGGCTACAGTCTTTTCTAAAATCTTTGAGCGACTTTTACATCCAGAATTATTAAAATACATTGACTTGAATAATGCACAGTTCGGGTTCCGTGCTGGTTTATCTACAGATATGGCCATTTACTCGCTAAAAAACACGGTGAAATATTATAATTCTCGACACACAAGTGTATATGCCTGCTACCTTGATCTCAGCCGTGCCTTTGATTGTATAAATTATGATATACTATGGGCAAAGATGGAGGGGGCAGGTATTCCTTGTGATATAATTTGTCTGCTCAAATACTGGTACGGAGCTCAGACAAATGTGGTGAAATGGGGAACCAACAGCTTCTCGACAGAGTACACGCTTAAATGTGGCGTAAGACAGGGTGGCTTAACATCCCCAACTTTATTTAACCTGTATGTTAATGGCTTGATTGAGGAGCTTGGCAGATCAAACGTTGGCTGTCATATGAGTAATCAACCAGTAAACAACTTGAGCTACGCCGACGACATGGTTTTGTTAAGCCCCTCCGTGCACGGTTTACGTACACTGCTATCAATATGTGAAAAATATGCTACAGCCCACGGGCTTAAGTATAATGTAGGTAAGACGGAAGTTATGATATTTAGACACGACAAAACGAATTGCTATAACCCAGTAATCACCTTGGGTGGTAAACAATTAAAAATAGTAACCAGCTTTAAATATCTTGGGCATGTAATACAGGATAATCTTGGGGACGATCTTGATATGGAAAGGCAGAGGAGGTCCATTGCCAAATAAAATCACCCTATTCACGGCGTATTGTCAGTCGTTTTATACCTGCTACCTGTGGGGCAAATACACCCGACGAACGTACCACGCTCTTCGCGTGCAGTACAATAATGCGTTCAGAGCAATACTCAATCTGCCGTGGCGGTGTAGTGCTTCTGGCATGTTCGCCGAGAATAGGGTAGATGACTTCTATGCAGTAATGAGAAAGCGGGCCGCTTCCTTTATGGACAGAATTCGTAACACGAACAATGTCGTTATCCAGGCTGTGTATGATGCATGTAAATTTAATGTAGCTGACATCTAATTAATATATAATATACTTATTACAATATATTTTAAAATTTATTCTGATTATTATTAATATAGTACCTAGTTTATTAGTAAATTGTTTAATGCATTATTAATTTATCTGAAATTTAATTTATTTTTATTTGACATTTTCTACCATAGATTTATTTGTTTTTTTTTTTTTTATGATTTATTTATTTAATGCGATGTCAACTATAATTAATTATGTAATTAGAATGATTTAATGAATGTTTCTAGTATATTCTTTATTTATTTTATTTTATTTTTCTTTTGTTTGTATTTCATGTCTGCTGTGTATTTGTATTTACTATGTGAAATTATGGGTATCTTACCTGAAATAAATTATTATTATTATTATTGGGACAGTTCTTTTTCTCAGCTCTTATGCTGGTTTTAGCTGCATTTACGGGCCAAAGCCAAGTAAATGTAGCAGTGTGGTGTAGTTTATTGTGTTGTGTTTTCTTCTAACTGCATGAACTTTCTAACTATTCTACAGGTGTTTAGGATGGCTGCTTTCTGCATGTTGATATATGTGGATTCTTCTAGGTCTATTAGTTTTAGGCTACAGAGGAGATGGTTGGGGATAACACCTGTTGTGGAAAGGACGATAGGAACGACATAAACTTTTTCTTGTCTCCATATTCTTGTTATTTCTTCTTTAAGTTCAGTGTATTTGCTAATTTTTTCTGTTATTGTTTTTTGTAGGTTATGGGTGTTGGGAACTGCAATGTCTATTAAATAAGTAATTTTTCTTACTTTATCCTGTAGGGTTATGTCTGGTCTATTGTAATGGATAGTCCTATCTGTAAGTATAGCGCGGTCATAATATAGTTTATATGTGTCATTTTCTAGGACAGAGTGTGGTGTGTAGTTATAGTAGTGAGTGTTAGTGTTTTGTATGAGACTGTGTTTAAGCGTGTTTTGTATGAGACTGTGTTTAAGCGTTATTTTATTTTATTTTATTATTATTATTATTATTATATATATAAAAGAAAGTCCTGTTAGTTACTCCACTTATAACTCAAGAAAGGCTGAACCGATTTAGATGAAAATTGTCAGGGAGGTAGTTTAGAGCCAGGAGAAGGACATAGGATACTTTGTATGCCGCTCCCCGTCGTTCCTGTGGGAATAAATGAGCTTCTTTGTTTCGACTTCTCCTACACTTTTGTGCTACCCTGGTACCTTGCACCTCCACAAAGCAGACAAAATTTCCCTATATATGTCTTCAATACAGATAAGAACGACCCGTGATTATAAAGTTTTGATTGTGGTTACTTGGGCAGATAAAAGCTAGAAAAGGTGTTTAAAATAGTGCCTTAAATTCCTTAAAGTTGAAAGATCAATTTTTTATATTTTCTTCAGGAAAATACAGGGTGTTAGGAGAACGCTTCCGAAGCCAGAACGTAGATTATATACAACCTAAATGCAAACGGATACCAATAACCTTTCGCTTTAAATTGATTATTTTCAAGACTTCATATTTCGTAAACAAGCATTGGATAGCGTACGAAACGTGAGGTCACTGACACGCAAGGTGACGTCGCACTACCGCGCCCGCGCTTAAAAGAGCCGCCGCCGAAAAGAGCCGATTTATACGCAATATACAAACATCACTTTCAAAATCGCAATTGTAGTCCATTGTAAAAAGCTGACAGAGGCATTTTACGTACCTGTCTAAATCCTTTGCGACCTTATGAGGTTTGGCTCGAACTGAGTTCCATTCATTTCAATACAAAGCCGGGCCCGTCGCTGTGTCGATCCGTGAACACATTCTTCACGTAGTTTATTAAAAACACTCACTATTCTGCCCCGCATTTCATCAGCACTGTCACATTCCCGATCAAACACTCTTTCTTTCCATACCCCCATAAAAAGAAGTCCAACGGCCTTCCGATCCAGCAGTCATTAAAAAGCTCAGTGAGACGCTCGCGGACGGGACGCGTAACATGCGGTGGAGTGCCATCGTGCTGGAACCATGCTCGAAGAAATTCAGCCACAGACACATTGTCTAGCATATCAGTTAAATGTCCATTTATAAAATTAAGATATGCTGATCCATTGAGGCGCGGCGGTAGAAACACTGGTCCTAGAATTCGTCCATTAAAAATACCAGCCCATACGTTGACGGACCATATTCACGAGCACTGTACACGTATGCCTCAGGCATTGTTTAAAACAACAAAAAGTTATAACTAAAAAGAATAAAACAGCACTAAAAACGTAACAATACCTAATAACTAAACACAAATTTAAAACTAACAAAACAATAATTAAATAATTTGTTAAAAACGTAACGCACAAGCTCACGAACCGAGTCGCAAGGAACACTATTATTAACTAAAGAGGTACTATGAAGATCAAACGCTTTGGGGGAGTCCCGCGGTCAAAGCGGTGTGTTTACAGAGGCGAAAATGCTAAAAGAATAATTACGAGATCAGAAATCAATTCATTTTAATTGTTAGGAAATTGTACTTATGCTTTATTACAAATTGTTTTCATTTTCTAACTTTTAAATAAGATTTAACTGGTTTCTTAGATTCAATTAATTTAATTATTCACTTTAAATTGATTAGGTTTACTTACTAAATGAAGGATCCAGTTCTTGCAATAAACGAGCACGCATCGTGTGACTTTAATTACATTGTTATAAAGTTCAAATTCAAAAACTGTACATACGATGAAAATTTTTTAGTCAATTACAGCTGATGTCAGCGATCTTTTACTTTATTTAATTTACTATCGATTATCGACATAATACAAAACTGTTATTAAATTCACGACAGTGCATCAATTTAAAACTATTGCCACGCTGCCGGCTGTAGGTATCTAAGTACCTTCGATATGGACCTCAAGGTTAAGCGCGTCAAGGTCAAGACCGTAGCGTGTCGCGATGTCGGTGACCGCACGCGAACTTTGAACCCGAGTTTATACGAGCATGTCAGCTGATAAGTATTTACGAATACATAGCTTGTTAGAGTTGTAAACAAAAAAAAAAATGTTTAATCGCAAATAATGGTTTCATTTAACTCATTTAACTGTTGCCACAGCATAGTGTACGAAAAATGCTTAAGTAAAATTGTAAAAAAAAATCTTCATTTTTTGATGGTATCGTATCGAGAATCACTAGCCTTATCACCTGTCTTCGTTTTCGGAAGCGTTTCCCTGACACCCTGTATAAAAATTTGAACTAGGAAATGGACATAGGATACCTTTTATCCCGTACCCATCGATCCCGTGGGAATGAATTAGATTCATTGTTTCGACTTCTCCTACACTTTTGTGCTACCCTGGTACCTTGCACGTCCACAAACTGTGCACAATAAAAATTCTTTCATGTATTATGATGATTTGATAATGATGAATGAGCTTTTATTGTTTCGACTTTTCCTACACTTTTGTGCTACCCTGGTACCTCGCACCTCCACAAAGTAGGAAACACCTGTCCAGTATTTTTAAGTAAAGAAGATATGTACACAACATTTCAAAAAGATATAATGAAAAACCACAAAGTTATATATAAGCTTGCTATTCTACTTGGTTGTCCCAACACAAATATGGTCAAAGATCGGCGGGCGAGCGAGCGCGGTGCGTTGACCTCTACCGTCAGCTGTTGCGCGCGCGCTATACTATGATGTATCGTAAGCTGCGTGACGCGCTCGGTAACTACACTGCAACAATTTCTAAATGTATTTATTTGGGACAAAATATAACATGGTGTAAAAATTATTGGAATCGATTCAGTTGCTTATTCACTATTTATATATAACTCAAGAACGGCTGAACCGATTTGGCTGAATATTGCTGGGAGGTAGCTAAGAACCCGTTCCCGTCGTTCCCATGTGACGTGACATAAGACGTGGTATAATAAAATGCAACTTACATGGTACAACAAACCAACTCATTCAAAATGTAAGTCAGCGATTCATATACCAAAAATGGTATAACAAAAAGCAAATGACAGTTGAGCATATTTAAAAAAAAGTCTGCGTCGATTGCTTCAACCGGTTGTTGAAGCAATCGTTTAAAGCAAAGAAATATTCTCTGATGGTTTAAAGTTTCTAATAAAAAACCACAAAGCCAACTTCAACTTCAAAATTTCTAATATTGTATTGCTGTGCCATTTATCATCAATAAAAATACCATGCCGCGACCAAGACCATCAAATCTTTCTCGACAAAGCCGTAATGCAAGAGTAAATCGAAACATTCTGAATGAAAGCACTGAAGAAGAGCAAGAAATTGCACGTGAAGAGCGCCGCTTTACTATGACTCGATTTCGTGCTTCTCACTCACAAGAGCAAAGGGAGGCGGCAGTCCGTGAAAATGCTCCGTTGACAATGCGAAATCGGCGAACAAACCTCAGAGATCAATCTTTTTATCGTCCCACTGCTGGGCACAGGTCTCCTTTCATGCAGAGAAGGATTGAGCGTAATCACCACGCTTGCTCAATGCAGGATGGCGATTTCAGACTTATAAAGTCCAGGTTTCCTCAAGATGTTTTCCTTCACCTTCAGTCATTGGTGTCCTAGATATACCTAGAGAGTACATACTTTAGAAAAGTTACATCGATACTTGCCCGACCTGAAATCGAACCCGCACTCATACAAGAGAGGCTGGTGTTTTAACCACTAGGCCACCACGACATACTAAGCCACCACGACATCTCAGAGATCAACAGCTAGATAATTTACGAAGCATAAGCAGAAATTCATAATTTCTTTCACAAGGTGCTACAATAAATAAATGACAAATAAAAAAATCATGGAATATTTTTTTTTTTTTTTATTTACAATGTTCCTAATTGAAAAAGTAAAAAATGTGATCATGTGATATTTATTGCCTTTAAGGCGGAACAAAGTTCGCCGGGTCAGCTAGTATCCAATAAAGAATCAAACGATTTTACCGCCGAAAATGGTGATGTCACTTTTAAAAATTTTACCTAATTTTGAGGAAGTTGGAGTTAATTCGCAAAAAAAAAAAGATTATTTCAAAATTCTTTAATATTGTTATTATGATGATTATGTAAAATTTTATATTTTATTTGGTCATTTGTTTACCTAACCTTTATTATCCTTATGGGTCGGACAGGGTTTTCTTAACATACTGTTTATAATTTATAAACAAGCGCTTGACCGCAATCCGCAATGATGCGATAGTTGATGGTAAGGCGCTCTAGTTTATTAAGAGCCTATTCACTCTAGCCTTGAAGAAACTCAAATTGTAGTGTGACGGAAACACCGTCGCTAGCAAATTGTTCCAGTCCCTCGATGTACGCGGTTTATACCGCGTACATCGAGGGAGTACTGGCTGCAGTACTCCACACACGAGCGGACCTGTGCTTTGTACAACATTAGACGCTGCCCTGGTGTGAAGTACCGCCGGACCTTTGCGATGACGCCAATTTTTCTGGCAGCCACCTTGGGCTTGGACTCAATGAACCGCCCAAAGTTAAGGTTCGAGGAAATCTCAACTCTCAAAAGCTGAAGGCGGTCGGTGCACTCCAAGGATACATTCTGAAAAGTAGGAGCCAAGGTGAATGGGCTCCTTTTGCCGATGAAAAACACGCCTGTGTTTTGGCGGCATTGAATGCTACAAGAAAATGCAAAATTAATTAAATTATATATTAAAATATATAATTTTTTTTTTAATGTTAATATAAGGTCGTTTTGATGATAAAGCGTCATAATACTAGGTCATTTTACTCATGACGTTTTGCTATTAAAATTATACATATGGACTAAAATAATTATAATGGTGGTGCAACCAACAGGATTCACTAACGCGTCGAAACTGTAAAAAACAAAAACAAAATTAATTAAAAAAAAAACTTTACAAAGCAAAAACTCCACAGAAACAGTAATAACAGGGGATTTAAACCATATTAAGACAAATAGGGGCGCGTCGCGCGGGGAAGCGGGAGAGGGTTCGCATTCCAGCGAGGTGCACAGTTTCTTGATTTTAATAGATTGTTGCATAAGCGTGACGAGTAGGTAGTGTTTGTCCTATATTAAACTTCAATGCTGTAAATTGTTGAGGAATTCCCTCGACCGCCTTCATCATCAGATTTACTGCAGACCATCATTTTAACCCATATAGGTACACAGTTCTCATAAATATAAATTAATTAAGTTCAAACACAAAGTGGCTACTGTAAACCGTTGAGGAGTTCCCTTAAATGTCCTTCGTCTTCATCATAAGACCCTTAATGACCATCACAATATATCTAGGTGTGAAGCTCTTATCAATAAAAAATAATCTAGCACAAACACAAGGTTGCTGCTGTGAATCGTCGAGGAGTTCCCTCGACTGTCTCCCGGCTCCATCATCAGATCTACTCCAGACCTTGCTTTAAAATACTTAATGAAAATACTAAGAAATGCACTAGTCGCCCCTGCGATTTTAGAAAGTTCGCCTTGATTTCTCTGGTCTTTCACCATCAAACCCTGATGTCCTGACCTCGTGGCTATTGGAACACCTGGAAAGTATACCCTTTCAAACAAAAACACAATTGTGCAAATTGGTTCAGGCATCTCAGAGTAATCGGTGAACATAAATAATAAAAAAAAAGATTACGACGAATTGAGAACCTCTTCCTTTTTTAAAGTCGGTTAAAATTTGTCACACAAGCATTCACGACAAAAGTGACTAGTAATTTGGCTGATTTCTGTGAGTATTCATTTCTGTACCCAGAATATTTCTCCCCGTGATTTTCTAGTTCCGAGTACTGACTTAACTCAAATGTTGTTCTAGATTTGGTTCTTTTGTCGGTACTAGGGCAGGAACCCGGCGTCGCATCCTGACTTGCCTCAGGTTGCCTTGATTTCGATCGGATCAGGCTTGTGGAGTAATGTGCTGGACCCTGGATTTGATTTTGATTTTAAAGCACAAATCCTGGTAGTACGACACACCCAATTCTCTTTCGACGAGACTAGACAGGTATAAGCTGTCATAATTTCTTTGTTGCGGGTGTTCCTGAAATTACCTATTCCCGCAGGCCGCGTTCCACGTGTGTTAACTGACACCCGTCAGTTAGTGACGCCAAGGGACTTTGTACCGTAAATCAGAGGCGTTGGTCAGGAAAGCTAATCAGAAACGTTAGTCTCCCTTTACTTATAGTTATTGTTGGATGTATCTAGTGAGAGAGAGTGAGTTAAGAACAGGTTGCGTCTAGATAAGCTATACTTAATCAAGTTTTATTAATTTCTATATTTAGCACAACCTAAGATAACTTTTGTAACGATTGAGATGTGGTCACAACGATTCACCTAACGAATCCTTCTACAAGAGACCCTGAGCTTGTTAAATGTCTCATGTGGATTCTCTGCCACACTTCGGACCCGAGACGGAGTGAGTCAGGGAATTGACTGGTTCTCGAGCTCCACTCCGGTTTGTTTTTTTCATATTTCACACATTTCTTCTGTGTTGTGTCTAAATAGAATTGAAAATTAATACAAATTTCAATAAACAACAAGTCACAAAACAAATCGATGACTGCCGATGACATTTGACTACTAAGATTTAGTGTTGCCCTACTTTTAAAATTATTAGTTCATGAAACATCCATTTTCCCAATTTTTTTTTTTATACAGTATGTTAAGAAAACCCTGTCCGACCCGTGAAAGCGTTGTTAGGTATCGATAACTGATTCTACTAATGCATTCAAAACCTGGCTAAACCTAAAAAAAAATACCCCCTAAAAAAATAAATATTATTTCGCAAAAACAAATAACTTACGTAGGGGTGCCGATAAGTCATGAACTCACTTGACTTCATGCATGACCTTCCACACTTGCATATGGTTAGTGCCTAGCTCTCGTGTCACAGGTCGTCGTTGAATAATTCGAGCACCTGATTTTCAATATCCGGATCTTGGAACCGTGGTCTCCCTACACCAGCGACCACACCATGAGCTTCAATAACACTACGTTGTAACGCACAATCACACCGGACCGGGGTACAAAACGGATCTCATAGTCTCTACGAGCTTCACTCACATCCAGACACATCAGCATTTTATATTACCTACGTTAAACATCTAATTGATCACACAATACACCAAACGTCTATACAGAAGCAATGTTTACGCGAAACTGATAATAATTCCAAGTAAAATGATTTTTATTTCATAAAAATAATAGGTACACAGGTGGCGGTATTCTTTGAGTAGAGATGTGTAAGTGTTCTAAATACTGACGGATCGATATCGATACGATTTGATCGTAACTGTTATGGTATCGATTTCGTATTGCAATTTCATGCATGGATTCAATATTTCACAAAACTCAATAACATGCCAGCTAAAGTTTTAATTACAGTTTCTGTCTGAATGTCGATGATATTGACCGTTAAAATGCTTTACATTGCTTATAATACTATACTAAAAGAGTATTTCATAAGATCTACTCCTTTCTGTTTACTAATAGGTATTTATGTTATAATATTGTTATTAGTAATTTATCGATATGAAACTTTTTCCATTAGGTAATCTGTTTTTACAATAAATCATTCAACCAGCATTGTTTTACACTAAAATTATACCAACTGCGGTCCAAACGATCCCAACTAATCACAATCATTTCACAAAAATGTGTTCGCCTATTAGGCTGCAGGTACAAGTTTCGATTAATAGCGATAAAAAAAACTTTATTGCTCAAAAAATAGTACATCCCTAGTTTCTTCTTTGAGGACGCTGAAAAACTAGCCACGCGGCGGCTTCAAAAAAAAATTTATGCATTAATATCCAATAAAGAATCAAACGATTTTACCGCCGAAAATGGTGATGTCACATTTAAAAATTTTACCTAATTTTGAGGAAGTTGGAGTTAATTCGCGAAAAAAAAAGATTATTTCAAAATTCATTAATATTGTTATTATGATGATTATGTAAAATTTTATATTTTATTTGGTCATTTATTTACCTAACCTTTATTATCCTTATGGGTCGGACAGGGTTTTCCTAACATACTGTTTATAATTTATAAACAAGCGCTTGACCGCAATCCGCAATGATGCGATAGTTGATGGTAAGGCGCTCTAGTTTATTAAGAGCCTATTCACTCTAGCCTTGAAGAAACTCAAATTGTAGTGTGACGGAAACACCGTCGCTAGCAAATTGTTCCAGTCCCTCGATGTACGCGGTTTATACCGCGTACATCGAGGGAGTACTGGCTGCAGTACTCCACACACGAGCGGACCTGTGCTTTGTACAACATTAGACGCTGCCCTGGTGTGAAGTACCGCCGGACCTTTGCGATGACGCCAATTTTTCTGGCAGCCACCTTGGGCTTGGACTCAATGAACCGCCCAAAGTTAAGGTTCGAGGAAATCTCAACTCTCAAAAGCTGAAGGCGGTCGGTGCACTCCAAGGATACATTCTGAAAAGTAGGAGCCAAGGTGAATGGGCTCCTTTTGCCGATGAAAAACACGCCTGTGTTTTGGCGGCATTGAATGCTACAAGAAAATGCAAAATTAATTAAATTATATATTAAAATATATAATTTTTTTTTAATGTTAATATAAGGTCGTTTTGATGATAAAGCGTCATAATACTAGGTCATTTTATTCATGACGTTTTGCTATTAAAATTATACATATGGACTAAAATAATTATAATGGTGGTGCAACCAACAGGATTCACTAACGCGTCGAAACTGTAAAAAACAAAAACAAAATTAATTAAAAAAAAAACTTTACAAAGCAAAAACTCCACAGAAACAGTAATAACAGGGGATTTAAACCATATTAAGACAAATACGGGGCGCGTCGCGCGGGGAAGCGGGAGAGGGTTCGCATTCCAGCGAGGTGCACAGTTTCTTGATTTTAATAGATTGTTGCATAAGCGTGACGAGTAGGTAGTGTTTGTCCTATATTAAACTTCAATGCTGTAAATTGTTGAGGAATTCCCTCGACCGCCTTCATCATCAGATTTACTGCAGACCATCATTTTAACCCATATAGGTACACAGTTCTCATAAATATAAATTAATTAAGTTCAAACACAAAGTGGCTACTGTAAACCGTTGAGGAGTTCCCTTAACTGTCCTTCGTCTTCATCATAAGACCCTTAATGACCATCACAATATATCTAGGTGTGAAGCTCTTATCAATAAAAAATAATCTAGCACAAACACAAGGTTGCTGCTGTGAATCGTCGAGGAGTTCCCTCGACTGTCTCCCGGCTCCATCATCAGATCTACTCCAGACCTTGCTTTAAAATACTTTATGAAAATACTAAGAAATGCACTAGTCGCCCCTGCGATTTTAGAAAGTTTGCCTTGATTTCTCTGGTCTTTCACCATCAAACCCTGATGTCCTGACCTCGTGGCTATTGGAACACCTGGAAAGTATACCCTTTCAAACAAAAATACAATTGTGCAAATTGGTTCAGGCATCTCAGAGTAATCGGTGAACATAAATAATAAAAAAAAACGAGTGTGCTTATGACCACACGACTGAAGTGAAACTTCTTTCGCACCATCTGTATGTATATAAAGGGTGTCAGGGAAACGCTTCCGAAAACGAAGACAGGTGATAAGGCTAGTGATTCTCGATACGATACCATCAAAAAATGAGGATTTTTTTTTAACAATTTTACTTGAGCATTTTTCGTACACTATGCTGTGGCAACAGTTAAATGAGTTAAATGAAACCATTATTTGCGATTAAACATTTTTTTTTTTCTTTACAACTCTAACAAGCTATGTATTCGTAAAGAATTAACAGCTGACCCGCGCGAGTTCAGAGACCGCGTGCGGTCACCGACATCGCGACAGTTGGACGATCGCTACGGTTTACCTTGACCTTGACGCGCTTAACCTTGAGGTCCATATCGAAGGTACTTAGTTTTTAAATTGATGCACTGTCGTGAATTTAATAACAGTTTTGTGTTATGTCGATAATCGATAGTAAATGAAATAAAGTAAAAGATCGCTGACATCAGCTGTAATTAACTAAAAAATTTTCATCGCATGTACAGTTGCGCCCGTGAATCAATTGAATTTGAACTTTATAACAATGTAATTAAAGTCACACGATGCGTGCTCGTTTATTGCAAGAACTGGATCCTTCATTTAGTAAGTAAACCTAATCAATTTAAAGTGAATAATTAAATTAATTGAATCTAAGAAACCAGTTAAATCTTATTTAAAAGTTAGAAAATGAAAACAGTTTGTAATAAAGCATAAGTACAATTTCCTAACAATTAAAATGAATTGATTTCTGATCTCGTAATTATTCTTTTAGCATTTTCGCCTCTGTAAACACACCGCTTTAACCGCCGGGAACTCCCCCAAAGCGTTTGACCTTCATAGTACATCTTTAGTTAATAATTAGTGTTCCTTGCGACTCGGTTCGTGAGCTTGTGCGTTACGTTTGTAACCGATTATTTAATTATTGTTTTGTTAGTTTTAAATTTGTGTTTAGTTATTAGGTATTGTTACGTTTTTAGTGCTGTTTTATTCTTTTTAGTTATAACTTTTTGTTGTTTTAAACAATGCCTGAGGCATACGTGTACAGTGCTCGTGAATACGGCAACATGTTGATGTGTTTAGGAGAAGAATTCTAGGACCAGTGTTTCTACCTCAGCGCCTCAATGGATCAGCATATCTTAATTTTATAAATGGACATTTAAATGATATGCTAGACAATGTGTCTGTGGCTGAATTTCGTTGAGCATGGTTCCAGCACGATGGAAGCATGCTCGTTACGCGTCCCGTCCGCGAGCGTCTCACTGAGCTTTTTAATGACTGCTGGATCGGAAGGCTGATGAAATGCGGGGCAGAATAGTGAGTGTTTTTAATAAACTACGTGAAGAATGTGTTGAGGAATACTGATGCCTCGTGTTCACGGATCGACACAGCGACGGGCCCGGCTTTGTATTGAAATGAATGAAACTCAGTTCGAGCCAAACCTCATAAGGTCGCAAAAGATTTAGACAGGTACGTAAAATGCCTCTGTCAGCTTTTTACAATGGACTACAATTGCGATTTTAAAAGTGATGTTTGTAAATTGCGTATAAGTCGGCACTTTTCGGCGGCTGATAAGGGCGGGCGCGGTCGTGCGACGTCGCCTTGCGTGTCAGTGACCTCACGTTTCGTACGCTATCCAATGCTTGTTTACGAAATATGAAGTCTTGAAAATAATCAATTTAAAGCGAAAGGTTATTGGTATCCGTTTGCATTTAGGTTGTATATAATCTACGTTCTGGCTTCGGAAGCGTTCTCCTTACACCCTGTATATATATATATATATATGTGTACAATATATACATGTATACACATATACATATATTAATTTTCTATAAATATTTAAATTTTTTTTATGCTTTCATTTATAAATTAATATTTCTGCATAGACCTCCAATTTAAAAAAAAAAAAAAAGTGGATTCCCTCGGGGCCAGAAGGTCGGGCTCTTCCTCCTGAATAAGGGGACCCCAAACTCGGGTAGTCCACGACCTCTGGTTCCCGAGATAATCCACGCGGGGGTGAGGTAACTAAAGGGGGTCGGGGGGGATAGGTTTCGTGGGGTTGCGGGGGAGGGAGGGGGGAGGGGGAGAGGGGCAGTGGATTCCCTCAGGGCCAAAAGGTCGGGCTCCTCCTCCTGATTCAGGGGACCCCAAACTCGGGTAGTCCACGACCTCTGGTTCCGGAGATAATCCACGGGGGGGTGAAGTAACTAAAGGTTGGGGGGGGTAGATTTCGTGGGGTTGCGGGGGGTAGGGGGAGGGGGAGAGGGGGAAGGGGAGAGGGTGGAGTGGATTCCCTCGGGGCCAAAAGGTCGGGCTCCTCCTCCTGATTTTGGGGACCCCAAACTCGGGTAGTCCACGACCTCTGGTTCCCGAGATAATCCTCGGGGGGGTGAGGTAATCAATGAGGGGGGTCGGGGGGTGTTTGCAGCGTCATGTTCTCGAAGAAATTCATAGTTCTTAATCAATCAAGGTAGTTTAATAATTGAGCTTATGAGGCTCGAAAGCAATTTGTACTTTGTGTCCAATTATCATATTGTGACGATATCTTCTTCTATACTTTCAATTATATCAGAAATGTTCAGCAAAAATATATAAAACAATATAAAAGCCAGAACAGAACGAAATTTATAAATTATTTGTGCTCTTAGGTAATCAATTGTTAACAAATCTTAAAAAGATCCAAAAAATATATATTGCCTTCGGCGAGATGCGAACTCACAACTTCATACTCGACTCAATTGTTAACAAATCTTAAAAAGATCCAAAAAATATATATTGCCTTCGGCGAGATGCGAACTCACAACTTCATTCTCGACATGTCATGCAATATTTACATGAGCCAACTCCTTGGTTGTAGTACAGACGAAATAGGACTATACTTTGCTTCCGTTCGCCTTGCCCGATCATTTTTCGTAACATTTTTCGTAACGCTTTCGCCAGTTTACTCCCCAAGTCAAGCGTGCATACCACCCGCAGAGTAACGGAATCGTCGAACGCTGGCACAGGACATTAAAAGCCGCACTCATGGCTAGGCTAGAAAACAGCAACAAATGGATCGACGAATTGCCTGCTGTTCTAATGGGTCTTAGAGCCGCTATCCGCTCCGACTCTAACACAAGGGCAGCGCAACTCACCTACGGTCAAGCAATACGCCTACCAGGCGATTTCATATCACCAACACCAGCTACATCGAAAATGGAACACGACTACGTCAATCACCTGCAAGAAGTTATCACGAAGCTCACACCTACATACAAATCGCATGCAAACAAGCGATGTATGTTCGTCCACAATGACCTACAAACATGTAGCCACGTGTTTGTACGCGATGACACCGTCCGCAAACCTCTGCAGCATCCATACCAAGGCCCATTCAAGATCATCAACCGTAACGAAAAGTATTTTACAATCCAATTACCAGGACGAATTAGCAATATATGGATAGATCGCCTCAAACCTGCGTACACAATCAACACAGAAGATGGTTCCAGGCATACGAACAGCGAGACCAATCAAGCACCTGCAGCTACCACAGATGAGCAACCCAGCCTACATCCAGACCCGCATACGAGGGAACAACGTACCAGATCAGGCAGGATCGTCAAGACGCCTGCACGCTACGTACGCTTTGCTAAAAAGGGGGGAATAGTGTAGCAGGCGCTACACAAAGGTTGACTATAAATCACTCACACCAGATCACACCGAGGAACGCGGAAGTCATGGCGCGCGTCCCTGCGACCCTGACTCCCGCAGCGAGGGTTCCCATAAATCTCACTCCGGAACACATCTGCAGGACCAACGGTCAACGTCCGTGGGAACTACAGTGAGTCGTCTAGCACGTGAAGACTGAACTGGCGCGCTTTCTACATCAATCAATCATACGCCGCGGCCTGCCTCGATTAACGAATCAGCATCAATAACGCACGCAACACCGCGTGGACATCGCAGGACAGCAAGCTGATTTGCTATTGGTTACCCCACTATTATTTAGAGATAGTTAGTATTTAAGTGAGTGCATAGCTTGTAAGACATCATTATTATACATTATTCTTATATTCTACATCATTATTACATTACAGTCCATTCCTTGATCACACTCTTGTATCGCGTCATTGTACACGTCAAATACATTGTACTCTTTTACATTCGTGCAATACACAAAGTTCGATTTATCTGAGTTTTAATTACGCGACACGACCTACGCGCTACAACTCGTATATGGATGTCCCGTGCACATGACACTGAGGCGATCCATCGACCCTACAGGCTACAGCCCCAGGTACCGGACATATGTGAACTAATCTAGGCAGAGCTCGTGTAGACTGATGGAGCCACAGCGCTTACAACTCGCATACTACACCGTAAGTGTCGATTTCTGTAAATATTAATGTAAACATCCCGCGCTCGATAGATACAATCTAAATTGACCTAAACTAATATTAGATTAGGTGCTCTGAGCAAATTAAATGGATTTGACCGGCGAGTGGCGCGCGGCCGGTCGAGTGGCTGGTACGTCAGCGTGTACCCTGTTAGTTAGTCACAAATAGACCGCTTGTCAGTCGGGGGGAGGGGTCTGAATTATAAATTAGAGGCGCGAGGGTGCGAGCTGCGGGCGGACGGGGGGCTTGGGGATGTTTGCCAAGATAATTGACTGGTTTTGCTCAGCGGGCGCGACGTAATGATAAATGATTTATTTTCTGTAAGTAGATTTGCATAAACACTATTACAAGTAAATCATATTTTTAACTAACTCAGAGTCCCTTTTAAAGTCCAAACATAAACTTGGTCAGATCATATGTATGACCCAAAGAGATTATAGTTTTGATGTCTTTGGTATGACCTGACTTCGAGACGGTCTTTTGATGAAAAAAAACCACACGTATTGAGAAGACCGGTCCAGTCAGAGCGTGTAATGAAATGAAATGAAATGAAATGAAATGAAATGAAATCGTTTATTAAGCAAGTAGGATCACCGATCACTTTTACACGTCATATGTCTTTTTTTTTCAATTTTTTTTTTTAACTAGATGAAGCCGGCATTTCCTAACTGACTACCTCTGAGAAGAAATAGCCGAAACAAACTCAGGGATTATCGTCTTTTTTAAAGTCCAGACATTAAAAATGAAAATGTTTACAATAATTTACGTTAAAATTACGCACATTGCTTAATAACAATGCTTAACAGAGCGAGCAGCTCAGTCCCAAGCCTCTCTATCCTCTAAATAATCTGAGATTTTATAATACCCCTTTTTGCAAAGTTTGGCCTTTATATAGGTTTTATATCGTTTAATGGGTAAGTTTCGAATGTCCATGGGAAGCTTGTTGTAAAAATGTATACATTGACCCATGAACGAGTTGCCTACTCTGTGGAGACGAGTGTGATGTACAGCAAGATTGTGTTTGTTCCTGGTATTTATATTATGAATATCGCTTATTTTCTTAAAATTAGATATATTTTTATGTACATACATAAGATTTTCAAATATATATTGCGAAGCTACAGTCAGAATGTTCACCTCCCTGAATTTTTCTCTAAGAGAATCTCTAGGACCAAGGTTGTAAATGGCTCGAATAGCCCTTTTCTGTAAAACAAAGATGGTATTGATGTCCGCACAAGTTCCCCAGAGAAGAATCCCATAAGTCATAAGACTATGAAAATAACTAAAATAAACAATTCTGGCTTTATTCACATCAGTTATCTGTCTAATTTTCTTAACAGCATAAGCGGCAGAACTGAGTCTACCCGACAGCTTCTCAATGTGAGGACCCCATTGTAACTTGGAGTCAATAGTCAATCCAAGAAAAACTGTCGACTCGACAGGGATCAACTCTACTCCATTCAGTTGAACATTGGTACTTAGCTGCCTGACATTTGGCGTAGAAAATTTTATGAATTTAGTTTTTTTTCATTCAAAAGAAGGTTATTTACATTAAACCAATGGACAACTTTCGAAAGTGCATTGTTAACTTCGTCAAAATTTGCTAGCTGACGCTTGACTTTAAAAATAAGAGAAGTGTCATCCGCGAACAATACTATGTTGTGATTATCCCTCACGTGATGAGGTAAGTCATTAATATAAATTAAAAACAAGAAAGGACCTAGAATTGAGCCCTGCGGAACGCCCATAGTGACCTCAGATCCTGCAGATTTGTTGCCATTAACATCAACCCTTTGAATTCGATTATTCAGATAAGAAGTCAGAAGGTCGAGAGCTCTGTCCCTTAAACCATAATGGTACAGTTTCCTAATAAGAGTATCATGATGTACGCAATCAAAGGCCTTGGACAAATCGCAAAAAATACCAAGAGCATCTTGCGATTCCTCCCAGGCCCCAAATATGTTCTTTAGCAACGCCACGCCCGCATCGGTAGTTGAACGACCCTTTGTAAAACCAAATTGTTTCACGTGCAATAAATTATATAAGTTGAAGTGTCTCAACAACTGATTCAAAATTAATTTTTCAAAAATTTTGCTCAAAGTTGGTAATATAGAAATTGGCCGAAAATTCGTGGGATCAGTTGTACTACCAGATTTGAACAGTGGAATTACTTTGCTAAGTTTCATCAAATCAGGAAATATACCAAATGTGACACAAGAATTAAAAACAATTGCTAAGAAAGGTGCGATAACATCTATTATTGAAGCTACAGTATATACTGACAAACCCCAATGTTCGGCAGTTTTTTTTACACCAAGATCCTTAAAAGATTCTATAATGTCTTTAGCAGTGTGTTAGATTGTACCTACTTATTTATAAAAAAATATTTATTAAGTTGCACAACAACCAGACAAGCGTATATAAGCATATATAAAAATATTTTTTTAATACAAATATAAGTATATTTGTATTAAAAAAATCAATGTCAGTAAGCGAGGTGACAGATGTTTTTTTTTGACATAATATGTATGGTTACATTCCATTTTCAACAATAGTTTTACTAAGAATGAGTTATATAGTTGACAACAAAAGTATAGAAAGAAAAATAAAAACAACTTTTTTAATGTTTCTATAGTAAGATTTTATGTTTTATTAACTTATTAATTATTATGTTAAGATTTTATTTCATGTTAAGATTTTATTTATTAACATAAGTTAGTATTTTTATGTAAACAATTATCATCGAGACTATAATTATTGTGATTCCTAAACGTATTACATTGTGTTTTGCCTACAATGTTTCAGAACGAATCTATGGCTCATAGCTAACTGAAATTACCCAATTATTTAATTTAATATTGTTTTAAAAAATGGTAACGTAATAATTAAAAGTACTTGAAATATTTTTTACTATTTTATATTATAATTTAAATATGAAATTACTTATGATCATAATTAATGATTCTCTGAACTCTGAGAGGATGCCAATATCGTATCTAGCTTTGTATTCAGCTTATAATTGAACAAGTAACTAATTGTTATAGTACCTTAATAAAATTCAAAACAGTTTTATTATATTTTCAAGAGTTATTCATGACTATGCTAAAAGTTATTTGCCAAAAGTTTGCCCTTTGCTGATTGGTTTAAAATAGCGGAGTTGTTTGTTTACTTTATAATCTTATTAAAATTAATATATTTCTAGTACAATAATGAATGGGCACGCCACAACAGCGCCACGGCACCCTCACCTTCCATCTTACGCAGGTCATCACCGGACATGGTTGTTTCGGGTGGTTTCTGTTCCGGATAAGGTGGGAGGAAACGCCAGTGTGTCCCCATTGTGTGGATCGCCTTAGGAACACGGTGAAGCATAGGGTGGAGGTCTACTCGGCTTGGGTAGAGCACCGCCGTGTCCTCGTAGCGGCGATCTCTCGCGTTCGACCCTGGTCCAGGCTATGGTCCGGAGCGAGAGTGCATGGCAGGCCGTCACCTCCTAATACGAAGCAGTTATGCTGGCAAAGGAGGAGGCGGAGCGCGTGAGGGTTTGGGAATCCCAGCGCCCTCACGCCACTAGCCGCCGCAGGAGACTTCCTTTTTTGAGCATAATCTCAGTGATCGTTATCAGTGTTTAAAAAATTTTTTTACAAAAAAAAAACAACCGACTTCCAAAAAACACTACAAAGTGAAAAATAACTAATTTCGGAAGTCGGTGTCTTTGGTTTTTGTATATTACTTCTGCAACTTCCGAAATTAGTTAGTAGTTCATCCAAATCACGCTGTGGAATGGCCGCCCATGTTCGTTGCAACAACAAAAAAAGGTCTTCTTGCGACTGGATACCCTCCATATTCGGCAGAGCTCTTCTCTGTAGCATATCCCATGCATGCTCAATCGGGTTCAAGTCTGGCGACTGAGCAGGCCAGGGCAGGACATTGATGTTAGCTGCGGCGAGAGTCTGTCTTACAACTCTTGCGGTGTGCGGTCGTGCATTATCATGCATTAACTGAAATAAGGGACCGATTTGCACTTGTAGAGGAACGATGACGTCTGATACAATCGTCTCAGCATAAATTTGAGCGTTGAGGTTGCCTCTGATCCAAATCAACTCAGTTCTTCCGCCGATCCAAATACCCGCCCATACCATGATGGTTCCACCACTATAAGGATGGACTTCCTGGCAGGATTTCAATCGCTGTTGGCGTCCAGGGGTTCTCCAGTGTCATATACGTCTTGTATCCGGTCTCATACCAAAACGAGACTCATCAGAAAAGCACACGAAACGCCATTGTTCTTCTGCCCAATTTCTGTGTTCAAGAGTCCATTGATATCGAATCCTACGATTGTGCATTGCTATAGGTGGTACCCGTAGCGGTCTTCGGGAATGAAGGTTCACTTCATGCAAGCGGTTTCTGACTGTTTGGTCGCTAATTAAGTTCCCTGAAGAGTGATGAAGCCTCACGGCTAACATCATGGCGGTTATTGTTGGAGCTCTTCGAGTTAAGATTTGAATGTATCGGTCTTGTCTCCGTGTGGTGCAGCGATACCGTCCTCCATGGCGCTCAGCCACGGTACCAGTGCTTCGGTAACGTGTCCAAAGTCGACTGATAACACTCTGACTTGTATTCAGAGCTAAAGCCACAGTACGTTGCCGGGAACCAGCTTCTATCATTCCCACGGCTCTGAGCATTTTTTCCCTGCTTAAATGACGTCGCCGCTCCATAATAACGTTGGTTTTAATCAGTAGTAGGGAAACAGTAGCACTAATAATGTCTTCAATGCGTTGTATGTTTTTATAGGGAAAATATTGACAGCTGATTTTCATCTTTTACTCGAATTTGATTCACAGTTCCTGATTCAAATTATGAAATGCACCAAAAAGGATCCATATAAATTTATAAAATCATGAATTTATTGCAAAGCCACATCTCAATCTCAAGAAATCCGCATAAAATGCTTGATCCCTAGACACTTTTGATGTGTGTATACACAAGTATCACGTTAGCCCTACATACATTCGATCGACCAATTGCAGTACTGCTCCCAACTCCTAACCGTTAAGGAGTACTGTAGCTTCATCATCAGCACAGCAGCATCAGATGTTGATTCAAGCCTACCTCACAAGCATCATGTTAGCCCTAAATACTACTAAATAGTTTCCATCGACCAATTGCAGTTCTGCCTTCCAACTCCTAAACGTTAAGCAATACTGTAGCTTCATCATCAGGACAGCAGCATCAGATGTTGACACCCTGAAGCATATACCTGAGTAAGACATGATTACGTAACAAAAACACCATAGGAGCATACAATTTTCGGTGGTTGCCCTCGATTTCTCCTGGATTCCAACATCAGATCCTGGACTGGTGAAAATGGGACCATCTCAGAAGTGAACTCTATCCAACCAAAAAAAAATTGAAATCAGTCTAGAATTGACGAAAATATCGGTGAACATAGATAAAAAAAAAATATTATACATACAGACGAATTGAGAACCTCCTCCTTTTTTGAAGTCGGTTAAAAATGAGTCAGAGCACAAGCTTTGGATTAAAAGCATTGGTTTTGGAATTCCACAAAGCATCATTTTGGGCCCCAATTTATTTTCAAATCAACTCTGCAGCCCAACATTACAAAAAGAAGACATATTGTCGTATACGCATGACATCATCCTGGCGTTTTCAGCTAAATCAAGGGCTGAAGTCTACGGATATACTCAAAATGTTTTAGTATTGTTTTTTATTACCTCCATAATAATATACGATCTTTAAATAACTTACTTTATTTACAAACAGAAGTACTATTACACCGCTTACCAATCTAAATATTTAGACACACAATTGTAGCACGTAAACTGCCGCTGTCACTGCATGTTTTTGGCTCACTTTAGCTAAAGCTGACCATTTCAAATACCGAGGTGTCACTATTGACCCCAGTATAAATTTCCGTAAACATATCGATTTACTCTGTACCAGAGTGCGCAAATCAACATTGTTGAGTGTTATATTGAGCTTTGTGTCTGTACGACCACCCTTAATAAAGCTAGCGGTAGTACATGCGCCTATATGGCAAATTAACAGAACCTAAACTAAGACCTATAAGCCCTACAGTCCCTACGACCCTAAGTCCTACAGCCCTGACTTATCATATAGTTCGTTATAAATAAATATATAAATAAGTGCGGCATGTCTGCACCAAGAAACCTAAGGTAACATACGGATAGTGGGTAGGATTCCAGGTAAGGGTGAAGGGTAAACTCACTGCCAGTCCAGCAGACTCACAGGACTGATCAGAGACAGCGAAAGGTGTCTTGGCCACAGTGACGGGTAATGAGACAAGAATAAATTCTAATCTGATTTATTTACACAATATTACAGCTTATATACTACTTTTTCCCAACACACACAAATGTACAAACGTCTTAGTACTCTATGCGTGAAATCTGCAATTTTAACAATATTTGAAGAAGGCCGCGCGTCAGTTGCCGAAATGCTGAATCAATGTTCAAGGGTAGCATTGAATAGTGTCATTCCATACTTAACTATTATACAGTATGTTACGAAAACCCTGTCCGACCCATAAGGATAATAGAGGTTAGGTAAACACATGACCAAATATAATATAAAATTTTACGTATTCATCATAGTACCAATACAAATGAATTTTGAAATAATCTTTTTTTCCAACGAATTAATTCCAATTTCCTCGAAATTTGGTAATTTTTAAAAAGTGACAACACCGGTATTATTATGAGCGAATAGCGATGCGACCACGTGCCGCGTGTCCTGCCGCCCGCCCCCCGCGGTCGGCAGGCGAAGGGTGGTCAACGCACATTTAATAAGTTACCTCCTTTTGCGAAATAATATTTATTTTTTTTAGGGGGATTTTTTTTTTAAGTAAAGCCCGGTTTTGTATGCATTAGTAGAATCAGTTATCGATACCTAACAACACCTTCACGGGTCGGACAGGGTTTTCGTAACATACTGTATTTATACAATATAACTTCCTTGGTTTATCAAACAATTTTACTTCCTCTAAAACTCACCCAAAAAGTCTAAAAGTTGCTACGTTTCGCCCTCATAGATTTCCTACGCACCAACTATACATAGCATATAATATACTAACAGTCACATAGACCCGATCTCGTTCGGGGCATACGAGACCGCTCTCTCGCAGTGACGGCCAACATTGGGTAGTTGGTCCGCCCCGCCAAATGCAACTTCTTTTGATTTCGGTTCTGATTTACGGTTTCAATTCCGGTTTCAGTTCCGGTTTTCGGTTTACAATTTTAGGTTCGAATAATCGGTCAATTCGGACTTGGTCGATTATTGTGCACCGGACACACTATAACTTTGAATAATGGTTAGGTTGCAATACCATCTCACTTCGGTTATATTATTATGGGCCCAGCATACGATACCGCTTCGGACAAAGTTTTGGACGGGGACGCGCACCGGGGCGGTGTATCTTATGGGATGGCGATTCCATTCCTTGGGGTTCGAAGACCCCCTTGCAATCGGTGTAGTAAATGATTGTTGAGTTGAAGAGATCGAAGACCGGGTGAAAGCGCGATAGGCGCGAGCACGTGTTCTCAGTGGGGCTACGCGGATATCCTTCACATCGGCAAGGATGTCTTTACACCATACGGGGAACGCCTACATGTATTTCCTTATCTGTCATATATATGATTATATTAAACTGATAGGAATTTTATTACATTGAATATACATATATATCCACGGAACTTTCTGCAGACACGGGTCTGTATACAGGTAAGTGAAAAAATCCTTAATTATGGTAGGTACCAAGGGTGTGGCCGCATTTGGTTTATTTGTGCTTGTGAGCTCCGGGGCTTGCAAACATTTTATCAAACAAATCTTCCCGGATTTTCTTTCACTGTGAGCAGTTATTGGACCTGGAACTTTTCGAATCAATTATATTTTTAATTGAGTCAAATGCAAAAACAAAATCATCATTTCACCTATTGCTGGTTTGACTTCGACTGCAAACAACACCAGCTTAGTTTAGTTAGCAGACATCATATTATAAAACATAAATATCTCTGTGTTAGCAGATAAAACTACTTCAGTGGTGTTCGTGTTATCGCGAAAGTCACGACAAAAATAGCAGTAAGTATCAAACTGGCTTATAATGAGACATCGTAAAGAGTTGTTGAAGTTCCGCACACGACCCGGCCGGCAGCTGTCGTGTATCGGGATAATGTATGCAGGGCAAGGGAGGGGTCGTGGGCGCGAGGGGGAGGAGTAGGACAAGTGCTTATTGAATCGTGGTCCACGCGTCGCGCGTCTGTGCAACCCTTTATGTATTTATCATACGGAGCCAAAAAATCTTTCCTCGATGCCCTTCTTCTCTCAAATTTAATTTTTGAATTAAACAGGTAGGAATATAGGTAATATTATGCAGGACTGGTGTGTAGTCAAAATGAAGTTTACATTGAATGTTTACATACACACATCAAAAGTGTCTAGGGATCAAGCATTTTTATGCGGATTTCTTGAGATTGAGATGTGGCTTTGTAATAAATTTATGATTTTATTAATTTATATGGATCCTTTTTGGTGCATTTCATAATTTGAATCAGGAACTGTGAATCAAATTCGAATAAAAGATGAAAATCAGCTGTCAATATTTTCCCTATAAAAACATACAACGCATTGAAGACATTATTAGTGCTACTGTTTCCCTACTACTGATTAAAACCAACGTTATTATGGAGCGGCGACGTCATTTAAGCAGGGAAGAAATGCTCAGAGCCGTGGGAATGATAGAAGCTGGTTCCCGGCAACGTACTGTGGCTTTAGCTCTGAATGCAAGTCAGAGTGTTATCAGTCGACTTTGGACACGTTACCGAAGCACCGGTACCGTGGCTGAGCGCCATGGAGGACGGTATCGCTGCACCACACGGAGACAAGACCGATACATTCAAATCTTAACTCGAAGAGCTCCAACAATAACCGCCATGATGTTAGCCGTGAGGCTTCATCACTCTTCAGGGAACTTAATTAGCGACCAAACAGTCAGAAACCGCTTGCATGAAGTGAACCTTCATTCCCGAAGACCGCTACGGGTACCACCTATAGCAATGCACAATCGTAGGATTCGATATCAATGGGCTCTTGAACACAGAAATTGGGCAGAAGAACAATGGCGTTTCGTGTGCTTTTCTGATGAGTCTCGTTTTGGTATGAGACCGGATACAAGACGTTTACGACACTGGAGAACCCCTGGACGCCAACAGCGATTAAAATCCTGCCAGGAAGTCCATCCTTATAGTGGTGGAACCATCATGGTATGGGCGGGTATTTGGATCGGCGGAAGAACTGAGTTGATTTGGATCCGAGGCAACCTCAACGCTCAAATTTATGCTGAGACGATTGTATCAGACGTCATCGTTCCTCTACAAGTGCAAATCGGTCCCTTATTTCAGTTAATGCATGATAATGCACGACCGCACACCGCAAGAGTTGTAAGACAGACTCTGCCGCAGCTAACATCAATGTCCTGCCCTGGCCTGCTCAGTCGCCAGACTTGAACCCGATTGAGCATGCATGGGATATGCTACAGAGAAGAGCTCTGCCGAATATGGAGGGTATCCAGTCGCAAGAAGACCTTTTTTTGTTGTTGCAACGAACATGGGCGGCCATTCCACAGCGTGATTTGGATGAACTCATTTTGAGTATGCCAAACCGATGTTCTTGTGTTGTTAGTGTTCGCGGTAGAAACACGGATTATTAATTGTTTAAGTTACCCAATAAAATTTTAGAGAAAACTGTTATTTCAGTCTTTTTTTCGAACTTTTGTGTTAGTGGTTCAAATGTCAAATATCCCTTTATTAGGAAAATGGCAATTTTCTTTATTAATGCAAAGGTGACTTGGTTTATCGTTACTGTGACAAACGAAAACACTTTATTTGATGAATCCTTAAAGAAAATTTTAATTAATATCAATCAGGAGAAAAGTTATTGCAAAAATATATGTTGATCCCTAGACACTTTTGATGTGTGTAGTTGTTACGTGCTCTGCCTACACCAAATCAGCTGCATAGCGACATGATTGCTATTTAGGTCAATCGGATGTTTCCACATAAAACTGCAACCACCACACTCTGCTGACTCGACGCCTCGTGTCTTCGATCACCTACTCTCGTCACGCCGACGCCGCAGCCCATTTTACTCAATTTTGCAATCGATTATTAAATTGTAATTAATAAATCAATAATAAAATTTCGACACTTCGATACTAGCATCGTTAAATCGTTTAGACATAAGATTTAGCCTAAGTTAATCTTGTAATTTTCAAATAATTAAATCATTATTCAAGTAATTTCGGTTTTTTTAAGTCCTTCGGCTCCTACCTTCATAATTGGCGCAGTCGGTAGGATATTCGAGGCAGCGCGCGGCTCGTTATAGATTTCCAACAATCGTTAATCTGCTGACTCCGATAGTCGCTGTCGGTATTTCCAAGTACTTCATCGCATATCCGAACTTAAGAAGACGCAGCTAAAGACGTATCCAGGCATCGATACAACAAAGAAAACCATGTTTATGTAAGTCCTTGAACCTTTCTTCAAGTGTTGCTACCTTGTCATTTCTTTTACTTAAGTATATTAGATTTATTAAGTAAAGATTTTACATCCACGAGAAAGTAGGAGAAATCTAGCTCTTCCAGACAGATAATTAGGACTAGGGAAGTAGATCCCGATAGTTTAATAAGTTCAGATAATTTAGGATTAGATTTATTATTCGATAGCGACGAAATTTATTTATTTATTTAGAAACAAACGAATATAGCACTATTACAGAGAATTCCAATTCAGTGCTATAAGTAAGATAAATTATACAAAAAGAAAAAAAAAACGAAAAACATAACACAGAATAATTAGTACAGAAACATTTTTAAAATATTATCATTATCCACTTCCTGCTGCTTGTAAGAACTTAGGAAGTTTTTGGCCAAACATGTCTTCCGTACGCGCAATCACATTAATCAGACGTACGGCTCGAGACATAGGGGCAAACTTTAGTAGGTTAGTCCTAGCCGTGGGGACATCTAAAAGGCTTGGGCGACGACGTGCACTTACGTACCCGCTCGGCGCGCGCAGGCGCAGCTCTTCAAGTACCTCTGGATGTTGAAGCACCCCTAATAATATAGAGACAACATACTTCACTGGCGCGACGTCTCTTCTCACAACCAGCTTGGCATTGAACCCCGATACTATCTATAAAGCTTTGCGTGCAGTCCCCGATTGTAATCTGAATATTCTAACACGGTTTTTTTTTTTTTACATTACGACAAATGCCAGACTCTTTTTAGCACTATAATGACTTATGTGTCATTGCACGAAAATTTAACCACTACCATAGAAGCAAAGCGCGACCTTTATAAAAAGTTAACTTTACAATCGTACGTGAGAGATCTTAAAGAAACTTTAGAGTCCCGTATTCGTTGTATGAGACCCGAAACGATTGGAAAGGCTCTCGAATTTGTACAACAGGAATTAAATGTTATGTACTTTTTCTCGGTGGTAGGCCATAACATCGGCCGCCGGCAGAAGTTACCACCCACCAGACAAAGCCTTGCCGCCAAGCGATTTGTCGTGTTCCGGCATGATGTCTGGTGAAGCCGTACGGAGGACGGGTCTGAGCTCAACTGCCGTCTTCCTTCCTAATC
The DNA here is from genome assembly GCA_037179545.1 of Sesamia inferens. Classification (NCBI taxonomy): domain Eukaryota; kingdom Metazoa; phylum Arthropoda; class Insecta; order Lepidoptera; family Noctuidae; genus Sesamia; species Sesamia inferens. The sequence goes on along the minus strand of CM073939.1, from coordinate 30,145,763 downwards.
GCTCAGTTTTACTCAGTGAATAGGCTCTTAATAAACTAGCGCGCTTTACCATCAACGATCGCATCAGTGCTTACCATCAGGCGGGATTGCGGTCAACCGCTAGTTTATAATTATTAAAAAAAAAAATGTACTTACAGAAACGTAACGAGAGTATTCCCGAGCGACGCAATCCAACACAGCAAACCTTTAGAATGCCACCTGCGGTCTCTTTCCCTAGCGCAGGTCCCAGCTGGCGTAAACCTATGCCTATGCAGCAGCAGCAGGGGAGGCCGTCGTTCCAACATAACCAGGTAGGTCATCGTGCCCCTATCAATTTACGCATACTCAGCAAATATTTCGCGCACCCCCGCTGAATTATAACCCGCAAAGTAACGTGTTTAAATTGCCAAATAGTAACCAATGACCGGTGTTAGTCATTCTGCTTCAAAAACCTCTAGGACTTCTAAGACATGACTGGACTAAGTCAGGGAACCCACCACCTAGCAATTACTTTAAGACACGTGAAATGAATTATAACGAGATTACCGGCTATGACGATGCTTATAATCACGTTGACTGTTACTACGAACAACCCGACTAATAACAGCCACTTAAGCTGTTAGTTGACACCGATGCCAACCAGTCTTTTATTAGCCCTGAGGCAGTTGAACGATATTTTTTACATACACCTTTAAATTTTGATCCTTTTGAAGTCACTAATGCTCGCGTAACAAGTAAGCATAATTAAAATTACGTTTATATCAATGTAAAATCCCAAGTTATCAGGAAAGCATTCCCGCGAACTCATCTAAATTAATTAATATTCCTGTTTATAGCCCAGACAAGTATATCAGCAAATATATTGTAATTGCATTATTCACGAGTGCATTATGCATTACTCGCGTTACCGATTATACGGGCATTGTAGAAGTTGAAAACCCTACGGAATACGATATAAATATTACTTTTGACCGTCCTAGCACCGAACAAGATCCTAGGTGCGTTAAAGAGGTCCTGTCTCGTTTGCGCACAGAACATTTAAATATCGAAGAAAAGACTAACTTAGAGACATTGTGTGCCCGATATGCTGACGTGTTTTATGTCGAGGGAGAGCTCTTAACTTTTACAAATAAAATTAAACATCGTATTAGAACGACTGACGAACTTCCCGTTTATACTAAAAGCTACCGCTACCCTTTCGTACATCGACAAGAAGTTAGGGATCAGATTACTAAGATGTTAGACCAAGGTATCTATTATACGACCTTCAGAATCAGCTTGGAGCTCACCTATCTGTCTGGGTAGTTCCTAAGAAAGCCGACGCATCAGGCAAACAGAAATGGCGTATCGTAGTAGACTTTCGTAAATTAAATAACAAGACTATAGACGACAAGTACCCCATTCCTAACATTAACCCTAGAGTGGGCGCGCTATGAGCATTTTGCCGCCCGCGCGAAAAAAACCTTAATATTTTTTAAAACAACTGTCCGTTAGGCTTGCGCTTTTTAGTAGCTGACCCTCATCTCGATAGCAACGCGCGCCAAAAAGCTGGTCGCCGTCAGTCTCAGTGCGGAGGGGACCGCTTCAGGAGAAGGTTGTTACCACCAGGTGTTGCCGGGCGGCAAATTGATCACCGCGCGCCCACTCACGTACATTTAATTATGTAATGTATTTTTTGCAAACTTGAAATGTAGACTATATTTCATGGTGCATTTATGCTTAAAACTAAAAAAAGAAACATGCTTGTTTTAGCATTCAAAATATTAATTGATAATAAAAAATAAGAATGGACAAAATGGAAGCTCAAATTGTGTCTTGGCTAGAGTAAACATTTCATCATGGGCAGTTCAACAGCAAACGCTTTAGTACAAAGATTATACCAAAATATCACTTCCACAGCAGTCCGTTCGTTACCGAACTGGAAATCACCGGGACCGGACGGGCTGCATAACTTTTGGTTAAAATGGCTAAGTAGTTCACACACTTGTTTGGCATCTCAATTCCAGTCATCCTTAGAGTCTGGTTCGCTACCCCAGTTCTTAACAACTGGAATTACCCACCTGCTCCATAAATCAGGTAGCACCGCGGAACCCAAAAATTATAGGCCGATCACTTGTTTACCAACGGTCTATAAAGTTCTTACATCCATTTTGAAAACTAAAATAAACAATCATCTTGACAGTAACTCCATCATGTCTGTCTCTCAAAATGGATGTAGGAGCGGGTCCCGTGGTACTAAGGAGCTACTCCTCGTAGACATGGCCATCAGCCAACAGGTTCGTCGATCCCGCAAGGATCTCTCCACCTGCTGGATAGATTATAAGAAGGCCTACGATTCGGTGCCACATACATGGCTTATGAAGGTGCTGGAGTTGTACAAGATAAATGCAACTCTACGCACTTTCCTTAAGTCGTGTATGGGGCAATGGAAGACAGTCCTTCGCTATCCAGGGAGTCGACAGATCCAGGGGAATGATGAACCTGTATGGATTAAGCGGGGAATATTCCAGGGCGACAGTCTGAGTCCACTATGGTTCTGCTTAGCTCTGAATCCTCTAAGCACACTGCTGGAGGATTCAGGTCTGGGTTATCGATTGAAGAGAGGCGGTCAGGTCATATCTCACCTTCTCTACATGGATGATTTGAAACTCTTTGCCCCCAATAAATTGCATCTGATGAAGCTACTGAATGTAACTGAAACTTTTAGTAGTGGCATCAGAATGGAATTTGGTGTGGACAAATGTGCAGTCATGCATGTAAAGCGGGGGGAGATTATGGAATCCGAGGGAATTACACTCCCAGATTCCATACACCTTAGATCCCTCTCCTCATTCGAGAGCTATAAATATTTGGGTATGTCGGAAGCGTTAGGTATCAACGATGCTGACATGAAGCAATCGTTGAAGGAGCGCTTCTTTGGTCGCCTGAAGAAGGTATTAAAAAGTCTTCTTTCGGGCGGAAATAAGGTGCGCGCCTTCAACGGGTGGGTCATGCCGGTTTTGATGTACTCTTTCGGCATACTTAAATGGACTCAGACCGAACTCGACGCCCTGGATAGAAGGGTCCGTACACTGCTGACAGCAAACAGGATGCATCATCCACGATCATCGGTGATGAGACTGTATATTCCGCGGAAGTGCGGGGGTCGAGGCTTTTTAAATGCGAAGATCCTCCACAACCGAGAAGTATGCAGTCTCAGAGAACATTTTTTAAAATCCGTAGTGGGTATGCATCATGATGTGGTCACGGTGGACAAGGGGCTTACCCCGCTATCCATGGCGAAAGAGAACTGGCACAAGCCTATAGTACTTACCACTGATGACCGCAAGATGATATGGCAAAGCAAGGAACTTCACGGGCGATTTTATCGGGCTCTTCATGAGCCCGATGTAGACTTCTTAGCCTCCGTATCCTGGCTACGATTCAGTGACCTTTTCGGGGAAACTGAAGGTTTCGTCTGTGCAATTATGGACGAAGTTATCTTAACGAATAACTACCGGAGATATATTATGAAGGACGGGACGATTGACGTGTGTCGGGCATGTCACCATCCGGGTGAGTCCATCAGACATATTATCTCTGGTTGCTCTCGTTTGGCTAATGGCGAGTATTTGCACAGGCATAACCAAGTAGCTAGGATTATCCACCAGCAACTTGCTTTAAAATATAAACTTGTGGATTCTGAGGTACCGTATTATAAGTATGTGCCCGACCCAGTTCTTGAAAATGGCTATGTCACGTTATACTGGGATCGGTCTATCATTACTGACAGGACTATTGTTGCAAATAAGCCCGATATAGTAGTGATAGATCGATTAGCGCGCCTCGCAATGATTGTCGATGTTACCATTCCACATGACGGGAATCTCGTGAAAGCTGAGAAAGAGAAACAAATTAAATATCTCGACTTGGCGCACGAGGTTGTTGACATGTGGAATGTGAACTCGGCTGTCATTGTACCGATTGTCGTATCGGCCAATGGTTTGATAGCCAAGAGCCTCGACCAACATCTATTGAGGCTCTCGTTAGGCAGTTGGATCAAGGGCCAGATTCAAAAGGCAGTACTCCTCGATACGGCCCGCATCGTGAGAAGGTTCCTGTCTCTGTAGCTCTAACCACCGGTAGCTTGGACCCCGCTCCCGCCATCGGTGGAACACTATTTTTTATATTTTTAAATGTTTTTATGTTTTTTTATAAATATTTAAAAATGTAAATTAAATATGTATATATATAAAAATAAACGGAATAATAATAATAATAATCCGTATTTTCATATATTTTTCATCCATATTTCCGCACTATTCGATATTATAAACAAAATAACTTCGAAGCATAATGATCATATTATATCAATCAGCTGATTCAAATAAAATCCGCCATATTGTTGCCTCTAACCATCCTCTTAACAGCGGTCCGGTGATGTTTAATTTTGACAGCTACTAATCAATTGCTTAGCATCCTCTTAGCGTTAAACAGCTTTTATGAATAAGAATTTTGCTAATCAGTTGCTTAGCAAATGGTTAAAGTTTTATGAATAAGACTGATTATGTTGGATAGTGTACAAGTTACATCCGGAGTCGTTTATTATACGGACCTTGTAGAAACTAGAACCAATTTCCGTGCGTTCAGGCGCTTTTGCCATACCTATTATTGGAATCAATAGGGAACTTGCAAAAATTGGCAACACCAACGTCAATGTCAACATCTCTTTTGATAGCTTTTCAATATTTAAATATATATAAAATTATTAGAAGCAGTTTACATATTTACATACATAAGTGGAATTCAAAAGCAGTTTTGGAAAACATAATTTATTTATTTCAAGACCAACAAAATGAAACGAAAGCTTCCAACAAGAAATAGAAAAACAGTGACATCTGTCATGTCACTTCCATAGTCATATACATTATAAAAATGAGAAAAGTTTTAAGATGTTGACACGATCAGCCACACGAAGAGCACGCCCACCACCTCCGGACTCGTCGCTCAGCTCCGCCTCGCCGCCGCCGGTCTCCAGCCCCACTGTGAATGCTGTGATGACACCGGCCGCGGTAGTTGCGTCGAGCTCGAGCGACGAGTATTTCTCTCCGCCGACGTCGCCAACACCTGTACGTCGGCAGGGGAGACGCCGGCCACCGACGAGCTTGGGACTTAGGGGCCGTCCGGCCCCGAGCCGGGTCCCCGCTGCCGGTGGTTGTGTGCAGCGCATGAGATGGTCTCAAACAATGAATGAGAACGTCATGCGCGCATATTACGGGGCTACAGAGGGGGGAACTAACCTCACTGCGTACCGTGAAAGGATGCTGTCTTTGTTTCAGGCACTGGAACCAACTGTCAACGTCTCGGCCCAACGACTGTCGGATCAGGTGCGGGTCATTCAACGCAATCACAGGTTGGACGATATCGCACTTGATAGGCTGCGCTCAGAGGTACTGAGCAACCAAATCGCCCCGACTCTGACCCAGACCGCGGCACAAGCGTCAATTATTGATGCTGTTCCGCCGCGGTCCAATCGTGTCGAAGAAGAGGATGATAGGGTTGAAACAGTAAGTAGCCAGTATAACGACCGACTGAGGAGCGCACTGGAGGATGCGTTCCGCGACTATAGATCCACTCCGACCAATCTTAGACCCCGGTTACCACGGCTACCTATGCACAAAAAAAATAGGGCGCTGGTGTGTGCTTTGGACTCGCAGCTCAAGAATTTCTTCGAGAGCAGCGAGGATCTCATTGATACACACTCGATCCTGTATTGCGCGGCTGTAGCGGCATGTCGATTAGCCAAAGTCAAGTTCCCAAATTGTGACGAAGCTAGTCGACCAAAACCAGCCGTACCAGCCTGGCAACGCAGAATCGAGCGTCGTATCGATGGGACCAGGGTACTCATCGGCAAACTATACTGCTTCAGGGAGGGCAATACTAGACCACGAGTGATGCGCTTTGTGAGACAGGCATTCTCGGGGACTGGTATCAGCCCTCGAGAATACATAAATAATGTCACAGAGCGCATCGACTTCCTGAAGCAGAAAGTTTGTGCATGGGCGAGCCGTATTCGGCGGTATAAGAAGCGAGTGGATCGATATATGCAGAATCGCATGTTCCAGAGCGATGAGAGGTGGGTATACAGAGCTTGGGAGCGACCAGAACAAAACGAGGCTGACGTGTGCCGCCCGGATGATGCCACCACAAGTGCATTCTGGCGCAGCATATGGTCGGTTTCCGTTTGTCACACTGAGGGTGACTGGATACGGGATGTTGAACAAGTGTGTGAAATCATACCAGAAATGGATAGCATTTTTATAACACCATCAGACGTAGCCACAGCAGTCCGTTCGTTACCGAACTGGAAATCACCGGGACCGGACGGGCTGCATAACTTTTGGCTAAAATGGCTAAGTAGTTCACACACTTGTTTGGCATCTCAATTCCAGTCATCCTTAGAGTCTGGTTCGCTACCCCAGTTCTTTACAACTGGAATTACCCACCTGCTCCATAAATCAGGTAGCACCGCGGAACCCAAAAATTATAGGCCGATTACTTGTCTACCAACGGTCTATAAAGTTCTTACATCCATTTTGAAAACTAAAATAAACAATCATCTTAACAGCAACTCCATCATGTCTGTCTCTCAAAATGGATGTAGGAGCGGGTCCCGTGGTACTAAGGAGCTACTCCTCATAGACATGGCCATTAGCCAACAGGTTCGTCGATCCCGCAAGGATCTCTCAACCTGCTGGATAGATTATAAGAAGGCCTACGATTCGGTGCCACATACATGGCTTATGAAGGTGCTGGAGTTGTACAAGATAAATGCAACTCTACGCACTTTCCTTAAGTCGTGTATGGGGCAATGGAAGACAGTCCTTCGCTATCCAGGGAGTCGACAGATCCAGGGGAATGATGAACCTGTATGGATTAAGCGGGGAATATTCCAGGGCGACAGTCTGAGTCCACTATGGTTCTGCTTAGCTCTGAATCCTCTAAGCACACTGCTGGAGGATTCAGGTCTGGGTTATCGATTGAGGAGAGGCGGTCAGGTCATATCTCACCTTCTCTACATGGATGATCTGAAACTCTTTGCCCCCAATAAATTGCATCTGATGAAGCTACTGAATGTAACTGAAACTTTTAGTAGTGGCATCAGAATGGAATTTGGTGTGGACAAATGTGCAGTCATGCATGTAAAGCGGGGGGAGATTATGGAATCCGAGGGAATTACACTCCCAGATTCCATACAACTTAGATCCCTCTCCTCATTCGAGAGCTATAAATATTTGGGTATGTCGGAAGCGTTAGGCATCAACGATGCTGACATGAAGCAATCGTTGAAGGAGCGCTTCTTTGGTCGCCTGAAGAAGGTATTAAAAAGTCTTCTTTCGGGCGGAAATAAGGTGCGCGCCTTCAACGGGTGGGTCATGCCGGTTTTGATGTACTCTTTCGGCATACTTAAATGGACTCAGACCGAACTCGACGCCCTGGATAGAAGAGTCCGTACACTGCTGACAGCAAACAGGATGCATCATCCACGATCATCGGTGATGAGACTGTATATCCCGCGGAAGTGTGGGGGTCGAGGCTTTTTAAATGCTAAGACCCTCCACAACCGAGAGGTATGCAGACTCAGAGAACATTTTTTGAACATCGTAGTGGGCATGCATCATGATGTGGTCACAGTAGACAAGGGGCTTACCCCGCTATCCATGGCGAAAGAGAACTGGCACAAGCCTATAATACTTACCACAGATGACCGCAAGATGATATGGCAAAGCAAGGAACTTCACGGGCGATTTTATCGGGCTCTTCATGAGCCCGATGTTGACTTTTTAGCTTCCGTATCCTGGCTACGATTCGGTGACCTTTTCGGGGAAACTGAAGGTTTCGTCTGTGCAATTATGGACGAAGTTATCTTGACGAATAACTACCGGAGATATATTATGAAGGACGGGACGATTGACGTGTGTCGGGCATGTCACCATCCGGGTGAGTCCATCAGACACATTATCTCTGGTTGCTCTCGTTTAGCTAACGGCGAGTATTTGCACAGGCATAACCAAGTAGCTAGGATTATCCACCAGCAACTTGCTTTGAAATATAAACTTGTGGATTCTGAGGTACCGTATTATAAGTATGTACCCGACCCAGTTCTTGAAAATGTCCATGTCACGTTATACTGGGATCGGTCTATCATTACTGACAGGACTATTGTTGCCAATAAGCCTGATATAGTGGTGATAGATCGATTAGCGCGCCTCGCAATGATTGTCGATGTTACCATTCCACATGACGGGAATCTCGTGAAAGCTGAGAAAGAGAAACAAATTAAATATCTCGACTTGGCGCACGAGGTTGTTGACATGTGGAATGTGAACTCGGCTGTCATTGTACCGATTGTCGTATCGGCCAATGGTCTGATAGCCAAGAGCCTCGACCAACATCTATTGAGGCTCTCGTTAGGCAGTTGGATCAAGGGCCAGATTCAAAAGGCAGTACTCCTCGATACGGCCCGCATCGTGAGAAGGTTCCTGTCTCTGTAGCTCTAACCACCGGTAGCTTGGACCCCGCTCCCGCCATCGGTGGAACACTATTTTTTATATTTTTAAATGTTTTTATGTTTTTTTATAAATATTTAAAAATGTAAATTAATATGTATATATATAAAAATAAACGGAATAATAATAATAATGTTTATTGGTGCAAAAACCTTACAGAGAAGCTTAATATCTAGCTAAAATTAAAGGCGCACAAAAGTTAAAACCCTGACTCCCAAACTAGGAATTACCTGTGACTTAGGAGTCAGTGTTCTGCCACTAGAATGACATTCTGGTAAGCTAATATTGTTCACGAAAATATATTACTAAACATATTGCATTTGAAAATACAGTAAAAGAAAAGTGATAAACAAAAAGTAAAAACAGTACAGAAAAAAAATAAAAAGATAAAAAAAATTGATAACTTGTGTGTGTAACTGAAAATCATGAGTATTGTTTCTATTGTCTGAGTGGGTGTGTGTGTGCATGTGTGGATGCATGACGTGTCCATTTTTAGGTTATGTGAGTATGATGTGAATGATGAGAAGCATAAGTATATATGTGAATACGATAGTGTCAAGTGTGCCTGAATTATTACGAGCTTATTGTATTTTGTTAAACTAAAGGTGTCGTCAATTGTATTACGTGATTGTTATGAAATTTTGCGACTTATGTCAGAATGGTCAGTAGTTCCTCAGTTTGGGCGTAGTTTAGGGTGTATAGAATATCCTTCAGCTTCATCTTTGCTTCGTGTTTGCTCGATCCTGCAATTAGAGTGGACTTACTAATATTTTTGTAAACAAGAGAGCTCAACACATACAGCTGTCTTCGAGCGAAGGTAGTTCTATGAATAGGGGTTGGGCAGACTATTCTTTGTCCGCGCCTATTTGAATCTGGGGGAGCTACTTGAGTATGTTTCCAGAGAGTGGTTCTAAGTACGAATAATTGTCGCACAGTTAACAGTTTGAGCTCAGTATATAGCTGATTAGTTGGATAACGAAAGGGTTTTTGAGACATTACTTTAAGTACTGCCCTTTGCGCACGCTCCAACTCGAGGAATTTAGTTTTGCCCGATCCACCCCAAACTAAAATGCAATAACCAATGATAGACTGGCAAAGGGCAGTGTAAACCATTTTTAATGTCTCGAGGTCCCCAGAATGCCTTAATGCCTTAAACAGATGAATCGTTTTCCTAACCTTATTGGCAGTAAATTCTATATGCGAGTTCCACTTCAGTCCATCATCGATCATCACGCCCAAATACTTGACAGATGTTACAGAGGTAAGCGGCAAGCAAGAGCAAGTTGAGGTGTCAAGACAGGTGTGAGCTCTTATCGAGTATGTGTTTGGAGGTTTCGTAGTGGTATGAATAGAGAACGGGATGCAGTTTGTTTTTTGAAGGTTCAGAGAAAGAAGATTAGTGTGTAGCCATTCCATGACAGTTCGCAGGGATTCTTCAGCATTCTTTTTCACTTCAGCCCAATTCTTCCCATGTACTACAATGGCTGTGTCGTCGGCATAGGTAAATATGTTTGCACATGATAGAGGAAGAGAGCACAAGTCATTGATGTAGATAAGGAAAAACGTTGGGCCGAGTACACTGCCCTGCGGGACGCCATATGAGATTTTCTCGTCAGCACTAATATGAGATCCTATCTTCACACAGATTTTGCGGTCCATCAGGTAACTCTTGAAGAGATCATGAACTATGCCTCGTATTCCGATGCTATGTAGCTTTGATAAGAGGATGGGAACAGAGACTGTATCAAAGGCTTTTGTTAAGTCAAGGAATAGACCCAGGCATTTTTGTTGATTATCTAGTTTCCTAGCTATAAGTTCAGTCAGGTCTATTACTGCGTCTTCTGTAGATATCCCTTTTTTGAAGCCATATTGATTTTTTGCTATTATGTTGTTTTTGTGTAGATAGTTTACAAGTTGCTTATTGATTAATTTCTCCATTATCTTCGAGATGACAGGAAGCACAGCAATGGGTCTATAATTATCTACACAATCTCTGTTCCCACTCTTATGTATTGGATGGATTACAGCTTTTTTCCATGCATTAGGGAATATACCCGAGGCTATAGAACAGTTTACAATGTGTGTGATAAGTGGTACGAAGACATGTCGACATAGTTTTATTAGTTTGGCGGGAATACCATCCCAGCCAGTGGCACTATCCTGTCTTAGGCTAGAGATAATGGAGTCCACATCAGCATTATCTACTTCGAGAAGAACGAAGGAGCCCGGAGGACTATAGCTTTTGGAGAGGTGGGATGGGGACGGTTGAGCTGCAGTACCTATCACGGATGCCAAATTTTGACCAATGTTTGCAAAGTAGTTACAGACGAGATTAGCTGCATCACTTTTATCAGAAACAGTACACAATAACTCATGGGGGGGACTTTTTTGCTTATTTGTGTACGTAATTTCTTTAATTTTATTCCATAGTCGTTTAGGGTCATTTTTTACTTTGTGTAGTTCAGTTTGTTCGTGTAACCTTTTAAGCTTTTTGAGCAGTTTGTTACAGAAGTTTCTATAACGTTTGTATGTGGTTTGAATTATTACATCGTCAGGCGATTTCCTTGCCTTTTTGTGAAGTTTATCGCGGTGCCGAATGCATCTAAGTAAACCGGGTGTAATCCAGGGTCTTATAACTCTGTTTTTCCTAGGGATGTTTACCATTTTTGTGTGATCAGCCAAAGCGGTGTTTATTAGTGCAGTAAGCGTGTCAGATGCTATGTTAGGATCGTTCGCATTCAAAACTTCCGAGAAATCTTGGGCCTCGATGTGGCTTGTTAGATTAGTGTAATCAATTTTAGGTATTTTGCTGGCCGGTACAGATTTTCCGGATAGTTGGACATTACTAATGGCAAGTAGAATTGGGAGGTGGTCGGTAATATGTGAGTCAATCACAAGTAGTGTGGCTGTTTTGTCCGTTTTGAGCATAACATGGTCTATGCAGCTATTATAAACAATATAATAAAAAAATAATTCTAAAATTTTAAAATAGAACTCTTACTGAGAATATATTTCATTCAATTGTCATTAGTTATACGATTTGGCGGCAAATTGAAAATTGTCTGTGTCACGGCCACATGAATTTAACACGAGAAAACTTTCGTGCAATGATTTTTTATGACTTTCGATGTCATTTAAGTCAACAAGAAAGTTATGATAGACTACGATTGGCCTTTCACGATGAAGCCCCATCTCGTGCGACTGTTTACAACTGGTTTAATGAGTTTAAACGTGGTCGCACTAATCTCACTGATGATTTACGTGAGGGATGGCCTTCTACGGCGACGACTGAAGATAACATCTGTGTTGTGCGGCGTATGATAGAGACTGACAAAAGAGTGACCTATCAGCAGATTCGGACAAGCTTAGGCATCAGTATGAGTCAAGTGCACAAAATCCTCCACGAACATTTAGCGGTCAGCAAGCTTTGCGCCCGGTGGATACCTCATAATTTGACTGAGGCTCAAAAACTCCATCGTGTGGATTGGTGCCGTAAAATGATTGAAAGATTTAACGGAGGTGACTCAAATGCTGTGTTCGACATACTAACAGGTGACGAAATCACCATAAATTGATTTCAAAATGAATGATGTAATCAAATATTTGTATCAATAGCTTGATAATTTAAAAGAGTGTCCATGGAGTTTCTTGCCCGTTCTTCTCCATAGGTACCTACTCTTTGGAATGGGCGACTAGCTTCACCTTACTGACTGACCGACCTTCTGACAATTCAAAAGTGCCTGTAACTGGCTTTGATTTTGATTTTGAAAGCTGGATTTACTATTATGATCCTGAAACCAAAAGACAATCTGCTCAGTGGGTGTTTCCTTTCGAGGAGTTGCCAACTAAAGTGAAGAGAGATCGAAGTGCGGGAAAAAAAATGGTGGCCTCTTTCTTTGGAAGGATAGGTAATTTCGCAACAATTGTGTTAATGAAATGAAATGAAATGAAATCGTTTATTAAGCAAGTAGTAGGATCACCGATCACTTTTACACGTCATGTTTTTTTTTTATTTTTTAAACTAGATGAAGCCGGCATTTCCTAACTGACTACCTCTGAGAAGAAATAGCCGAAACAAACTCAGGGATCATCGTCTTTTTTAAAGTCCAGACATTAAAAATGAAAATGTTTACAATAATTTACGTTATAATTACGCATATTGCTTAATAACAATGCTTAACAGAGCGAGCAGCTCAGTCCCAAGCCTCTCTATCCTCTAAATAATCTGAGATTTTATAATACCCCTTTTTGCAAAGTTTGGCCTTTATATAGGTTTTATATCGTTTATTGGGTAAGTTTCGAATGTCCATGGGAAGCTTGTTGTAAAAGTGTATACATTGACCCATGAACGAGTTGCCTACTCTGTGGAGACGAGTGTGATGTACAGCAAGATTGTGTTTGTTCCTGGTATTTATATTATGAACTTCGCTTATTTTCTTAAAATTAGATATATTTTTATGTACATACATAAGATTTTCAAATATATATTGCGAAGCTACAGTCAGAATGTTCACCTCTCTGAATTTTTCTCTAAGAGAATCTCTAGGACCAAGGTTGTAGATGGCTCGAACAGCCCTTTTCTGTAAAACAAAGATGGTATTGATGTCCGCACAAGTTCCCCAGAGAAGAATCCCATAAGTCATAAGACTATGAAAATAACTAAAATAAACAATTCTGGCTGTATTCACATCAGTTATCTGTCTAATTTTCTTAACAGCATAAGCGGCAGAACTGAGTCTACCCGACAGCTTCTCAATGTGAGGACCCCATTGTAACTTGGAGTCAATAGTCAATCCAAGAAAAACTGTCGACTCGACAGGGATCAACTCTACTCCATTCAGTTGAACATTGGTACTTAACTGCCTGACATTTGGCGTAGAAAATTTAATGAATTTAGTTTTTTTTTCATTCAAAAGAAGGTTATTTACATTAAACCAATGGACAACTTTCGAAAGTGCATTGTTAACTTCGTCAAAATTTGCTAGCTGACGCTTGACTTTAAAAATAAGAGAAGTGTCATCCGCGAACAATACTATGTTGTGATTATCCCTCACGTGAGGAGGTAAGTCATTAATATAAATTAAAAACAAGAAAGTGTTGAACCTTACAGGTCTCTTGCAGGGCTCACAAATGAAAGATAAAATTTAGGACTCAAACCCCTTTATTACATATATTCCTTTGTTCATATATATTACTAGAAATAACTATTACAATTTAGACATCTTTACAACAATATAGTTTATAGTGAACTGCGTCAATTTGACGCAGTACAAACCTTCTAGTTATTTTGACATTCACTATTTAAAAACACGCAATCCATGATTCGGCCAGTATTCTCACAAAGGAGTTGAGATTACTTCCAACACACCCCCTTAATCTCAACCCTTTGGAGAGAAAACATCCAGAACCACTTTAAACATCTTAACTACATTAAATTTTTTAACACTTTGGACAACACACCATTTTCTCAAAAACTTTCTAAACAACCAAACCCAAACATAAAACTAACCCTAAACCTCACAACAATAAGACAAAAACTAAACACTCTACCAACCTTAACAAAGAAAAACTGCAAATCATACACAACCACATAAATCTAAAAACCATATACATAATCCCATGAATCGTACCTATAAACCAAAAATTATTATAAAGAGAGGAGTCAAAAAAAACGCATAAAAAAGAGTTCACAAACCTTTTCCAATATTATTATGCTCACGCTTCCACTGCGCTAACGCAGTGTTTCTCCTCCCCTAATAAAAATCTTTGATTATCACAAAACTTAAGTGCACCCCCTTAAACTAACCTAACTTACAATCTAATTATCCTACTATTCACTCAAATACCGTATAACGTTTCAAGTTCACTTTCTTAAACCACACAACACAATTGTTCACGTAACCTTAAAAACTTCACACTCATTAGACCTTTGGTAAGTAAATCTGCTAACTGTTTCTCTGTGGGACAGTACTCAACTTCGAAAAGGTGCTCATCTAATTTCTCCTTTAAAAAATGAAAGCGGACATCTATGTGTTTACTCCTTCTGTTTAGCACGCCATTCCTCATTAATGCAATTGCTGACTGATTATCTACTAACAAACGGGTCTTTGGTACAGTACTAATTAATTCTTTTAGTAAATTTTGAATATATAATAATTCTTTACAACATTCAGCTGCAGCAATATACTCTGCCTCTGTACTAGAAAGGGCTACTATTGGTTGCTTTCTAGACGCCCAAGCAATCGGACCACCTCCGTAGCAGATAACATATCCTGTAGTGCTTCTACGAGTATCCAAATCCCCTGCAAAGTCTGCATCGCAGTATGCCACCAGATCACCACCGCCATCCCTGGAGTACTCTATACCTACCTTTGGAGTACCTTTGATGTATTTAAGGATTGACGAGATGTTATTTTTGTCATTTAAATTTGGACAATTTTGGTGTCTACTGCAATATCCAACCTGAAACGCAATATCCAGTCGCGTCTTATTCGCTAGATATAAAAGCGACCCCACAGCCTCTCTATACTCATCAGTTAAATGAGTATCTCCCACATTTGGATGTTCAGCAACTAAAATGGTGGGTGCTGTTCGACTATTTGCATCTTGCAGATTTAATTTATTAACTAATTTTTGGATATAACTCTCTTGATTGATCCTAACAACCTTCTCACTACAGTGTACATCTATCCCAACGTAATTGCATACCTTCTCACAAACCCTCATTTCAAATTCTTTACTTAATTCTTTCAAAATTTTATCTAACTCTACTAAGGAACTCCCTGCTATTAACCCATCATCAACGTATATCGCCAAATAAATAAAATTTCCATCCCCAGTTGCTTTTGTGAACAAACAATGATCTGACTTTAATTTTTCAAAACCCATTTTCTTTAAAAAATCTGTAAAACGGATATTCCACATGAGCGGAGCTTGTTTTAACCCATATAAACTCTTCTTTAACTTGCATACCTTGCCTTTGCTCACTGGATAACCTTTCGGAATTAGCATAAATATTGTTTCTGTTAAATTTCCATGTAAGAATGCTGTCTTGATGTCGAATTGCCGAAGTTTCAAACCCTTTTGTGCTGCTATTGAAAGTATAATCCTTAAAGAAACAGTGTTTACAACTGGACTATATGTTTCATCATAATCCACCTTATATTTCTGCTCGAAGCCCCTTGCTACTAATCTTGCTTTGTACCTTCCATCTGCCTTTTTCGCAAAAACCCACTTACTAGTCAGTAATTTTCTTCCGTAAGCTTCTTTTTCGTCTACTAATTCCCATGTCCCATTCTTCTCTAACGAACACTTTTCCTCCTCTATTGCTTCTAACCATTTGTCTCTCTCACTTGACGCTATCGCTTTTTCATAAGAAAGCATTGCACACTCTGCTAAGAAATCCATCTCAAACTCATTAAATCTACTAGGAACCTTCCTCTCTCTATAAGGATTCCTCCTGGGTACACTAGATTCTTCTTCACACTCATTAACTCTCTCTTCAATAATATCTTGACTCGCATCTAAAAATAGATCATCTACTATTTCCGCATTTACATCTTCTAAATTCTCAATATCTTCACTAGCTTCATCTATATTTGCCACATTTTCAGTTATCGCCTCCTCTGTATCAGCTTCATTATCAATCTCATGATTTATTTCAACTTCTACTTCAACTCTATCTCCAAAATTTCTCCCAATACTGGTTTCCCTTTGGTTGTCCAACTGTATCCTTGTGTTTTGTTCCCTACACTCATTTATTTGTTCACTTATTTCTTCATTCTCTGAATCACTTTCATTTGTGCGCCCTTCATTTATTCCATCTTCAATTGTTCCCGACTGTCGAATGTTTTCCAAGAATGATCTAGACGTAAACTGATTCAAATTGTTTGAATTAAAAGAAAATTGTTTTGATATTTCCCGATAATCATTTATTTCTTCATCAAAAGCAACGTCTCTCGAGTAAAAAATATGTTTTCTAACAGGGTTCCAAATTATATATGAATTCAGACTGTAACCTACTAAAATACCAATTAAACAACGTTTTTCTAACTTACCTAAATTTTTATTTATTTTACAATATGCTTTCGCTCCAAAAACTCTTAAATTAGATACATCTGGTTTTCTGTTATGCCAATTTTCAAAAGGTGTTTTATGTTTTGTAGATGTTGACGTCCTATTGAGTAGGTACACTGCAGTGAAAAGACCCTCTCCCCATAGAAACTTAGGCATATTAGCATCAAACAGTAGAGCTCGAGTTTTCTCCAAAAGCGTCCTGTTTAACCTTTCGGCTTTTCCATTTAACTGAGGAGTATAAGGAACCGTATAATCTAACGTAATACCCCTATCCCTACACCAGTTCATTAGTTGGCTACTGCAGTATTCACCTCCATTGTCACATCGAATAATTTCTACTTTTTGATCGAAATGCCTTTCTGCCCATTGAACAAAATGTTTAATGCAATCTATTACTTCAGACTTATTACGCAGTAAATAAACCCGACTGTAGTGTGTAAAATCATCTAAAAAGGTTATAAAATATTTCCTACCATCCCAAGTTTCAGTTTCGATTTTACCACAAACATCTGTATGTACAATTTGTAAAGGTTTGGTGGCAAGAGTACGCACGGACGAAAATGGCAACCTAGTAAGCCTAGCTTGCGCACAAACTTCGCAAAGCTTGGATGGATATGTTTTATTTGTTAGGCTAATACCATCAACAATTTTTGCTGTGTCCTCAACATTACTAATGTGTGCCAGACGTCTATGCCACGTATGGATATCTGTAGCAAGAAATGCAGAAACTTCGGGAAATACGGCGTTCAATGTGATAATATATAACCCATTATTATTTCTAGTAGCTTCCAAAATTGATCTACCACGGTGTTGGATTACTGCAAAATTTTCAAAAAATATTACTTTAATGTTTTGTTTACACAGAGCTCCAACTGATACAATATTCTTTGCTATTTCCGGAACATGCAAGACGTTATATAACGAAACAGTTTCAGTGAAGCAATCCCCAATACCAACTGCTTTAATGGATTGTTTGTCAGCACAAGCAATCGGCGTGCTAATTTGTTTTAAATTATATAATAATCTGCTGTCACTAAACATGTGAGAAGAAGCCCCTGAGTCTAAAACGGCTTCGATGGTACTTACATTCTTGTTCTGGTTCTTTTTAAAGCACGTGTCTATTGTATGTCCTGTCCGCTTACAAAATTTACAGAATCGGTTATCAGGCATATACCTAGTATTGTACCTACATCTACAGCCACAATTGCCTCTGATCGTAGATGGTTGAACCCTTTTTGGACAAAATCTCGCGATGTGTTCTTTCGATTTGCAAATAAAGCATTCACGCTCGTTAGCTTTGAATGCGTCATCTGTTACGGACAACTTATCTTCTTTCAGTAGTCTGGCTACAAGCATATCCAAAGTTTTGTTTTCTGTTGGTGTGGAATCCCAAGCAAGCCGGAAAAATTTATATTGTTCGGGAAGCATAGCAATGATGCGCGTTGTCTGCTCAACTTCTGATACTATGTGTCCAAGACGTTTAAGTTTATTAACAATCTGTTCAAATTTAGCAATATCAGTCATCAACTCATTAGTTTTTAATTTAAATGTGTAAAATTCATTTAAAAGGCTGCTGATTTGAGTATCTCTATTGCACAGGAAAATTTTATTCAATTTTTCGATCATCTGTAGCGTCGTTTCACAAGAAATCACAAAATTTTCAATGTTTTCATCTACGGAACTTAAAATTAGTGACTTGCCTGCTGCCTCGGAGACTGCGAGCTTACTCGCATCTGTTACCTTGCAATCCGGTATCTGCGACTTCGTGGTGGCCAATATGTCTCCATGTCCATGAGCCACGATCCTCAATTTTATTTTCTCTAGCCAGGAATTATAGTTGCCATCCTTAGATAGTACCGGCTTCACTGGTTTATCCATTTTTTATTTAAATAAATCGTCTTCGTTCCATTTCAAAAATCCAAGAAAAAAATTAAATAAATCCAGTTCAATTATTTTTCAAAAATAAGTCCATTAAAAAAAATTGATAAGAATCCTGTACAATTATTTTTATTCAATTTAATTTTTCATTCGAATCAGGAATATTTACTCGTCGAGAAACAAAAACTTCAAAATCTTATCACTCTCAGCCTTAAGTCATCACTATTTTCTATTTTTCTCAATAATTTATAAACAATTTGTTTAAAATAAAAAAGAATTATACAACCGTATTACTTTCTTCGCGTTCCTGGGTTCTGGGCCCATAACCTGTTGAACCTTACAGGTCTCTTGCAGGGCTCACAAATGAAAGATAAAATTTAGGACTCAAACCCCTTTATTACATATATTCCTTTGTTCATATATATTACTAGAAATAACTATTACAATTTAGACATCTTTACAACAATATAGTTTATAGTGAACTGCGTCAATTTGACGCAGTACAAACCTTCTAGTTATTTTGACATTCACTATTTAAAAACACGCAATCCATGATTCGGCCAGTATTCTCACAAAGGAGTTGAGATTACTTCCAACAGAAAGGACCTAGAATTGAGCCCTGCGGAACGCCCATGGTGACCTCAGATCCTGCAGATTTGTTGCCATTAACATCAACCCTCTGAATTCGATTATTCAGATAAGAAGTCAGAAGGTCGAGAGCTCTGTCCCTTAAACCATAATGGTACAGTTTCCTAATAAGAGTATCATGATGTACGCAATCAAAGGCCTTGGACAAATCACAAAAAATACCAAGAGCATCTTGCGATTCCTCCCAGGCCCCAAATACGTTCTTTAGCAACGCCACGTCCGCGGTAGTTGAACGACCCTTTGTAAAACCAAATTGTTTCACGTGTAATAAATTATATAAGTTGAAATGTCTCAACAACTGTTTCAAAATTAATTTTTCAAAAATTTTGCTTAAAGTTGGTAATATAGAAATTGGCCGAAAATTCGTGGGATCAGTTGTACTACCAGATTTGAACAGTGGAATTACTTTGCTAAGTTTCATCAAATCAGGAAATATACCAGATGTGACACAAGAATTAAAAACAATTGCTAAGAAAGGTGCGATAACATCTATTATTGAAGCTACAGTATATACTGACAAACCCCAATGATCGGCAGTTTTTTTTACATCAAGATCCTTAAAAGATTCTATAATGTCTTTAGCAGATCGATCGTTAGAGGATCGAAAAACAGTTTCTGCAGAATGGTACACTACCAATTGTTTGCCACTTGTCTTGGAAAAAGTTCGAGAGAAACGACCTCGCAGTAGGATCCTCCTTCACCACGACAACGCCTCGTCTCACACCGCCAAGCGAACGATCGACTATTTGGCGACATCAAACGTTGAATTACTGGGTCACCCACCGTATAGTCCCGACCTCGCGCCTTGTGATTTTTATTTATTTCCAAAAATTAAAGAAAAACTTAAAGGAAAGCGGTTTATGAATGCCGAAGAAGCGGTGGCTGCGTATCGCGATGCCATTGAAGAGACCCCTAAGGACGAGTGGTCAAAGTGCTTTTCCCAGTGGTTCCATCGCATGCAACGATGTATTGACATGAATGGACAATATTTTGAAAAGATATAATAAAACTAATAACTGGCTAATGTTATCAGTTTTTGATTTTCTAAGAACTTTCAGTTTAACCCTAAGATTACTTACGACAGCAAGAAATTATAAAAAATTATCATGAAGGCAAGACAAATCATAGAGGAATAATCGAGTGTTACCTCGCTCTTTCCCGAAAATACTATTGGCCTAGGATGAAGAATGAGATTTATTACACAAACACAATAATTATTAAATTATGCACTCATTACAAGGTTCAGTTGAAAACCAGCGTCAGGCAACTGCTACGTAGTTGTCTGACATTTATGCTGAACTGGACCTATTTGGCGCAACCGTTGGACTCACATTTGTTGATTATCATTTTTATCTGTTTCTCTCTTTTTTTTTTTTTTTTGTTCTGTTTGTTTTTTTGTTTAAAATTTTATTAGTCTACCACTACTGTCACTACATATACTGTATGTATTTATAAGGGTGTGCGCCAAATAAATGGTTTCTTTTTTTTCCTTTTCTTTCTTTTAAACACTTTGAATTAGTGGATATGGATCTCTTTACAGCCCAAAATGAAAGATACCTTACAGTTGTGGACGTATTCTCAAAATACGGACAGGCATAACATTTGAGAGATGGCACAGCAATTAGTATACTTCAGGCAGTTTTAAATTATTGTACACACCATGATCTTCCACTAACGATAGTGACCGATAATGGTACTGAGTTCACAAATCAGCTTTTCTCTGAATTCGTTAGATTACATAAAATTAACCACCATAGAACTTTAGCTCACTCCCCTAACGATAATGGAATAGTAGAGCGATTTCACTCTACGCTATTAGAACATCTTCGTATTTTACGAGTACGTCAGAAAGATGAACCTGTAGTTACTCATGCCTTATGCCATACTAGCCTACAATAGTTCAGTCCATAGCTTCACTAAGTGTAGACCCCACGACATAATTAGAGGACATTTTGACCCCAGAGACCCTCTTAATATTAACTTGACTGAACATCTTATGCAGCAATACATCTGGACACATCGAGACCAGATGAAAACTGTATTATAATTTATAATTTTATTAATAATTTCATACTAACAGACCGTACGAACATAATTCAAAATGTGAACCAAGACAGAGAGCCCGAAACAGAATACCAACCAGAACAACAAGTGTTCATTAGTAATCCAGTAGCTAGCCGACAAAAATTAGCATCGCGTTACACCCACGACACCGTTTTAGCTGACCTTCCAATTCACATACACATTACTAA
Source organism: Sesamia inferens (assembly GCA_037179545.1). Lineage (NCBI taxonomy): Eukaryota > Metazoa > Arthropoda > Insecta > Lepidoptera > Noctuidae > Sesamia > Sesamia inferens. The sequence continues at coordinate 30,124,381 of CM073939.1, read as the reverse complement.
AAAGAAAGGCCCCGTTGCCGTCCCGCAACTCAAACGTACCCCTAAGAACTCAAAATTGTTACAGAGTACTCCTGGGGCTCGAGATAACACTGAAAGTCTAGACGAAGGACCCGGACTTTTACCTTTCAACCTGGGACAAACGAGACTTATTACACATTACCATTCCTTCCTGCAATACATAGAGTTATTTGACATCGAGAATAGACTAGACTCTGTAACGGATCAACTTGACCTCTTTCAGAATAAGTTAGATAATCGTACCATTACTTTATATGAACTTCAAATTAACCACTTATCTTACAAGTTAGCCAAAATTAGGTTTATTACAAAATTTATTTTTAGAAATATCTAGGATAGAAGATACTTTAGCTTTTATAAGTACGTGCATCGAGCACTCACCATAGCATGTTAAGTAGAGATATTTTAATTAATATGACTAATCGATTGTAATCTATATACGGCTCAGACCAATTATTAGATGCAGATCTAAGAGAATATTACACAATTATAAAACCTGGCTATTACTATACAGATAAAAGGATAGTTATCATATTTAAATTCCCAGTAATTTCCCCTGATATGTTTGAACTATAAAGGTTAGCAAAAGTCACCAATTAATATATGTATGCTTTTATTCCTTCCTATCCTTTCACTGCAACCAACGAGAAAGTCTTCAAGTACATAGAGGCAGAAAGCCCGAAGTTCAACCAGTATCATCTCTGCGAAGAAGGAGTCAACCATGAACTAACGACAGGACATCTGGACTGCATCTAAGGACTCATCTACAACCAATCTCTGGAGAAATCATGCCGACCCACGAAACTCACACTGACCAAAGAAGCCATGGAACAACTAGATGACAGACGCTATACGCTCAACTTCCCAAAACCAACCAGAACCGAGCTACAATGTGAACGTTGTGAATTCATCTCACTGCGTGGAAGTTATGTCGCCATCATACCACAAAAATGTCTACCACGCACTAACCAATTCACTATCATCAACACTAATAATGATGCGGTCATCAGAGGACAACCGTTGAAAATTACTGAAATACCTATAAATCTGGACATCACCGAAGAACCTATACCACATTTGCAACTGAACTCACTACATTTGAAAAGTCTACATGAAATTGAAGACAAAATCTTAATCCAGCATCCAGTACAAATAGATTATGCACACTTGGAATAATCCATCTACCATACTACTATACTACATACCATTATACGTACTATCCGGTGCAACTGTACTGACCGTTATTCTCACCATCCGACGGTACAACGTTTGCACAAAGTTCAGACAGCCACAGTCAATGAATTACAATCCTGAAAAACATCAAATGAAGATGCAGAATCTACTTTTTCGCAACATTCTCGCTGAAAGTGTTCCAATAGTTGTTGTTCTGAGGAGGGGAGATGTTACGTGCTCTGCCTACACCAAATCAGCTGCATAGCGACATGATTGCTATTTAGGTCAATCGGATGTTTCCACATAAAACTGCAACCACCACACTCTGCTGACTCGACGCCTCGTGTCTTCGATCACCTACTCTCGTCACGCCGACGCCGCAGCCCATTTTACTCAATTTTGCAATCGATTATTAAATTGTAATTAATAAATCAATAATAAAATTTCGACACTTCGATACTAGCATCGTCCAAGTTTAGACATAAGATTTAGCCTAAGGTAATATTGTAATTTTCGAATAATTAAATCATTATTCAAGTAATTTCGGTTTTTTTTAAGTTCTTCGGCTGCTACCTTCATAATTTAGTGTTAATTTGTGAGCTCGGGTTTATTTATGTTCATTATTATAACATTACCTACTTAACTTAAAAGTTATACTGCATGTACTGTGAATTATGTTACAATTAATATATTTGTACCTAGGTACGCCTTTCTAAAAAAAAATCTTTTTGTAATCCTTTTAACTGACTAACATATTTCTCTCTCATCTATGGTACACCAGGTTACTAAGTTCAAACATTCATATTTTAAAATGTTTGTCTAAAATCGGTCACAACGTTTGACATCGGATCCGTGAGTGGAATAAATCATTGTACTGCGACCAGACTGCCGGAGCACGGCATGGCCTAGCTTTACGGCGTCGGCCAATTTGACAGGCTCCGTAGACCGCCAGCCGTTCGGTCCGGCGGCCGGATAATGTTTTGTTGAATAAAACATTACATAATTCAATCCAGCTCACGTAATGAATGTCAATCGCAGTGAGGATTCGTTTGCTAGAGGTGCGCCTCGAAAACACCGTGCAAATATTATCGTATGCGAGGAGCGTCCACCGCGACCCTCTTCGATGTCGATATGTGGTGCCACACAAACTCCTAACTCCTCAATAATTCATCAAGCTTTGCTAGCTATTAGTTATAAAACCTTTCACAGAGATAGGCCTCCGTTTTCCATTCATGAGTTCTATTAAATGGGAGGAGTCTTGTGCGTTCGATGTTAATTGGTTGCTATCAGGCGCAGTATTGAAGCAGCATCAGACCTAACAAAAGGATTAATGACGCTCCACTGAGAGTTAACTAAGTTGCGAGTGACGCGCATTAGTTCGACACGCGGCGACTCATCAGAGCGCATACTACACCACACATGACACAATAATAGTACACGCGATTATACTTTTGGAACTTGAATAATATGTATGCCAAATTCAACGGATTCGGAACGAATTTCGGATCGATGAAATTGCAGATTTTCAGTGAAACCCTGGAGTTTTATTATAAGAAGGCCCTCTGCGGGTATCTGTACAGTGGCCCGCGTCAGCTGACGATTAGCTGGACAGTGCGAAAAAAGGGAAAGGTTCGTCAGGTCAGCTGTCACCGCGTCGCATTCGTCCGCATACTATTGTCACAAACTAACACCGCGGCACACTCGCCCACACACTATTGTCACAAGCTGTCACCGTGGCACATTCGCCCACACACTATTGTCACAAGCTGTCACCGTGGCACATTCGCCCACACACTAATGTCACAAACTGTCGCCTCGGCATACTCGCCCACGCACTATTGTCACAAGCTGTCACCGTGGCACATTCGCCCACACACTAATGTCACAAACTGTCGCCTCGGCATACTCGCCCACGCACTATTGTCACAAGCTGTCACCGTGGCACATTCGCCCACACACTAATGTCACAAACTGTCGCCTCGGCATACTCGCCCACGCACTATTGTCACAAGCTGTCACCGCGGCACAGTCGCCCACACACTATTGTCACAAGCTGTCGCCTCGGCATATTCGCCCACACACTATTGTCACAAACTGTCACCGCGGCATATTCACCCACACACTATTGTCACAAGCTGTCACCGCGGCACACTCGCTTACACACTATTGTCACCAGCTGTCGCCTCGGCATACTCGCCCACACACTATTGTCACAAGCTGTCGCCTCGGCATATTCGCCCACACACTATTGTCACAAACTGTCACCGCGGCATATTCACCCACACACTATTGTCACAAGCTGTCACCGCGGCACACTCGCTTACACACTATTGTCACCAGCTGTCGCCTCGGCATACTCGCCCACACACTATTGTCACAAGCTGTCGCCTCGGCATATTCGCCCACACACTATTGTCACAAACTGTCACCGCGGCATATTCACCCACACACTATTGTCACAAGCTGTCACCGCGGCACACTCGCTTACACACTATTGTCACCAGCTGTCGCCTCGGCATACTCGCCCACACACTATTGTCACAAGCTGTCGCCTCGGCATATTCGCCCACACACTATTGTCACAAACTGTCACCGCGGCATATTCACCCACACACTATTGTCACAAGCTGTCACCGCGGCACACTCGCTTACACACTATTGTCACCAGCTGTCGCCTCGGCATACTCGCCCACACACTATTGTCACAAGCTGTCACCGCGGCACACTCGCTTACACACTATTGTCACCAGCTGTCGCCTCGGCATACTCGCCCACACACTATTGTCACAAGCTGTCGCCTCGGCATATTCGCCCACACACTATTGTCACAAACTGTCACCGCGGCATATTCACCCACACACTATTGTCACAAGCTGTCACCGCGGCACACTCGCTTACACACTATTGTCACCAGCTGTCGCCTCGGCATACTCGCCCACGCACTATTGTCACAAGCTGTCACCGCGGCACACTCGCCCACACACTATTGTCACAAGCTGTCACCGCGGCACACTCGCTTACACACTATTGTCACCAGCTGTCGCCTCGGCATACTCGCCCACACACTATTGTCACAAGCTGTCACCGCGGCACACTCGCTTACACACTATTGTCACCAGCTGTCGCCTCGGCATACTCGCCCACACACTATTGTCACAAACTGTCACCGCGGCATATTCACCCACACACTATTGTCACAAGCTGTCACCGCGGCACACTCGCTTACACACTATTGTCACCAGCTGTCGCCTCGGCATACTCGCCCACACACTATTGTCACAAGCTGTCACCGCGGCACACTCGCTTACACACTATTGTCACCAGCTGTCGCCTCGGCATACTCGCCCACACACTATTGTCACAAGCTGTCGCCTCGGCATATTCGCCCACACACTATTGTCACAAACTGTCACCGCGGCATATTCACCCACACACTATTGTCACAAGCTGTCACCGCGGCACACTCGCTTACACACTATTGTCACCAGCTGTCGCCTCGGCATACTCGCCCACACACTATTGTCACAAGCTGTCGCCTCGGCATATTCGCCCACACACTATTGTCACAAACTGTCACCGCGGCATATTCACCCACACACTATTGTCACAAGCTGTCACCGCGGCACACTCGCTTACACACTATTGTCACCAGCTGTCGCCTCGGCATACTCGCCCACACACTATTGTCACAAGCTGTCGCCTCGGCATATTCGCCCACACACTATTGTCACAAACTGTCACCGCGGCATATTCACCCACACACTATTGTCACAAGCTGTCACCGCGGCACACTCGCTTACACACTATTGTCACCAGCTGTCGCCTCGGCATACTCGCCCACACACTATTGTCACAAGCTGTCGCCTCGGCATATTCGCCCACACACTATTGTCACAAACTGTCACCGCGGCATATTCACCCACACACTATTGTCACAAGCTGTCACCGCGGCACACTCGCTTACACACTATTGTCACCAGCTGTCGCCTCGGCATACTCGCCCACACACTATTGTCACAAGCTGTCGCCTCGGCATATTCGCCCACACACTATTGTCACAAACTGTCACCGCGGCATATTCACCCACACACTATTGTCACAAGCTGTCACCGCGGCACACTCGCTTACACACTATTGTCACCAGCTGTCACCTCGGCATACTCGCCCACGCACTATTGTCACAAGCTGTCACCGCGGCACACTCGCCCACGCACTATTGTCACAAGCTGTCACCGCGGCACACTCGCTTACACACTATTGTCACCAGCTGTCGCCTCGGCATACTCGCCCACACACTATTGTCACAAGCTGTCACCGCGGCACACTCGCTTACACACTATTGTCACCAGCTGTCGCCTCGGCATACTCGCCCACACACTATTGTCACAAGCTGTCGCCTCGGCATATTCGCCCACACACTATTGTCACAAACTGTCACCGCGGCATATTCACCCACACACTATTGTCACAAGCTGTCACCGCGGCACACTCGCTTACACACTATTGTCACCAGCTGTCACCTCGGCATACTCGCCCACGCACTATTGTCACAAGCTGTCACCGCGGCACACTCGCCCACGCACTATTGTCACAAGCTGTCACCGCGGCACACTCGCTTACACACTATTGTCACCAGCTGTCGCCTCGGCATACTCGCCCACACACTATTGTCACAAGCTGTCACCGCGGCACACTCGCTTACACACTATTGTCACCAGCTGTCGCCTCGGCATACTCGCCCACACACTATTGTCACAAGCTGTCGCCTCGGCATATTCGCCCACACACTATTGTCACAAACTGTCACCGCGGCATATTCACCCACACACTATTGTCACAAGCTGTCACCGCGGCACACTCGCTTACACACTATTGTCACCAGCTGTCGCCTCGGCATACTCGCCCACACACTATTGTCACAAGCTGTCGCCTCGGCATATTCGCCCACACACTATTGTCACAAACTGTCACCGCGGCATATTCACCCACACACTATTGTCACAAGCTGTCACCGCGGCACACTCGCTTACACACTATTGTCACCAGCTGTCGCCTCGGCATACTCGCCCACACACTATTGTCACAAGCTGTCGCCTCGGCATATTCGCCCACACACTATTGTCACAAACTGTCACCGCGGCATATTCACCCACACACTATTGTCACAAGCTGTCACCGCGGCACACTCGCTTACACACTATTGTCACCAGCTGTCGCCTCGGCATACTCGCCCACACACTATTGTCACAAGCTGTCGCCTCGGCATATTCGCCCACACACTATTGTCACAAACTGTCACCGCGGCATATTCACCCACACACTATTGTCACAAGCTGTCACCGCGGCACACTCGCTTACACACTATTGTCACCAGCTGTCGCCTCGGCATACTCGCCCACACACTATTGTCACAAGCTGTCGCCTCGGCATATTCGCCCACACACTATTGTCACAAACTGTCACCGCGGCATATTCACCCACACACTATTGTCACAAGCTGTCACCGCGGCACACTCGCTTACACACTATTGTCACCAGCTGTCGCCTCGGCATACTCGCCCACACACTATTGTCACAAGCTGTCGCCTCGGCATATTCGCCCACACACTATTGTCACAAACTGTCACCGCGGCATATTCACCCACACACTATTGTCACAAGCTGTCACCGCGGCACACTCGCTTACACACTATTGTCACCAGCTGTCGCCTCGGCATACTCGCCCACACACTATTGTCACAAGCTGTCGCCTCGGCATATTCGCCCACACACTATTGTCACAAACTGTCACCGCGGCATATTCACCCACACACTATTGTCACAAGCTGTCACCGCGGCACACTCGCTTACACACTATTGTCACCAGCTGTCGCCTCGGCATACTCGCCCACACACTATTGTCACAAGCTGTCGCCTCGGCATATTCGCCCACACACTATTGTCACAAACTGTCACCGCGGCATATTCACCCACACACTATTGTCACAAGCTGTCACCGCGGCACACTCGCTTACACACTATTGTCACCAGCTGTCGCCTCGGCATACTCGCCCACACACTATTGTCACAAGCTGTCGCCTCGGCATATTCGCCCACACACTATTGTCACAAACTGTCACCGCGGCATATTCACCCACACACTATTGTCACAAGCTGTCACCGCGGCACACTCGCTTACACACTATTGTCACCAGCTGTCGCCTCGGCATACTCGCCCACACACTATTGTCACAAGCTGTCGCCTCGGCATATTCGCCCACACACTATTGTCACAAACTGTCACCGCGGCATATTCACCCACACACTATTGTCACAAGCTGTCACCGCGGCACACTCGCTTACACACTATTGTCACCAGCTGTCGCCTCGGCATACTCGCCCACACACTATTGTCACAAGCTGTCGCCTCGGCATATTCGCCCACACACTATTGTCACAAACTGTCACCGCGGCATATTCACCCACACACTATTGTCACAAGCTGTCACCGCGGCACACTCGCTTACACACTATTGTCACCAGCTGTCGCCTCGGCATACTCGCCCACACACTATTGTCACAAGCTGTCGCCTCGGCATATTCGCCCACACACTATTGTCACAAACTGTCACCGCGGCATATTCACCCACACACTATTGTCACAAGCTGTCACCGCGGCACACTCGCTTACACACTATTGTCACCAGCTGTCGCCTCGGCATACTCGCCCACACACTATTGTCACAAGCTGTCGCCTCGGCATATTCGCCCACACACTATTGTCACAAACTGTCACCGCGGCATATTCACCCACACACTATTGTCACAAGCTGTCACCGCGGCACACTCGCTTACACACTATTGTCACCAGCTGTCGCCTCGGCATACTCGCCCACACACTATTGTCACAAGCTGTCGCCTCGGCATATTCGCCCACACACTATTGTCACAAACTGTCACCGCGGCATATTCACCCACACACTATTGTCACAAGCTGTCACCGCGGCACACTCGCTTACACACTATTGTCACCAGCTGTCGCCTCGGCATACTCGCCCACACACTATTGTCACAAGCTGTCGCCTCGGCATATTCGCCCACACACTATTGTCACAAACTGTCACCGCGGCATATTCACCCACACACTATTGTCACAAGCTGTCACCGCGGCACACTCGCTTACACACTATTGTCACCAGCTGTCGCCTCGGCATACTCGCCCACACACTATTGTCACAAGCTGTCGCCTCGGCATATTCGCCCACACACTATTGTCACAAACTGTCACCGCGGCATATTCACCCACACACTATTGTCACAAGCTGTCACCGCGGCACACTCGCTTACACACTATTGTCACCAGCTGTCACCGCGGCACACTCGCTTACACACTATTGTCACCAGCTGTCGCCTCGGCACACTCGCTTACACACTATTGTCACCAGCTGTCACCTCGGCATACTCGCCCACGCACTATTGTCACAAGCTGTCACCGCGGCACACTCGCCCACGCACTATTGTCACAAGCTGTCACCGCGGCACACTCGCTTACACACTATTGTCACCAGCTGTCGCCTCGGCATACTCGCCCACACACTATTGTCACAAGCTGTCACCGCGGCACACTCGCTTACACACTATTGTCACCAGCTGTCGCCTCGGCATACTCGCCCACACACTATTGTCACAAGCTGTCGCCTCGGCATATTCGCCCACACACTATTGTCACAAACTGTCACCGCGGCATATTCACCCACACACTATTGTCACAAGCTGTCACCGCGGCACACTCGCTTACACACTATTGTCACCAGCTGTCGCCTCGGCATACTCGCCCACACACTATTGTCACAAGCTGTCGCCTCGGCATATTCGCCCACACACTATTGTCACAAACTGTCACCGCGGCATATTCACCCACACACTATTGTCACAAGCTGTCACCGCGGCATATTCACCCACACACTATTGTCACAAGCTGTCACCGCGGCACACTCGCTTACACACTATTGTCACCAGCTGTCGCCTCGGCATACTCGCCCACACACTATTGTCACAAACTGTCACCGCGGCATATTCACCCACACACTATTGTCACAAGCTGTCACCGCGGCACACTCGCTTACACACTATTGTCACCAGCTGTCGCCTCGGCATACTCGCCCACACACTATTGTCACAAGCTGTCGCCTCGGCATATTCGCCCACACACTATTGTCACAAACTGTCACCGCGGCATATTCACCCACACACTATTGTCACAAGCTGTCACCGCGGCACACTCGCTTACACACTATTGTCACCAGCTGTCGCCTCGGCATACTCGCCCACACACTATTGTCACAAGCTGTCGCCTCGGCATATTCGCCCACACACTATTGTCACAAACTGTCACCGCGGCATATTCACCCACACACTATTGTCACAAGCTGTCACCGCGGCACACTCGCTTACACACTATTGTCACCAGCTGTCGCCTCGGCATACTCGCCCACACACTATTGTCACAAGCTGTCACCGCGGCACACTCGCTTACACACTATTGTCACCAGCTGTCGCCTCGGCATACTCGCCCACACACTATTGTCACAAGCTGTCGCCTCGGCATATTCGCCCACACACTATTGTCACAAACTGTCACCGCGGCATATTCACCCACACACTATTGTCACAAGCTGTCACCGCGGCACACTCGCTTACACACTATTGTCACCAGCTGTCGCCTCGGCATACTCGCCCACACACTATTGTCACAAGCTGTCGCCTCGGCATATTCGCCCACACACTATTGTCACAAACTGTCACCGCGGCATATTCACCCACACACTATTGTCACAAGCTGTCACCGCGGCACACTCGCTTACACACTATTGTCACCAGCTGTCGCCTCGGCATACTCGCCCACACACTATTGTCACAAGCTGTCGCCTCGGCATATTCGCCCACACACTATTGTCACAAACTGTCACCGCGGCATATTCACCCACACACTATTGTCACAAGCTGTCACCGCGGCACACTCGCTTACACACTATTGTCACCAGCTGTCGCCTCGGCATACTCGCCCACACACTATTGTCACAAGCTGTCGCCTCGGCATATTCGCCCACACACTATTGTCACAAACTGTCACCGCGGCATATTCACCCACACACTATTGTCACAAGCTGTCACCGCGGCACACTCGCTTACACACTATTGTCACCAGCTGTCGCCTCGGCATACTCGCCCACACACTATTGTCACAAGCTGTCGCCTCGGCATATTCGCCCACACACTATTGTCACAAACTGTCACCGCGGCATATTCACCCACACACTATTGTCACAAGCTGTCACCGCGGCACACTCGCTTACACACTATTGTCACCAGCTGTCGCCTCGGCATACTCGCCCACACACTATTGTCACAAGCTGTCGCCTCGGCATATTCGCCCACACACTATTGTCACAAACTGTCACCGCGGCATATTCACCCACACACTATTGTCACAAGCTGTCACCGCGGCACACTCGCTTACACACTATTGTCACCAGCTGTCGCCTCGGCATACTCGCCCACACACTATTGTCACAAGCTGTCGCCTCGGCATATTCGCCCACACACTATTGTCACAAACTGTCACCGCGGCATATTCACCCACACACTATTGTCACAAGCTGTCACCGCGGCACACTCGCTTACACACTATTGTCACCAGCTGTCGCCTCGGCATACTCGCCCACACACTATTGTCACAAGCTGTCGCCTCGGCATATTCGCCCACACACTATTGTCACAAACTGTCACCGCGGCATATTCACCCACACACTATTGTCACAAGCTGTCACCGCGGCACACTCGCTTACACACTATTGTCACCAGCTGTCGCCTCGGCATACTCGCCCACACACTATTGTCACAAGCTGTCGCCTCGGCATATTCGCCCACACACTATTGTCACAAACTGTCACCGCGGCATATTCACCCACACACTATTGTCACAAGCTGTCACCGCGGCACACTCGCTTACACACTATTGTCACCAGCTGTCGCCTCGGCATACTCGCCCACACACTATTGTCACAAGCTGTCGCCTCGGCATATTCGCCCACACACTATTGTCACAAACTGTCACCGCGGCATATTCACCCACACACTATTGTCACAAGCTGTCACCGCGGCACACTCGCTTACACACTATTGTCACCAGCTGTCGCCTCGGCATACTCGCCCACACACTATTGTCACAAGCTGTCGCCTCGGCATATTCGCCCACACACTATTGTCACAAACTGTCACCGCGGCATATTCACCCACACACTATTGTCACAAGCTGTCACCGCGGCACACTCGCTTACACACTATTGTCACCAGCTGTCGCCTCGGCATACTCGCCCACACACTATTGTCACAAGCTGTCGCCTCGGCATATTCGCCCACACACTATTGTCACAAACTGTCACCGCGGCATATTCACCCACACACTATTGTCACAAGCTGTCACCGCGGCACACTCGCTTACACACTATTGTCACCAGCTGTCGCCTCGGCATACTCGCCCACACACTATTGTCACAAGCTGTCGCCTCGGCATATTCGCCCACACACTATTGTCACAAACTGTCACCGCGGCATATTCACCCACACACTATTGTCACAAGCTGTCACCGCGGCACACTCGCTTACACACTATTGTCACCAGCTGTCGCCTCGGCATACTCGCCCACGCACTATTGTCACAAGCTGTCACCGCGGCACACTCGCCCACGCACTATTGTCACAAGCTGTCACCGCGGCACACTCGCCCACACACTATTGTCACAAGCTGTCACCGCGGCACACTCGCCCACACACTATTGTCACAAGCTATCGCCTCGGCATACTCGCCTATACAACGTGTATGTAGCATACACAAAAATATAAAATCGATATAAAAGACGAGGCGAAACGCTTCGTCCGGATCGTAGCGGTGTCAACAATATAAGGGTGATAGAATTAAGTAGTGTAATCCCCGTGCATGCTCGCCAAAATGCATCCTATAGAATACCGAAAGGCTTTGAAAGGACTTATCAGTAGAAATGGGTTTAATCTTTAACAACGTTTATTGCGTTATTCAACTGCAATATATACACCCATGCAGATGACACCGCTATTTTCGCCCACGGTCCTTTTTGAGAGGCTGTTAAAAGCAACACTGAGTCTGCCCTAAGTAGAATCATGCACTGGTTCAACTCTAACCTACTAACATTAAATCTGGCCAAAACTGCATATACACCTATCGCCATCCGCTGCAATCTAAAACCACTAACTACTCTCTCCATAACGGCACACTCGTGTATAAGTCCCTCGACACATGCTCTTGTCCAAAATTAAGGAAAGAAGACAGCGTAAAATACCTCGGTATCCATATAGATAGCGGACTAAGGTGGGACAATCACCTAGATACACTTACCATCCGAACAATGCGACTTATCTCTATATTCAAATCACTTAGGAGGTCAGCTGATCATGATGTTCTATCAGTGCTAGGCTATTGTATTAACGTGTGGGGTGGAGCCAAGAAGACGGGTCTTCTAAGGGTTGAGAGGACAAAGAGCAATCCACAAAATTATGACAAAGAAACCACGTAGATGTCCAAGAGCGCTACTTTATACGGACTGCAAGGTTTTAGTTTGTAAGGCAGCTATTTGTGCTTCAATTAATTCTTAGGGCACATAGCGGTTTGGTCCCCCCCGACACCAAAAAACGTTATCATACAAATCCTAGCACCAAACATAAAACGAAGTTTACAAGGCACCAATTCTACGTACATCATCACTACATATTATAAAACAAAGTCACTTTCTTTTGTCCTATGTTCCCTTGAATGATTAAATCGTCAAAACGGACTTTGATGCGGTTTTTTAATAGATATAGTGATTCAAGAGGGAGGTTTATAATATGTATAATAACATGTCTCCGCCGCTTTACGCCGAAGTGATAACACTCTTTTGTATTTTGCTCCGTTGAAAAGAAAAAAGAAAAGAAAAAAAGAAGAAAAGAAGAAGAGAAAAAGAAGAAAAGTGATAAAATGTCCTCATAATAAGTGGTGCTTTATATCCCCGTAAAGCTGTTTTGATGAAATATCGAGCGGTGTTTCCATCTTACCAGGACTCTCATGCGTTCGTAAGTAATAAGCAAATTACTTTCAAAAAATTCAATTAACGACTGCTTTGTTGCAGCTTCCCTGACCTTTTTTTTTCCGGTGTGGAAATCCTCATAGGTTGTCCGCCGCCCTGGGGTGGGCGATGGGTTCTGTCAGACTTTTACTGGCTAAAACCACCCCGGTGTCTCTTCTATCAAGAGCGCGCGTGGAGCCGCGGGAGTCTAAATTCTTCCTCCATGGCCCCACACCCTCGTGCTGGCCCGGTCTGTCCGGGCCTCGTCTCCTGCACGGGGTAGTGGGGTGTTAAACTACCCCGTGCATCGCCTCAAAGGCGGGCGCCGACACTCGCGCGCGTCTCCGCCTCGGGGTCCATCGTTAGGGGGCGGGGACTTCCCCATGTTCCTCGCCCCTGGGGGAGCTGGAGGACCCATTCATGGGGGGCGGAGAAGAGCGTTATCCGCCCTTCCTCGGCGCCCGGTGCATCTTCTGCGGCCCGGGAAGGGAGTTGTGATCTCCTCTCCCGTTCCGCAGCTTCCTTATGCGACATCACGTCCTCGCAGAAGGACACCACCGCGTCCCACTATTCTGCAGCGTCCCTGGCCTAGGGCAACCCGCGGATCGCTCGCTGCTATACACACACGTACAACGCTTAAACGCCCGCCCGCTTATTGATTCAAACTCCATGATTTCAAGCTTTAAATAATAATGCTCATAAGGGCTGGATTTGCTTGAAGGTGTCAATATTATTGCCGAAATAAATATATATATATATATAAATAATTTGGAGTGTTTGGATTGTTGCAAGTGTAAATCAAGATTTGATATTTTTTGTGAGAACATACCAAGTAGCAACTTTTATCTTATGAACCATGCTTATAAGTCCACCTGGATATGCCCCGAATGTTGCTGCAAACAGCTAAAAACTGACAATACTAATACGCCTGCGCGCCCGGCTATTAATGCTAGTAACCCCGTCGCTCGGAAATTAACGCCGAGCCCCAAAACTATGTCTAAAACCCATGTTAATCAGAACACTCCATCTGATGTAATGAATGTGAAAAAAAAGTAGTCAGTCTATGTCTACCTCGAATAGCCGTGAACGCTGTCTCAACAAGGATACTTTAAGAGGTATATATAATTAAGGAAGAGTTGGCCGCGGCTGTCAAATCGTCTTTCAAAGATTTACTCACTGATGAATTAAAAAATATACAAGGAGAAATATCTGCACTCAAAATTTCGTTCGGATTTTTTAATGAGCAATTCGAAGAGTTCAAAAAACGATTTTGATGAAAAAGACACCATTATTAACCAATTACGTAGTGATAACACAAACCTTCAGCAAAATGTCATTGACCTTACTACTCGGTTGTATATCGTAGAACAAAACATGCGTGAAAGCATGTATGCAATGTAGAAATTAACGGATTACCTGAAGACAAGTCTGAAAACCTTATGGAAACCTTAAAAAACATCGCAAAGGTAACTAATTGTGATATAGGAGACAATGAGAAAAAGAAATTAATGTACTGACCGTGCCGTCTCAATATATTTATGAAAATCTTTTGTATGCTCATAAAAATATAAAATTGTATAAAAAATACAGTGATGTCCATAGTATAAATACTAGAAACAAGCACAAATTTATTGTACCTACAACAAGGCTCAGGAAAATAGGTGGCTCTTTTAGATGCCAATGTATACATTTTTACAATAGACTTCCAGAGGTGGTTCAAGATCTGAGCCTGAATAAATTCAAATGCTTCATTAAACGTAAGTTGTGTCAGAAAGCATTTTATAGTGTTAAAGATTATATTGACGACAAAAAGGCTTGGGCTTGAGCTGCGTCCGATTTCTATGCTTGCACTGATTGTTCTTTGATTTTTCCTCTCGTAGTTTAAATTTGCAATTGTTTGTTTTTTCTTAACTCAAAGCCAGTACACACTATGTAGCCAGGCATATTGTACGTTACGGAATTGCATCGCTGACAGGGGTATTCGGCACTGGTGCAGCTGCACAGGAGCTAAACTTAGCATTCGGGAACACCGTTGGAGCTGCTGAACCTTGGACAAAACTGTCTTTGCATTGTGTAGATTCAATTTCTTAGTATTGTATAATTGCATGGAACACGTGTGAGCACGATCTATTTGCTGTAAAGCATCTATTTGTTGGGTTAGTCGTTTATTGACTTGATAGTGCTATGGCTGTTGAGAGTATGTCATGCTCACTCAAATGTCTCGCTGGTGGTGGCGTGTGTGTTGGGTCATTAGGTTCCCTTCAATATGGTTGAGCTGAATGATGCTGATCCATACGTCATGTTCGTGAACGGACGCCGTCAGAGGGGACTGGTCATCTCTTAGCTGCTACGGCGTATTTTAATTTCTGAATTGTTGTTTTTTTTTTCCATAATGGACGCTCTCAGCGTACAATATATTTCTGCATCGTTCTCACACGATTTATTTCAAAATGAATGATGTAATCAAATATTTGTATCAATAGCTTGATATTTTAAAAGAGTGTCCATGGAGTTTCTTGCCCGTTCTTCTCCATAGGTACCTACTTTTTGGAATGGGCGACTAGCTTCACCTTACTGACTGACCGAACTTCTGACAATTCAAAAGTGCCTGTAACTGGTTTATTTGAAATAAATGCTTTGATTTTGATTTTTTTGATTTTGAATGACATTATGCAAATTACAAGAGTTGCGAAACAAAACAAAGATGATAATCACCCACGGTCTGTGGTTGCCAAGCTCCGCAGCCCCCGCCATCGCGACAACCTTTTGGCTGCTGTTGGAAACTTCAACAAAAAACATCCCTCGGACTAATTGAACTAGCATCATTTAGGCATTGGTTTGGATGGTAGCCGAGTGCCTGTGTATGTCAGTGAGCATTTATGCCCCACTGGTAAACACCTGCATGCTGCAACACGGAAACTGGCTAAAGAGATGTCGTATAAATTTGTCTGGATACGAAACGGCCGAATTCTTGTACGAAAGGATATTCACTCGAAGTCAATTTGCATTCCCAATCAGGATAATTTAAAGTTAATGAAAACTAGTGTTGTTATAGTTAATTAATTATAATAATTAATATTAATTAGTTATAGTTAATTATAGTAATATTCATTTTTGTTTTTATATAAATGTTCTTGGCGTTTTTGTATTCGTAATGCTTGATATTTATTACCAAAATGTTCGTGGAATGAAGACTAAAACTGATGATATTTGCAAAAATATCCTGCTATGATGTAATTGCATTTACTGAAACTTAGTTAAACCCTAACATAACTAATGGAGATTTCGTTGACCCGCGATATGTGGTGTACCAGTGTGTAGGGATAGACTGAGTTCCGGGGCATCCAGAAAAGATGGCGGTGGGGTTATGGTCGCAGTTAGTAATCTAATTTAATCTGTAAGAATGAAAAACTGGGAAAGTGATTTTGAAGATTTATGGTTGTCTATTGAGTTAAATGTTAACAATAATATCAAGAAAATAGCTATCTGGGTTTTCTATATGCCACCGCCTGTTAAACTAGGCAATCTACAATGGTTTTTGAATAATGTTAACAACATACATTTGATGACACAGATGCACTAAATTTCTCGCAGAAGTTAAAGTGGCGTTGGGCAGGACACGTAGCCAGGACGACCGAGGACCGATGGACTTCTCGACTGACGTCATGGCGCGGCCCTGCCGGTATAAGAAAAAGAGGAAGACTGGTAACTTGCTGGGAAAATGACATAACCAAAATTGTTGGAAAAAACTGGATGACAATAGCCAAAGATAGGGACAAATGGAAAAGTCTGGAGGAGGCCTTCACCCTCATTTAAAGAGGGGTTCTTGCATGCCTGCATGTTTAATTAAAATAAAAATTAATTAATTAAAGTACTAAATTTAAACTGAAATTTAATTCGCAAATGAAATTCTTATATCTAAAAATCAAATTTTTTATAAAAATGTAAATTGTAATCTAATATTTTTATGCAAGAAATAAAAGGCTTTTTATTTTATTTTTATATTTTTATTATTTATTTATTAAGTAACATATCGAATGTAACAGTTACTAAGCCCAACAATCTACTAAGCAAATTAGACTCCCATCACCCGAATATCCTAATTTCTATACCACTTTCGAACTTAAAACAGTTAAAAACAAAATATCGTTCAGGTTACAACTTTTTTAAAGCAGTTTACACGCAAATCAATACCTATCTTTAAAATACAAATTGGCATGATACCTTTAATGAATGTATGGATGCTAATGAAATTGTTAACGCCTTTTACGGTATACTACAGATCGCTATTTACAATTATGCACCTAAATAATTTACAAAAAAAAACAATTTCTTAACAAGCTAAAACTCACAGATGCTTCCAAAGGTGCTGGACCTGATTGTATACCACCCTTGTTTTTAAAACGCTGCTACCATGAACTTGCCCTACCGTTGCAGATTATTTTCAATTCTTCTCTTACTGAAGGAATATTCCCTGAAGTATGGAAAAGAGCAAGAATTGTCACGGTTTTAAAAAAATGTAATCTTGCTAATGTTCAAAACTACCGCCCAATTTCAATATTATCTTGTTTTTCTATAATATTCGAGTCTTTTGTTTGTCCAGTAATTACTCGCCACATTGACAGAATTATTTCTTCAAGTCAGCGTGGCTTTAAAGCTGGACGCACCGTTGAAACAAACCTCGTCGAGTTTGTGTCGGATGTAACTCTTGACAAAACTCTAGAAGTTGATGCTGTGTACACGAACTTCAACAGTGTTTGACAGGGTTGACCATTCTCTATTAGTGTCCAAGTTAGAGTATAATGGCATACATGGCTCACTTCTAAACTGGTTCAAATCTTATTTGCTTCATAGATCGCAAACTATTGTTGTTAACGGTTACGAATCCTATTCATATTATGCTGATTCAGGAGCTCCTCAGGGTTCTCATCTTGCACCCGTTTTGTTCATCAACGACATTAGGGCCCAAATCTATCATTGTAAATATCTAATGTTTGCTGACGATCTCAAAATTTATAAAATTATAACTTCAAATGAAAATACTACCCTGATTCAGGAGGATTTGGATAGAATAAAACTCTGGTGCAACCTTAATCACATGAAACTTAATATACATAAATGTAGCCATATACGTTTCACAAGGAAAAAAATTGGTTGCCTGTAAAGTCAGTATACGGGCGAAAGTTTTACGTGACAACGACTTTGAGTGGTAAAATAATTTTAATGTGAATATTCATTCGTATAGTAGGAAGAAGGATGAAATAATAGTAACAATTTAAAACATTTATTTATACAAAGAATTATATTTAAAACATTAATTTATACAAAGAATCTCGCACTGAATTTCATATTAACAAAATTTTATTTTTACCTTTACGCGTGCCTTTCACTTTTTATGTCTGTCTCTCTCGCTCTTAGGCGGGCTAACCATGTCCGAGTGGAAGGGAGGTGTGCCTCTCACTCGCTCTCATTGTGAGCGCATAACGTGAGCGGAGCGTAACGCAGTTTCTTGAAGTGTCACCCGGCAAACCAATTTATAAGACGTTGTCACGTCAAAAGCAATTCAATGCCGTCTCATAAAGGGTTTTTCATTAGGGACGCTCGAAGTTTAAAAAGTTTGCGAAAGTTCGAAGTTTGCGAAGACAGCGCATAGCGGCCATCTTGGTAATGCGATAGCTGTCAAATTTGGCATGAATAGATATTTAATCGTAACATTTTACCACGGAACCTACACCCTTCAACAACGTGTAGAAATTATTAAAATTTATTGTCAAAATCAGTGCTCTATTCGCCTAACGTTCCGTGCGTTGCGTCCAATTTATGGCGTTCATGGCCGTCCTGCAGAGTCCATAATCAGTCCTTTGATAAAAAAATTTGAGACAACCGGGTCGGTGATCGTTGAAGCAGTTTCTGTACGTCAAAGAAACGCAAAATCAATGGAGAATATTGTTGCCGTTCGAGACAGTGTGCGAGAAAACCCCAGACAATCCATTCCGCGTCGTGCGCAAGAACTGGATCTTTCTGCGACATCAACATGGCGAATTTTGCGCCAAGATTTGGGTTTTCATCCATATAAAGTTCAATTAACTCAAGAACTAAAACCCAATGACCACATGCAGCGCCGTGTAATCGCTGATTGAGCGTTAGAGCATCTGGCAGCTGATCCTGCTTTTGCAAAAAAAAATCATCTTCACTGATGACTTCACTGATGACATTTCTGGTTAAGCAACCAGAAATGAGCCTCATCAGTAAAGATGATTTTTGCGACTTTGTTAATAAACAAAAATGCAGAATTTGGTGGAATGAAAATCCGCGGGAGATTCATCAGGTGCCTTTACACTCCAAAAAAGTAACTATTTGGTGTGGATTTTGGTCCGGCGGTATTATAGGTCCTTATTTCTTCGAAGATGCGCAAGGAGCCGCGCTCACTGTCAATGGCGACCGATATCGGACGATGATAACAAATTTTTTTGGCCTAGGGTAGGTGGTATGGATCTTACAAACATGTGGTTCCAACAGGACGGCGCCACTTGCCATACAGCACGGGAAACATTAAATTTATTGAAAGAAAAGTTCGAGGGCTTCGTCATCTCGCGTGGTAGTGACATCAACTGGCCCCCGAGATCGTGTGACTTAACACCGCTCGATTATTTTCTCTGGGGCTACGTGAAATCTCTAGTGTATGCAGATAAACCACAGTCAATTGCTGCCCTAAAGGTCAACATAACTCGCGTTCTTCGTAAAATTGAGCCCCATTTATGCGAAGTCGTCCTTTAAAAATGGTCCACCAGAATACACTATCTACAGCGGAGTCGCGGTGGCTATTTGGCTGATATTATTTTCCACACAATATAATGTCATTGAATATTCTTTAAAATGTAATAAAAATTGTGTTAAACAGATTGTTTTATTTCATTTCATTGTTCGAGCGCTCGTAATGAAAAACCCGCACTAAACAAACAAAACAAAAACAACGAAAAAAAAAAATGCAAAAAGGACATTGGTCCCGCTTCAAAATCTGGACGACACTGAAGTGACTTAGGTGTGGCCACTCCGGCGAATATTGTCGCGATGTATAATATAAACAGAGTGTTATTAAAAACTGTGAATTAGGTCTGCGATCTTGGTATCACTATGGACAGTAAACTCAACTTCATAAGCCATATTTATAACATTGTTACGACATCGGCACGGCTACTAGGATTTCTTAACAGAAGCACTAAAGGATTTAAGCTGGTAAGAACGAAGATTGTGTTATATAACGTATTAGTCCGTAGTCACCTTGAATTTGCCAGCGTAGTGTGGAACCCGCACTACGCAGTACACTCACAAAGAATATAAAGCATCCAACGTATTCAACACTGCGCGGCCGGCGTCTGGTACAAGATCTTATGTTTTTTTATAAATTAGTTAACAATAAATTAGATTGTATTAATTTGATTAATCAAATTGGAATAAAAGTCCCCTATAGAATACCCAGATATCCCGTTTATTCCACACTAAAGCTTCCAACACAAATATAGGAGAAAATTCACCTCTCAATAGGCTCAGCAAAGAGATAAATTGCTTCATAAAATCAAACCCAGATGTTGACATATACCACAACGCCATGAAAACCTTTAAGCCTTTAATTGTTAGTCAAAAAGCTCCAAAATAATAGTTGTATCTGTTTATTCCTATAAAATTGCAAACTTTTTCTTATACGAGTATGTTTTAAGTAATTCTTTGTATTATTTTGTAAGTTTATTAGTTTAAGTTTTTTAAGTTTTAGTCTAATCTTTGATCTCATGTTGTTTTAATTTTAGTTTTGGATTCTTTTTTTTTTACTTAAGTACCTACAAGTCTAACTTTGTTATTATCTTTGTATAGTTTATTTCCACTTAATAGTAGTACCTACATTTATTTAGTTAAGTTACCACTTATGTTCGTGAATGTTGGTTCACTTGTTATTGGCCAATGTATAAGCCTTTTACTCATAACTACTCTGTTTGTTAAGTTATATACAGAAGCTGTTAGTATACTTTTATTAATAAAGAAATAAATAAACATTGATTAAATAGTGGGGAAATACTATTATGTTTGAGGTTTCTAATGTGATGTGATGTCGTAAATTATGTCGGAGATCGTCGATATAATTTTAATAGAAGTTGCTGATTTGATGTACGTAGTAGAGGGGCGAACGGTTGTGACGTTATTTTGTGATGGCGTCACATGGACAGAGTCGCTTTGGAAGGTGGGGTTCGTCGAACAGTCACTTTGCATCGAGACGTGGACCGAGGCACTTCTCCGAACCGAAACTGTCGGTTTGCCTATTCAAATTGTTATTATGAAGATTGGAGGGTATATCTACACGTCGTGCTTCAATTCAAAACTCACCTACGAAATGGAACCTGTACCACCACACCAAGATGCTGTCGACCCTACCGCTCTGCCGTCGCTGTCTCCGACATCAGAAGTTGGATAAAGAACTACACTGCTCACAATCTCGTTATAAATCAAGGAACAGAATAACAGTCACTTTCTGCCAATATCTTATATGTACCTACCCCACGATCGCATAGGTACGAAAGATTTTTCCAAGTAATGTCTGCTGAGTTCGATTTTCAAAATGTAGAAGATGGTGAGGAGGGTGCCTCCGCCAGCAAATAGAACACGTATCATGGCTATGTGGTCGCGCTGCACGCACTAGTCTGTAGTCTTAACTGCAACCCAGTGAGGGGTTGTTCAGAGAACTTAAACTTTAGGCGGTTCATTGAGTCCAAGGCCAAGTTGGCTGCCAGGAAACTTGGCGTTATCGCAAAGGTCCGGCGGTACTTCACACCAGGGCATAATATGGATTATAATGTTATACAAAGCTTGTATAATTTCTCTTTGCATCGACCTGCGCGTGAGTGACTGCGACCCCGCCTTCACCTCCGCGTAAATAGTACGGTCGACATAATTGCTGTCCCGCTTCTAACTCCATATAGTGACTTATCAGTAAACCAGTTAACAAATAACCGATAAAACTGTGAATGTGCTGGTGTGCAGGCTTTATTGCGCTACTGCCAATAATATCATAAAATTACTACTTATCAGCATCGCAATGTAGCGCTCACCTCCAACTAGAGCTAAGAACAACAGCATGACGAGTGACTTATCGATGTCAGACTCGGACATCTCAAAAGCTGTGTGCAGTGCCGAGAACGTAAACACCCAGTCTCGCCATAAACGACTTCGCTGTGACTTCTCACCTAATAAGGTTTTTGTAGAACGCAATCTGGAACTAGAAACTATGCTAAAAACCTGGAAGCAGGAACAGGATGAGTACATGCAGAATCAGGTGAAGCAACAAACTTCGGCGCTGGAAGCACTTGTTGCTGAGATTAAGGTCTTGAAAACTCAAAATTCCACAATTCAGACCATTAACCAGGAGATTCGGGACTCGGTGGACTTCATGAACAGCAAGTTTGAAGAAATAAGGCAGCAGATGGATAATTTAAAGAAGGAAAACGGAGTTTACAAAAACAGTGTTAATAACCTCGAGAGTAAAGTCGAAGATCTACAACTTTCGTGTCGTTCCTGGAATGGTAACATGGATGAAAAACTATCTGGATTGGAACTAAAAATCGAGTCGCTGGAACAGCAAGCTCGACTTAATAATATTGAGATCTGCAACCTGCCTGAGAAACGTGATGAATATCTCCTCGGTCTCGTCGAAAGGATCGGTGCTACCCTCAGGTGCTCAATTCCCCGCCAGCATATATTAGCCATTCACCGTGTTCCCCACGCGCGTGCACAGGAAAGTAACAAACCCAAGAACATAGTCGTGAAATTAGCCTCAAGAATGCTTCGCGATAATGTATTAAGTTCCTATCGTTTGTCTAAAAATGTTACCTCCGACCTTTGTTGTTTTAGTGACGGAAATTGATTTCATATTTTTGTTTTGCGATTATTCACTCTTGTGTTGTTATCACGCGTACGTAATTAATACTACCATAGATTATATTATTGTGCATGTATCAGTAACTTGTCAATTGTATTTGTTGTTTAGGACTTGCTCATTAGCTATAACTGTTAATACTCATAACCATGTACTCGACTTAACTTTTTACTGCTACCCACTAAGAACGGAATCCAAGTTTTTAAATATACCTGAATATAATAATAATTACTTTACTTTCCCCTATTGTTTACTCCATTTTTACTTAGTTAATTGGAATGCTAGGTAATAAAATATTATATGCTCGGTTCATAATAGATACCTCAAAAACGATTTCGTGGCCGCCGCTAAAAAGCTTAAAGGATCTATAACTGCAGGCAAGTTGGGCTTGCAGTCCGACAGTGTCATCTACGTCAATGATCATCTAACTCTTGAAAACAAAATGCTGCTTAATAAAACGAAAAAACTCGCTAAAGAACGAGGTTTTTTATACACTTGGGTAGTTGGTTGCAAAATTCTTATAAAGAAAAACACTACCTCTCCAACCTACCATATAAATTCGGAACGGGATTTAAAGAAGTTTCTAAGTTAAGGATGCGTGAATTTTATAATTTTTCGTACTTGTATACTCACAAGTACATCGCTATCACTTTGAGGGACACTGGTGGCATGTTTTTATGTAAATTCCTTGTCTGCTTCCCTTTTGTTCAGTTATCGCTCGGTGTTAACTATAGCTATTTTTCTATTGAATCCTATTCGCATAGATCTAAGGTTGTGATTGTCTTGATCGTGTGTATAATGTACCGTCATTTATTTTTATTTTTTTGCTCTAATCTGAATGTACCTCTCATTTCAATTATTATTGTAGTGCTATTCATTCGTATTCTTTTTGTTTGCGATGTCACCTATTAGTGTTTATTACCAAAATGTTCGGGGATTGCGTACGAAAACGTTAACATTCTATCGCAATGTGTGTGTCAATTCTTACGATATCATTTGCTTAACAGAGTCTTGGCATATTGAAGGTATTAAAGACAGTGAATTGTTTGATGACCGTTACATAGTGTGGCGACGCGATAGAAATTATTCTAGCACAAAACAAACATTGGGGGGTGGCGTGCTTATCGCAGTTCGACGCGAACTTATTAGTGATCTCCGCAGTGAATGGTTCTCCTCTGCTGAAGACTTATGGGTTACTCTCACCCTACATAGGAAGCGGCCACGAGTATCGTATAAAATACATATTTGTGTGGTGTACATCTGCAACCAAAATCTTGGGCACTCTCAAACAGGTCAGTTAACAAATTTTTCTAATAACCTAGCCGATATTGTTCAGAAGCATCCGTCTGATAAATTTCTACTTCTTGGCGATTTTAACCTACCAAACATAAGTTGGGAACTAGATGATGATGGTCAGTCCTTTTGCCCTAGTAATATTCAAGGTAATGTTCAGGCTAACTTGTTTGATAACTTTGCAATCTGCAATATGTCACAATATAATCAGCAAGTAAATATTAACAACAAAATACTAGATCTAGTTTTATCCAATAGTGAGGTCTCAGTAGCAAGTTGCGCTGATCCTCTGATGCCGGAAGATCCACATCATAAAGCTCTCTGTGTGTCTGCTGATTTCGTAGAACTTCATACTCTCCCGGCACGTCCTCGTACTAAATTCTTATATCATTCGGCCGACTATACAGCTATTAATCATCGGTTGAGCCAGATCGATTGGCGCAATGCCGTGAGCTCTGGGACATTGGAGGATGCTGTATCATTTTTCTATGACACAATCGGTGAACTACGTGATTCTTTTGTACCAATTAGGACGGTAGTTCCAAGTAGCAGATACCCTCTTTGGTTCAAACAACCTCTGATAAAAATTTTAAAAGAAAAATCTAAATACCACGCAAAGTTCAAGAAATACGGAAACCTGTCTGACCACGAGTCTTTTGTCTTGCTTCGACAGCGTGCCAGGGAAGTTGAAAGTGAAATGTTTAACTCCTATATTGCAAAAATTGAGGCAGACATTTCTAAGACACCCAGAGCGTTTTGGTCATATGTTAAATCAAGAAATCAAATCAATGCTTACCCTTCCTTGCTTAAATATAGAAATAGCACCTCAAGTGTCGGAGAGGATATCTGTAACATGTTTAGCGACTATTTCTACTCTAATTTTCTTGGTTCTGCTGCTAGTATTAATGACGACGATCTTTCCATTGACCACGTGCGGGGGCCTAGCATGTATTTGAGCGATACTGTCTCGGACATACATTCAGTCGAAGTTAATGAATTAGAAGTATTCAATCTACTTAAAGGACTTATCCAAATCTGCAGGACCAGACAATATTCCACCAGTTTTTATACTCAACTGTGCCAAAAGTCTGACTCTTCCTCTTTTACTCCTGTTCAGGCGGTCCCTAAATTTGGGAGAGGTACCTGCAGTTTGGAAGTCGGCAATAATCACTCCGATCCATAAAAAAGGGCCTAGAAACCTTGTAGAAAATTACAGACCCATATCCAAACTATGTATTTTCGCTAAAATCTTGGAAAAAATTATATACAAACAGCTTTACACCTGTCTTAAATTAAGCATCAACGACCGCCAACATGGTTTCCTGCGAGGTCGGTCCACAACCACCAACCTAATTCTTTGTAGCGACTACTTGACTGAATGTATGGCCCGCCACTCACAAGTAGATGTAATTTACACAGATTACAGCAAGTGTTTTGATCGTTTGGATCATGCTATACTTTTGCGCAAACTGCTGGCTATGGGTATCAGTGGAAATCTTTTTAGGTGGTTCTCATCTTATGTGGCCAACAGGTGTCAAACTGTTGTCCTTAATGGATATACATCAAGAACTATGACGGCCCCCTCAGGAATTCCGCAGGGATCGCTTTTGGGACCCTTGTTATTCAACATCTTCATAAATGATGTGTCTTCATGTTTCTCGAATTCAACAGTCCTTTTATTTGCGGACGACATGAAGATTCTAAGTGAGATCGGGACTCATGAAGATGCTGAACGCCTCCAACACGATCTGGACAGGTTCGTAGGGTACTGCACGGCCAACCGGTTAGATCTAAATGTCTCGAAATGCTGCACGTGTACATTCACTCGTAAACTGAAGCGCGTTATTTATGACTACAAATTAGCCAATACTTCAATAGCCAGAGTTAACACGATTACAGACTTGGGAGTCACTTTTGACTCGAAACTTCTCTTTGACACACACATTGATAAAATTATCGGTCTCCGTGGCGCAGCGGTCAACACGCCTGCCTGCGACGTGGAGGCCCCGGGTTCGATCCCCGGCCAGGTCGTGATGGAAAACGATCTTTTCCTGATTGGCCTGGGTCTTGGATGTTTATCTATATATGTATCTATTATAAAATATAGTATCGTTGAGTTAGTATCCCATAACACAAGTCTCGAGCTTACTTTGGAGCTAGCTCAATCTGTGTGATTTGTCCGTATATATTTATTTATTTATTTATTTATTTATTTTCTAAAGCCCTTGGTTTTATCTTGAGGATATCAGTGGATTTTAAAAACATTAAAACACTCAAAATTCTGTACTGTGCTTTTGTGCGCAGTCATCTCGAATACTGCTCACCAGTATGGAATCCTATCTACGATACTTATGTCAATCGCATCGAAAGTATCCAAAGGAAATTTTTGAGGTGCATTCAGTTTAGATCCAGAACTTATTTGCCTAATTACAACAACCGTTGCAGAAAGTTTCACGTTCTTCCACTGATTGAGCGGAGAAAAATTGCCGACATGGTATTTCTGTTCAATATAGCTAATGGCTCAATCGACTGTTCTGAATTGTTGAGCAAAATTGGTCTGCGTGTTCCATCCTTCATTTTAAGGAATCATCAGCCTCTGTATGTTCCCTCTGTGCGATGCGTATACCGACAAAACTCTTATATGATAAGAGCTAGCAGAGCATATAATTTGTTGTGTCGGAGGGTTAATGATCTCGATTTGTTCTCCACCAGTGTTCCTAAACTAAAAAAATTACTTTGTGATAGCTTCTTTGTTAATTACTAAAAAAAAAATTAAGTTTTACTAAATACTCTCAGAGTGCTTACTTGTTCTTAATTTCACTTTCATGTCCTGTGCTGTACCTGTTACTGTCTCTTGTGCTAACCTGATGTTATCTGTGGAAACTTTTAATTGGCCTTCTTTCACTAATTATATTCTATCTGTATATATGCTAGCTGTAAGTTTCCTTAAAATGTAAAAATAAAATAAAATAAAATAATAATATATCATTATTCTATCAAAACTGTAGAGGAATTCGTACTAAATTGCACACACTGTACACCAACATTCTTTCCTTGTCGTTTGACGTGATCATATTGTCTGAGACATGGCTTACACCTAATATATTGGACAAAGAATTCATTAATGACCGATACTTGGTTTTTAGAGACGATCGTAACCGAATTACCACAAACAAGCGCGAGGGTGGGGGCGTTCTGATAGCCGTGCTGCGCGAGCTCCGACCTGTACGGATATTTACGTGCCCCAATACCACTGGCATCGAGCACGTTATGATCCAAGTGCCCGCGTCGCGCTCCAACACTC
The DNA here is from genome assembly GCA_037179545.1 of Sesamia inferens. Lineage (NCBI taxonomy): Eukaryota > Metazoa > Arthropoda > Insecta > Lepidoptera > Noctuidae > Sesamia > Sesamia inferens. Next base: position 30,096,552 of record CM073939.1, on the reverse strand, counting down.
ACCACGTCATAAGCGCTGCCTATATACCGCCAAGCACTCAGGACGACGTTTACGTGTCACATCTGTCCACATTAGAAAGTATTCTTACGGCTCCCTATATTGAGTCATTTTATGTGGCCGGTGACTACAATCTGCCTGAAATTGACTGGTCAGGTAGTGCTAGTCACATGAGTCCTCAGACTCATAACATTGTGGGTCGACTGTTGTTGAATTTAATGGCTGTCACGAATGCCACTCAATATAACACATTTAAAAACAGTTTGGGTCGTATTTTGGACTTATTTATCAGCAACGCTGAATGTCAGACACAGTGCGACATTGTACTGCTGCAGCCCGATTGCTACCATCCTCCAATTTCTGTTTTAACCTCCCTGGAGACTCATTTCACACCCATGAGGCGTCATTCTAAAATAAAATACAATTTCTTTAAAGCTAATTACCAAGACATTAATGTAGAACTAAATAAGTTTTGCTGGGACGAATTGTTTTTTAATCTCTCCAGTGAACAGGCCGTAGACACTTTTTATGACTATATATATGGAATCCTCAGACTATTTGTTCCATTGTCACGTCACAAATCAACTTCCTTTCCCATTTGGTTTAGCGCTTCTCTAATAAAAACTTTTAAAAATAAAGAACGCGCCTGGATAAGATGGAAAAAACTGCGTAACATATCCGATTATGAAAAGTTCTCTATTCAGCGTAAACGTTTCAAGCTACTCTGTGAACAGTGTTATAATAAGTACATGGAAACTGTTGAAGAAAGCATACCCATTAATGTTAAGCACTTCTGGACGTATATCTCCAATCGAAAGAAAGGTTCTGGGATCCCAGCTTGTATGCAGTACAAAAATGTATCATCTAACTGCCCTGCTGAAATATGTTCACTGTTTTCTAGTTTCTTCAACTCTGTATACGAGCCCACAACTTTTGACTCTACCACCTGGACACCTCCAGAGACCTTTTACGAGAATTCTGTATGCATACCGGATATTTACCTCGAGAAGAGTGTCATACTTGACGCGCTAACCTCATTGGACTTAACCAAGGGCGCCGGCCCAGATGGCCTACCACCTTCTTTCTTTAAAAACACTGCTCACACCATCTGTGTCCCGTTACACATTATATTTAACAAGTGTGTTTTCCCCCGTGTCTGGAAGATGGATGATTCATTACGCCCATTCACAAGAGCGGTGATAAAGGAAACGTTGAGAATTATCGACCCATTTCCATCTTGTCCACCTTGTCTAAGCTTTTTGAGAGTTTGGTACATGGCCACTTATTCCCACAATTAAATCACCTTATTTTACCAGAGCAACATGGCTTCGTTAAATCCAAATCCATTACTACAAATTTAATCATTTTTACACAATTTTTATTTGAAAATATGGATATGCGCACGCAGGTTGATGCTGTGTACACAGATTTTCGGAAGGCTTTTGACAGGGTGGACCATAAATTGCTTCTAGATAAAATCGCGTTCAATGGCATAAGAGGCAATTTACTCAGGTGGTTTGCCTCATATATATCTCATAGGACCCAAAAGGTTGTCATCAATGGTTTTGAGTCAGATTGTGTGGTCGTCGAATCAGGTGTGCCCCAGGATTCAGTCTTAGGCCCATTGCTTTTTGTCCTATTCATAAATGATATAAAATCCTGCATAGTCAACTCTCAATTCTTAATGTATGCCGATGACATTAAAATCTATAAGGCTTGTGCCAATACTCAGGATTGTTTGCTACTTGAAGAGGACTTATGCAGGCTTTCACAATACTGTCTAGTCAACAAACTTCATCTTAATCTTCCAAAATGTCATTTCATTTCTTTAACTAAAAACAAAAATACTATTGACTTCCCGTACACATTGAATGGCACTCAATTGAAAAAAGCCGATCGCACGCGTGATCTTGGCGTACTGCTTGATTGCAAATTACATTTGGATACCTATATCGACAACATAATTAACAAGGCCTTCCAGATGTATGGTTTTGTAATGCGGTCTTGTAATGACTTTAAAAAGCCTTCTACTTTTCTCTACTTATATAAATCACTAGTCCGTTCACAGTTGGAATACGCGGTACCCGTCTGGTGCCCGTATTATGACAAATATAAGATAGCAATAGAAATGGTTTAGAAAAAATTTCTTCGTGCCACGCACTATAAGTGCTTCCGTACAAGGATTCCCTATGCAGATTTGCTAACACACTATAAAGTATTGAGCTTGGATTCTAGACGTCTACTGATCATGGTTGTGATGCTGCACGGTATATGCAATAACAAATTTAATTGTACTGAGCTGTCGAATAAATTATGTTACGTTGTACCTAGATCTGTTGTGCGCCGGGAGGTGCGTGCACCACAGCTATTCTATACTGCGTAATGTAGAACGAACGCTGGAGTGTGGGCCCCTCTCCGCCGGCTGTTTGAAACATATAACTCTCAATTTTCTGAAATTGATATTTTCGCACTATCGAAAGCTAAATTTAAAAAAATGGTTTCACAATCTCTTACAAGTCACCTATAGGTCGGCTGCTCATGTCAATCTGTCCTTTCTATTCAGTGTTTTACTTTTATAAATTACCTTTTAACTTTTCTTCTATTGCATGCTTTCGTTCTCTTACTCCGATGTCACTTCGTGGACAATAGTGTGGGTTATACGTTTTCACAACTGTATTTGTATCTACTTTATGTAAATGCTTTACTGTATAACTGTTTTTTGTCCCTAATAAATAAAATAAAATAAAATAAAGCACAAGAAAGCGGAAAGCTAGTTAGTACATATAAATAAAAAACTTATTTTAGTTATTTTAATTGTAATTTATGCATTTAGTTTTGATTTAAATTGTTATTTAAAACAAAAATCGATTAGTAAGCAACGACATCTATTCAGTTTCTCGTCATCGTATTCTCATTGTATCACTGGTTTATAAATATTCGATTGAGCCAATTCATGCTTGACAGATTTCTTGAATTTCTTAACTTTTTGCTAATCTACATAATTATTAAAACACACGACCCGTGTGACAAATTTCATAATTCTAGGACGATTGGAACTTGCCTTGGTCAGTGGACAGTGAGTGAGTCAATCAGTGCCAAAATTAGCTGTTTTCACAGGGTCATATTTTAATATCTACTAAAGCTATATCTATGAAATTTGTCATACTACTTTAGTCATCATCATCAACCCCTACTCGGCCACTGTTGGACATAGGCCTCTTCCATGGCATGCCAACAAGCTCGATCCTGAGTAGTTCTCCGCCAGCCACTACCAGCCACCTTTTTGATGTCATCGCTCCGTCTCGCCCAAGGGCGTCCTACGCTACGTTGCCGAGACGCGGTCTCCACTCGAGGACTCGTTGACACTAACGGTCAGACTAGTCCATAAGTTAAAAGCCGCTCAGCGAGCTATGGGGCGGGCAATGTTGGCCATCTCTCTAAAGGGCTGAGAGGATTAGCAAGCTGAAGTGGCAATGGGCTGGTAAAACAAAGGTTAATAGTATCCTTGCTTTAAAACGATTTCCCTTTATACAGTTGCGATACCTATGGTCGGCGCTAATATGACGAAGTGTGTGCAGCGGCGCGGTGTATGACCCGTGCGAGAGCCCAAGCGCGCCCAATGGCCTGGCAAATAGCAGATTTGTGTAATCCACCCTAAACATCTGCCGATAAACCAACCTATTATGTAACTATGTAGTAAACGTTTATATACGGGTACAGAAGCCAAGCTGCATACGAACAAGTTGCACACACCAAGCCCAGTCATATCCATAGGATGCAGACACTCCAAAACCGCTTTCTTCGTAGAGCAACAAACGCCCCTTGGTTCGTCCGAAATGAGATCCTCCATCTAGATCTCAAAATCCCCACTATCCAGCAGTACATGAAACGCCTTTCCAAGCGTTTCTTTGACACAGCCGCTAAACATCAGCCGCTAAACATCAGAACCCTCTGGTTGTCGCGGCAGCAAAGTACACCCCCTCCAAAATAAGTAAGCTTCGCCGACCTAGGCACGCTCTCACAGACCCTGATGACCCCATAACCCTCCTCCAAGAGGCCAATAGGGCCACTAGCACAAAATACAAAATACCGACCTACCGACCTCGCCGCCGAGGTCCATCGCGACGCTCCCCGTCCCTTGTCCGATGAAGGCCAGCCCGCGCCGCAGCTGAGCCAGTAAATATAAACTCCCGACTATGACCTCTGAGTTTGTTTCGGCCGTTTCTTCTCAGAGCTAGTACTAGGAAACGCCGTGGTCATCAAACCGAAATAAAAATAAAATAATTCGAGCCAGCCGTCCCTTGCTGTTCTCTCCAGCGACACCCTAAGCCGAGGTTCGTACCCCACAGGGGGTGCCCTTAGCGTGTAGTCGCTTAGCTTTTAGTAGCCCTGGCTGGAGGCTTTAAATTCACTTAAGGCAGCCACAGGATAGTCCGGTTAAGTAGTCACGACCTCTCAAGGTCAACTACGAGATGCCATATCAAAAAAAAAAAAAAAAAAATGTGCAGTCGGTGTTTGGATTCGATTTAGTAAACAGCTCCTCTACTCCCGACAAAACTGTCGGATTATTTAGTATAGCAATGCTGTTAATACAACTCAGTGGTGTCGCAAGTTCGATTCCCGCCCGGAACAAATATGTATTTGTATGAGCTACAAGTAGTTGTTCCGGGTCTGGCTGTTTGTGTTTGTGAGTTTATATATGGGGCAACATTTAAAAAAATATGGACATTACAGAATTCACTGGCGAATCAAAAGTAGGACGGAAGTTAGTCGAGACGGTGCTTCCTTACCCTAACCTCGATCCACCCACTAGCTCCTACCTGGACATGAATTACCTTGAATAACCTCCGATCTGAGGTTTCTCGAAGCAAGGGAAACCTGGTGAGGTAGAGATTCATAGACGCTTCGGCTTTGGGATGTAATATATTATACTGTTCCGCAAACGATGGGACACCCTGGGCGTCCTGTTAACTGGACCTGATAGACGCTGACTTGAGATGGCGTCAAGATTCAACATCACTTAACTTTTCTCAGTTTGATATGAATTTCTTTGAGGCTTTTACCTGACTGTGACAGGAATATACGGTTTATATTTTGTAATAAAATATTTAAAAAATATGATATATCTCTTATACTTTATATCGGTCGTATTATTTAACGAAGAATTAATTCACGACGGCTTACTGCTACCAGAAATAGCGGTTTTTGTTACTGAGGTTACAAATAACTCAATAGCTGATATTACTAGTTGTTATTGCAATTGTTTGGTTAGTAATGGAACAGTGGGATGCTGTAGATACATTATGACCATTTTGTGGTATCTTAGTTGGGCTTGATTTAGGACTGTTGAGCCGCCGCGCCGGCTCTGTATTTAGACGATATTATATTTTATGAATATAATGATACCTAGTATCGGTCAATTATATATTCCATTCATAATATTTAAGCACTTTTATTTTAAATTTCCTATACAAACCTATTTAATTGGGAATGATTTTTGAATTCGCTTATTATTTTGAAACTATTTCCTGTTGTTTTATGCGAATTACATTTTCGGCCACGACGGAGGGTGCAAATGGAAACTATAAACACTTATACTACATTTATTATAGTTACATTACATGGTAACTCTTAAATCTACTTAACCTAAGTGCGAATGCCTCCGATGTTAGGACGACACTGCTACTCTTAAATCTACTTAACCTAAGTGCGAATGCCTCCGATGTTAGGACGACACTGCTACACTCTACTATCCTACATTATGTCTAACGCTTAATAATGCCCCTGCATCTCGAGATTCCTCTATATATGTGTTTTATCGTGGTTACGTCTAATGGGGTGATTGATAATTTAGCGATTCGCGGCTGGGCACGAGGCGGCGACACGAGGAGACGACTCAGCCGTTGGGATGTTGTAATACTCCGCATAGCTTCAGTTGCATGGAAATAGGTATAATATCCTGATTCGGCAGATTTGGGCCTCGTGACAAGGTGCTGGTCACGTTGAGGGGACATGTGTTGGTACCGATACGTAACATCTCCACCCTCAGAACAGCAACTATTCGAAGACTAACGTCGAGAATATTGCTGGTACATGTCTCTTATCTGTGGTTGATTCTGCATCTTCATTTCGATGATTTTCAGGATTATGATTTTCAGGATTCTAATTCATTGACTGTGGCATTGTTCCATGGCTTCTTCGGTCAGTGTGAGTTTCATGGGTCGGCATGATTTCTTCAGAAATTGGCTGTAGATGAGTCCTTGGATACAGTCCAGATGTCCTGTCGTTGGTTCATGGTTGACTCCTTCTTCGCAGAGATGATACTGGTTGAACTTCGGGCATTCTGCCTCTATGTACTTGAAGACTTTCCCATTGGTTGCAGTGAAAGGATAGGGAGGAATAAAAGTATACATATGTTTATTTGGGACTATTGCTAACCTATATAGTTGAAACTTATCAGGGGAAATTACTGGGGATTTAAATATAGAAAGAAAGAAATAAACTTTTTATGATAAATTGAATATAATATGATTAAATATGGTAACTATCTTTTTATCTGTATAGTAATAGCCAGGTTTTATAATTGTGTAATATTCTTTTAGATCTGCATCTAATAATGAGCCATATATAGATTTCAATCGATTAGTCATATTAATTAAGTTGTCTATACTTAACATGCTATGAAGAGTGCTCGAGGCACATATAAAAGCTAAAGTATCTTCTAGATATTTCTAGAAATAAATCGTCGGTACTATCACTAATTACACCTAACAGCTGGGCAAATTTTGCGTATCTAATAAGATCAGATGCGGCAGAAGCTTTTTCATCTAGAAGTAACCCTAAAGTACTATTAATTCGCTCTTGATTTGAAACTATTTTTGAAAGTATGTCACTGTATCGAGACATCCAGACTTTATTAAGACTGATATGCTCATTTAACTCCGATAATATCTTATCATCATTGGTTTCTAAAAGTTTAATGGCGTTATTATAAGTTTGGGCATCCGATTGATCTAAGTTACCGGTAATGCTTTTTATTACGGAACCTAAACCATCTACGAGACCTCGTTTACTACGATTGGGTTGTAGCGTTTTTAATTGAAGCCTAATTTTAGCTAACTTGTAAGATAAGTGGTTAATTTGAAGTTCGTATAAAATAAAGGTACGATTATCTAACTTATTCTGAAAGAGGTCAAGCTGGTCCGTTACAGAGTCTAGTCTATTCTCGATGTCAATTAACTCTATGTATTGCAGGAAGGAATGGTAATGTGTGATAAGTCTCGTTTGTCCCAGGTTGAAAGGTAAAAGTCCGGGTCATTCGTTAATAAAGTCTTACATTTGTTAAAACAGTCAATGTAGTCAGAGTCAAAAGTTATCTTACTTGTCTTTTTCAGGCATTTTGTCATTGGCTTTGTAATGCGAGCAAAGTCGGGGATAAATTTCCGATAGTAACCTAGTAATCCTAGAAACTGTTTTATTTCTTTGGTGGTTTTGGATAGAGGGTACTTTTCTATTGCTGCTATTTTTTCAGGGCTAGGCTTAACGCCTTCGCCAGTGATAATATGTCCTAAGAACGCTGTTTCCAATTTAAGAAACTCGGACTTATCCATTTGAATCTTGAAATTAGATTCTTGCAGCCTCTTAAATACTTTTTCTAAGTTAATCATGTGCTCTTGCAATGACGTACTAAAGATTATGACGTCATCAAGGTACACGAGGCATATTTCGTTCTGTAATCCTCTGAGAACATTGTCCATAACGCGTTGAAAAGTGGACGGGGAGTTCTTTAAACCCATGGGCATGCGTAGAAACTCAAAGTGCCCATGCTCTACATTGAAAGCTGTCTTAGGAATGTCGTCGGGATGCATTTCGCATTGATAAAATCCTGAGGCAAGGTCCAGGGTACTGAAATACTGGCACTTACCAAGCTTGTCAAGTATGTCATTAATGTTAGGAATGGGGTACTTGTCGTCTATAGTCTTGCCGTTTAATTTACGAAAGTCAACTACGATGCGCCATTTCTGTTTGCCTGATGCGTCGGCTTTCTTAGGAACTACCCAGATAGGTGAGCTCCAAGTTGATTCTGAAGATCGTATAATACCTTGGTCTAACATCTTAGTAATCTGATCCCTAACTTCTTGTCGATGTACGAAAGGGTAGCGGTAGCTTTTAGTATAAACGGGAAGTTCGTCAGTCGTTCTAATACGGTGTTTAATTTTATTTGTAAAAGTTAAGGGCTCTCCCTCAACATAAAACACGTCAGCATATCGTGCACACAATGTCTCTAAGTTAGTCTTTTCTTCGATATTTAAATGAACTGTACGCTAGCGAGATAGAACCTCTTTAACGCGCTTAAGGTCTTGTTCGGTGCTAGTGCACTCAGTATTAGGTATCTTGGCGTATAAAGGATGGTCAAACGTAATATTTATACCGTATTCCATCGGGTTTTTGATTTCTACAATGCCTGTGTAATCGGTAACGCGAGTAATTCAATTATAGTGTATTGCTGAGCAATCGAAACATCGCTGTCTCGACTATAAGTAGGAATATTAATTAATTTTATTCAAGATTTACAATAACTAATTATTAACTTGGCTAAGACTTGATTTTATAATTGCAGTTTTAATGATCGATTGCGAAAATTAATTTGAAACGGGATGCGGTGTCAGCGTGACGAAAGTAGGCGATCGGCGACACGAGGCGTCGAGTCAGCAGAGTGCGGTGGTTGCACTTTTTTGTGGAAACATCCGTTTTACGTAAATAGAAATCATGTCGCTATGCAGCTGATTTGGTGTAGGCAGAACACGTAACATAATTACGGGAATGGTTTCTTGATAATTAGGTTTTCTACATTAAAACGTACGTAAACGTATGAGTAGGTATGGTAGCAAAAATCCATAATCTGTGTTCCGGTAAGTAATTCTAAACCATCGAAATAGTTATGGAATCTATAGATGAACAACTTTAAATTTACAGGGTTGTTAAATTCACGAAAATGCGGGATAGTAACGGAATGGTTATGCTTACTAGTTACGCGAGCATAGACTAGATATTCTGATCGGGTTTAGAAGAAGTATATGGTTGTGGAGCGTCTAGGCATTTAGCGTTAGATTGAGAGTTATCCTGTACGTATTGGTAATAATTTGGGTCGTTTTAATCGTGATTGTTATACTCAGAATAGTCCTATTTATCGGTCCGAAAGAGACAGATTTCATCCTACTTTCTCGTGGATAAAAATCTTGTCTTAATAATTATAATATAATATAGGTTATTAATAAATATAATATAGGTAAAAGGGAAGGACAAGGTAGCAACACTTGAAGAAGGGTTCAAGGACTTACAAAACTTACTTGGTTTTTTTTTTCGTTGTATCGATGCCTGGATACGTAGGTTGTTTCTGTGTGACTTTAATTCCGATTATAGTGTAGATATTTGATCTTCCTTTCGATGTAATATAAGTTCATTCCGTCGTTTGTTCCTCAGTAGTTTGCTACTTACTGCCTTGGTGTTCCGTCAGTCTTGCATTTTTTATCAATTTGTTATCAATGGAGTTCAGGCTCTACGACGATTGTGAGGTGCGTCCTGCTGGGCACTTCTACTGCGCGATGCGAGGAGTGGAATTCCTTGTCGACATCCTGGGGATCGGTGGTGTTACCCATTACGATGCCGAAGCGTGGGTGCGCGCGATGGGCTACTGGCCGGCGGCGCCCTTCCTGGGAGGTTTTCTGCCTGCGCATGGCTACATCGTGGACTTCGGGGACGGGCAACTGCGCCTTTTCGCCAATGCCTTGGGCCTTGCTAATATTTATCAGTGTCATCTGATTCTGGTGGTTCTGGAGGAGGAAGACTTCCTGGATGCTGCGCCATATGATGGGCCTGCGCCGGCGGGGTAGTTATCCTGCGTACTAAATTATATTAATTATAATATATTACTATATTTTCTTTTTTTATGTTTTTTTTTTTTTACGTTGGATGATTTTTTGATTCCAATTGCGCTATCGATGTTTGGATATCCTCTGCTGTGGCTTCACGTAGATTCTGGATACTCGTACGGTGCTTGATAGCGACCCGGGTAGCTCGCGATCACAAATATCGATATTAGATAATTTTAACGCGCTCGCGAACCGGCCCGCGAGTATCCTACCGACTGCGCCAATTACATTTTCGGCCACGACGGAGGGTGCAAATGGAAACTATAATCACTTATACTACATTTATTATAGTTACATTACATGGTAACTCTTAAATCTACTTAACCTAAGTGCGAATGCCTCCGATGTTAGGACGACACTGCTACTCTTAAATCTACTTAACCTAAGTGCGAATGCCTCCGATGTTAGGACGACACTGCTACACTCTACTATCCTACATTATGTCTAACGCTTAATAATGCCCCTGCATCTCGAGATTCCTCTATATATGTGTTTTATCGTGGTTACGTCTAATGGGGTGATTGATGATTTAGCGATTCGCGGCTGGGCACGAGGCGGCGACACGAGGAGACGACTCAGCCGTTGGGATGTTGTAATACTCCGCATAGCTTCAGTTGCATGGAAATAGGTATAATATCCTGATTCGGCAGATTTGGGCCTCGTGACAAGGTGCTGGTCACGTTGAGGGGACATGTGTTGGTACCGATACGTAACATGCGTATACAAGCCATATTGTTGAAAAATGTTGTTATTTGATGGAAGTCTTGTTACAAAAGTAACCTTAAAGATGAACAGAAAATTAAAGTAAAACAAGCAAGCAAGCAAAACAAGTGGTGGCCTAGTGGTTAAAACACCAGCCTCACAAGTATGAGTGCGCGGGTTCGATTCCAGGTCAGGCAAGTATCGCTACTATTCAACTCGCGAGTTGTAACTCAGCCCCCTGGGATCGTTATGGCCATTTTATCGTTCTACAAGTGATCGCTCGATGCAGTGACACGCACGCTGCCGAGTTGTGAACTAGGTAGGTATGTCAGTGCTGCGCAGTTTGACTGATTGGATTGCTTTCCAAATTCACGCGAGAATTTCATGTGAAATGTAAGTATTTTTTACATGTAGAGTCTGTGATCTGTGCATCTGAATGACTCGTGGTCGATTCGGGTGTTAGGACGAGATCGTAGTGTACAGGCAGGTGCGCACTTTCACACAATATGCATGTGTTATGTTGATATTTAAGTACGGCTAATATTTATAAAAATAAAATGATTATTGAGCAAATCAAAGTAATTTTATCAACAACATGTTTTGAATATCTGCTCTGGGGACGATTTCGAAAGTATTCGATTAGACGGCATGGTTTGCATAGTGCTTAAATGTTTGACTTATGCTCTGTGTGTCGCGGGTTCGATTCTCGCACGGAACAAATATCTGTATAATCTACAAGTAATTATTCTGGATCTGGTTGCTTGTGACCGTGTATGTGTTTGTAATCGCATCCACGGCAAAGGAGAAATTTCTAGTGTGGGGCTACGTATAACAAAAAAAAAATATGTGATGGAATACCTGTCAACCATTCTTGACAGTAATTAGTTCCACCAGGACAGCTTCTAATATTATAGAAAGCGCAGGTCCATTCGTGTGTGGACTACTGCAACCACATTTGGGCTCGTGCTGCAAAATTCATCTCCGTTCTATCATCGGAAGACCCGTCGTGTGGCGAGTTTCCACCCTTGCGTTGTTGACCTCGTCTTTTATACAGCGTACATCGAAGGATTGGAACAATTTGCTTGCGGCGATCTTTACGTCTGACTACAATTTATGTGTCTTCAAGGCCAACGTGAATAGGCTCTTAATTAATTAGTGCATTTTACCATTAACGATTGCATCAATGCTTACCATCAGGCGAGAGCGCGGTCAAGTACCAATGTATAATGTTAAAAAAACCTTATAGTAAATTACTCACTGCTATCAGTCACTGCTATTAGTCACTGTTTACCATCAGGCGGGATTGCAGTCAAGCGCTGGTTTATATTTTAATAAAAAAAATAAAAAATAATAATAACTCTGAAGTGTGACGTCGCTCCCGGCGCCTCTACTTACATAGGTACTACAAGTTACACCGCACGCTAACGTCTACGGCCACGGTGGGCCGCAGTGATACAGTATTACAGTGCGGCCCACCATGCAGCGGTGATATGCATGCACGCATGCATATCATCATCATCAACCTTTTTTTATCGTCCCACTAGTGGGCACAGGCCTTCTGTCATACAGAGAAGGATTCAGCGTAATCACAATATCGCCGACACCTAACTACAAATGTACACAGAGCGGCGCGGGGAGCGCGATGTCCCGGGGGAGGGAGGAGGGTGGCCACTGCGGTTCACGCAAGTAATTGGATCCCACCGGAGGATTATGCTATATCGCTGAACTAAACTACCTAACGAGCTTCTACTTCGTCAACTCACAACCCGCTTCCGATGAGTTGGGTAAACGAAAGGCGAGCCACTTTGATGAGCTCCGCGTTGCTCCAGGTCGGAGATCATTAAAACATACGTCACTTCAGATAGATATTAAACTTGTTAATAAGGTGTCAGAACAACATAGGTACTTTGATTACGACTCGGGGGGGCGCATCTTGGAGCAGATACATTATTAACAGTAAACAGCTCGAATGAGCGCGCCATACGTCGCGTCTCGGGACGCACGCGATCGCACGACAACTTCGGAACCAAGAAACATATCTAATGACCGTATTCAGTTCAGCGGAGTGCGAGGTGTTGCGATGTCGGATAATATAACACGTATATTACCTACCTACATATTGTTTTTACAATATCGAATTATGAGACTAAATAAAAGGGAGACACATTACGGTCAACTAATTTCTGGAAAATTAATTCGTGACACTAGACAACGCTTGAATAATCCAGACAAATAATGCGAACGGTATTTACATGTATATATTTTGTGTCAAGTGATGACTGTTGAATGAACTGTTGAAACTACTATACCTACCTGTTGCATAGACGCGACATCACAAGACGGTACGAGTCGCGATCTAGCGAAGCTTGGTTACATGTGCCGTCGCCACAAGTACAAACGGCTAGGCTAATTAGCTCGCTTCACGGCCGCAGACAGAATGACGCAGCACGTCCACAGCGGCGGCTAAAAACTTTATATAACAAGGTATACGATAGGAATAAGTTATTTTTGCTTTCTTCCTGGCTACCTAATGCTGCTTAATCCTCATGTGCTCATGCAGCACACAAGATACACTCGTAGTAACAAGAGCGCACTCACACTCACACAGTGTGCCATCTTGGAACATTTCTTTCCAAGATAGCACACTGAGTCACCCGCTAAGAACTGCGAATATCTGCGGACAATCTGGAAATACCTTCCAATAGCCTGACGCCGCCAGTACAACCAAGTAATGAGAGCAGAGGTGCCTCCGTACACACGGGAAATATTTGTTGAAGCATCGATGAACGTGGCCCGCGACCTAGTTACTGTAATGCATTTAATTCGTTATTATTTTTTAGTCAATTTAAACAGCATGTGCAAAGCATTACTGTAACGTCGGGACTGCATTTGTTGAAACATGACGCTCGTATGAGCAAAAGGCCTATGAGGGTCACGGTAGTCGAGTAGTGAAACGTCCTCTGTGGCTACCTGTATGTTAATACCTCGACTCGGTTGTTTCACCTTTTATTTCCTTAACTACGTCTTCTACGTGGTGTCAGTAAAACCACATATGTTAAAAATCTCCTTTCCCACAGCGTCTTGAGACCCCAGAACATTCACAAGCAATAGCTCTGGTTACGGCGCTGTCACTCAAAGTAATGTTTTGACACGGCTGTGAGTGGAGTGCTTGTGTACGCATGGCTCGAATCGCCAAACAATTATTGTCCTCGATGGTTGTCAATCACGCAACTGCGTTAAACCTTACAGCTCTTTTTGAACAGTGTGCACGATCGAGATCGTTGCAAAGCAATTAGCCTTCTTGTTCTTTATATTTTTTCTATTATTCTTTTTTTGTATTTATGTTAGGTTGTCATGTGATAGTTGTCATTTTTGTTAATATAAAAAAATCGCTGAATAAAACAGAAACGCAAACATTTTTCCTACATTTTTTTATTCTCCAGTGATCAGGAAAATTGGTCCTTCGAGTTAGTGAGTAGTGTTTATAGGACACAAATGGTTGTCACGCGGAGCCAGACTCGGCTACAGCCCGATACTGAGGCCGCACAAAACAGCGTGCCTCGTCCTGCGTCATCGGAGGCGCCCGCTAGCGCTGCGACTCCGCCGCCGGTGCAGTCTACAGTCTCCACGTCCCGCACACTCGCCAGTCCCTCAAAAACACACTCTGTCACCAGCCGCTCATCGGTAGTGGCAAGGAAGCTCTCCGCCGAAGCACAACACGCCCGTGAACTCGCCCGTCTGGAGTTAGCTGCGGAAGAGGAGAAACTGCAAGCTCAACTACAACTACAACTACAGTTAACAGCCAAAAGGCTTGAATTAGAAAAACGAACTGCTGAGCTGGAACATCAGGCTGCAGTTGCTACCATTGAGGCCGAAGAAGGTAGCAGGTGCAGTAGAAAATCTGGTCGCAGCAGGGCCAGCATTTCAAATTGGGTAAACAGTAGTGTGCAAGTCATTGAGTCACAAACCGACAACAAAAACAATGACACTGTTGTACCATCTGAGAAACCCAATCCTGCTCCACCACGATCTTCGCCATCATCACAAGTAAGAAATATTAATTCATTCCCTATTCACAATCATACTAATACGGTGCATTACTTTGAGCCAGGTACGTCACAATACCAATATCAGAGTAACCCAATTAACTATACGGGACTAGAGGAATCTGCCAGACCCGAGTTCGATCCAGAGGGAGTTGCCTACGCCGAGTCCTACACAGCGGTCGCCCCGGCTCGTGAGTACCGAAGCGCCCAGGATCCGGTGGGTCAACTTGTCTCCGCATTTGATAGTCTGGTAAGGAAACTTCCTTTCAACAATAGTTCCAACAACAGACCGGTCCAGAGGTCAAATCATATAAACTTACCTGTGTTCGACGGCAGAGCACCACTTGACTGGCTCGTGTTCAAGCGGTCATACCTAGACTCTGCTAACACATATACACCCGCTGAAAACCTTGCCCGCCTAGGTGTGTCATTGAAAGGTACAGCACGTGAGGCGGTGTGCGTTCTTCTGTCAACAGCCTTACACCCTGACGTAGTTTTAGAAGAACTAGATAGGCGCTTCGGACGGCCTGAGCAGATAGTGCTACGAGAAGTTGCAGCCATCCGTGCTTTACCTAAAGTGAACAATGAATTGAGAGACCTTCCTGCGTTCTCTTCACGCGTTAGAAATTGTGTAGAGGTTGTTAAACTTTTAAATGAATCAGACTATCTGTATTCCCCAGAATTGTTTATTGCTCTTATCAATAAACTGCCCCTACTGGTGCGCACAAGGTGGATGGACTTCGCTGCGACACATGTCGGCGCTGGCCCTACCTCCAGCCTGGGCAAGGTGGAGCTGCTGTCTAGGTTCCTGGCCCAAGAGGTGGACCTACACACCAAGTTCGACAGCACTTTCTTGGACTTGTCACATAATCACATTCATAGAGAACGCACGCATGCAACCGTGGATGAGGTGGAGCTGGTGCACACGGTGCATTCGTACTCTGAAAAACATCCATCTACCGAAAAAACACGAAACATTCGTAGGTCGTCTTGTTTATGTTGTAAAAAATCGTCACACGACATATCGAAATGTGACAAGTTTAAGTCAATGTCAATTCATGAAAAATGGCAGTTTATAAAAGAAAATAAAATTTGTTATCGTTGTTTAGAAAAAAGGCCGCATACTTTCCGGTTCTGTAACAATAACAAAAATAAATGCCAAATAGGTGACTGCAAGAATAGACACCACACTCTGTTACACAATCCCGAGTTCACATCGACATTCGCTGAACGAGATGCTTCGCCACACAACACGCCTCCCTCCCAGGTTCCTTCTGCAGCCATTTCGGTCGATCCGGGTTCCAGCGTAGTGCGGGAGATAGTCAACCACACAGTCGCGACGCCGGACGCATCCAGGGAGCTCGCTGTGGTTCCTACTCATCGTCCCCTTCTGAAGATGGTAGCAGTCACCGTATCGGGACCTGCAGGTAAGGTAGACACGTACGCGTTGTTGGACGACGGGTCGACTTCGACGTTCATCGACTCCGACATTACTGACCGTATAGGTGCTAGCGGACCGTGTGCGCAGATACATTTGGATTGTGTCGGTGGGTTGTCTCGGGAGACCGAGGTACGGTACGTGGACTTCGAGATAAAAGGCAAGCATGTAAATGAAACCTTTACCATAAGGAACGCGCGATCAATTAAAAATTTAGGGTTAGCATGGAAACAATATGCCAGCCGCAACGACCTGCATACTTACCCCTATCTGACTGACATAACTCCAAAATTGTGTTACGACAACGCGAAGCCTATGCTAGTGATCGGAATTGATAATTGGCATCTCACCATAGCGAACGCCACGAGAAAGGGTACCAAGTTCCAACCGGTAGCGATACAAACGGTGTTGGGCTGGGTAATTTTTGGTTTCGCGTGCAGTAAAACTAGGCCGGTAGAAAAGCTATACCACACTGCAGATACCGCTGCTAGGGATCCGGAGCTTGATGAGTTCATCATAGCGCAGTATAGACTGGACGCAATAGGTATATCAAAGCACGAGGCGCGTAGCACCGAGAACCAACGCGCGCTCGATATCCTCGACCGCACGGCACGCCGGCTTCCCGAAGGTCGTTTTGAAGTAGGTTTGTTGTGGAAGACAGATAAGTTAAACTTACCGAATAGCTATCCGTTGGCTCTATCCAGGTTTAAGAGTCTTGAGGCAAAAATGATTAAAGATCCCGCGTATGCCAAGAAATACAGTAAAAACATCCACGACATATTAGCCAAAGGATATGCCGAGGAATGTAGCGAAATTAAACCGGTGGGTGTTTGTTGGTACTTGCCACATTTTGGCGTGGTAAATCCCAACAAACCAGAAAAACTGCGCGTAGTCCATGACGCTGCGGCACGGTCACGAGGAGTGTCCCTGAACTCAATGCTGCTGCCCGGACCCGACTTCCTACAGTCCCTACTAGGTATCTTAATGCGCTTCAGGGAAGGAAAGGTCGCCGTAACATCTGATATCAAGGAAATGTTTCCTCAAATAAAAATTATCGAGCGTGACCGCGATGCCCAACGCTTCCTGTGGCGCGACGATCCTTCTGGCCCTATCAAACTATATAGGATGTCTTCGATGATGTTTGGGGCCTGTTCAAGTCCATCGACGGCAATCTATATAGTCAACCTAAATGCTGCACAATTTCAAGAAGAGTTTCCTGAGGCCGTGGCAGCCATTAAGTTGAACACCTACATGGACGACTTCATTGGTAGCTTCGACAACCTGAACGATGCAGCCCGGCTGGCCTCTGAAATCGTTACAATCCACAAACGCGGTGGTTTTCAGATGCGCGGCTGGATTTCCAACGAACCAGCAGCACTGGCCCAGCTGCCAGCCGAGCTGATATCCGAACTGGCTAATAGTAGAGACGTAGAGTTGTGTAGAGACTCAACCACTAGAACGCTAGGTGTCCTCTGGCAGCCAATCCGCGATGTCCTGAAGTTTAATTCTGGAGTGTCTGTCAACATTTCAGCTCCAGTTACTAAACGTCAGGCACTGACCCAAATCATGCGTGTATATGACCCGCTGGGTATTCTAGCGCCAGTTGTAATCAGGGGGCGAATCCTATTCCAAAACTTATGGAGAAAAGGTTTGGAATGGGATGAAACTATATGTGACAGCGATTCCAAGTTATGGCGCGACTGGTTTGAAGCTGTAAAGTCAATTTCAAAGGTTCGCGTGCCGCGGCGCTACTACATGGGAGACGCAGAAAAATTTTGTCGTGAGTTGCATGTTTTTTGTGATGCCAGCGAGTCTGCGTACGCCGCGGTTGCGTATTGGCGAACCATTGATGTGTCCGGAAATGTCAGCGTATCTCTTATTAGTAGCAAAGCTCGCGTCGCGCCGCTAAAACCATCATCTATCCCGCGCCTCGAGTTGCAAGGAGCACTTATAGCTACTCGTCTCGCGTCATTCATTTGCGACGTTCACTGTTGTAAACCCATTCGCCGATACTTCTGGTGTGACTCTATGACCGTTTTAGGCTGGCTACGCAGCGATGCCCGAAATTACAAAGCATTCGTAGCGAACCGAGTCGGAGATATTTTAGAAGAGAGCACCGTTACCGAATGGCGTTGGATCCCGACGAATCTGAATGTCGCCGATGACGCCACTCGGTCTAGTGGTGGCGTGCCAAGTTTAGAGTCACGGTGGATGCGCGGACCGCCATTCCTATTGTTGCCTTTTGCCAAATGGCCCTCGGAACCAGCACAACGTAAGGTCGCAAATGAAATTGAACTCAAGTCATCTTCATTACCAACCCCATCTTGTAGAGTCAACGCTAATGTAGAAGTTGAGTTGTCCGTACCTGTCGTAGCTAGCTTTTCATATTTTAGCTCATGGTTTAGGATGGTAAGGGCGACTGCTAGAATTCACCAGTTCATTGCCATCTGCATAACTAAGGTTCGGGGGGTATCTAATAATTTTATTCTTTCCCCACATCGTAGCCAAACTTCTTCAGATGCGCTTTCCCTCGACGTCGCCCTACGACCGCTGTCAGCAGAAAACCTGAAACATGCGGAGATCCATATTTTCCGTCAAAGCCAGAACAACGCCTTCAACCGGGAACTGCTCTGTATACGCGCCGGACGCTCACTTCCTTCAAAGAGCCCACTCGTCAGCCTCTCTCCAGCCCTAGATCAGAGAGGACTAATGTATGTGCAAGGACGTGCCGCCGCCATCAGAGATGTAACCACAGAGACTAAACCAGTCATATTAAATGGGAAGGACAATGCTGTTCGTCTGCTCGTCGCACACTTTCATGAAGAGTTCGGTCATGCTAACACAGAAACGGTGATCAACGAGTTGCGGCAAAGATTTTGGATCTTGGGTTTGAGAAATACCGTCAGATACATCGTACAACGCTGTCAACGCTGCAAATTGGCACGCGCATCACCGCCCCGCCCCCCTATGGGAGACTTACCTCTTGCCCGACTAGCTCACGGATGCAGACCATTTTCATTCGTGGGTTTAGATTATTTTGGTCCCATGTTGACCTCAGTTGGACGCAGGCACGAAAAACGTTGGATAGCCTTATTTACTTGTATGACGACCAGGGCGCTACACCTCGAGTTAGTACATAGCTTATCGTCCGATGCTGCAATTATGTGTCTGCGTCGATTCATCGCACGGAGAGGAGTACCAAGTGAAATTTACTCGGATAACGGCACTGCTTTCATAGGCGCAAACAGTCAGTTATGTCAACTGTACGGGCAAGATGTGGAAAACTTCATTGCATACAAAAAAATAAAATGGCGGTTCATTCCTCCGTCGGCCCCATTCATGGGTGGAGCGTGGGAACGTCTGGTCAAAAGCGTGAAGACCGTTCTCAAAGTGACCCTCAGAGAGAGAACGCCCACCGACGAAGTGCTAACTACGTTATTGTTGGAAGCAGAAGCTATAGTAAATTCTCGCCCGCTCACGCATATATCACCAGATCCAGCAGATCCAGAAGCGTTGACGCCATTTCATTTCCTGTTGGGCACCTCTTCGGTCTATAACTTCCCTGCTCAACTCACGGACGCAGATTTATGCAGCAGGAACCACTGGCGTAGGGCCGTAAGACTGGCCGATCATTTCTGGCGGCGGTGGGTCCGAGAATACCTACCAGAGCTAGCACCACGAAGAGTCCGCGGCGGTGAAGTGTCGGTCAAAATTGGAGACCCTGTACTAATCGCAGATGGAGACCTTCCGAGAGGCACGTGGCCGCGAGGCGTGGTCACAGCGCTGTTCCCTGGTCGTGACGGAAACCTCAGAGTGGTCGACGTCAGGACATCTGCCGGAATTCTCCGCCGACCTCTAAAGAAGATCGTTCTGCTTTGAAAGGGGGAGCATGTGCACGATCGAGATCGTTGCAAAGCAATTAGCCTTCTTGTTCTTTATATTTTTTCTATTATTCTTTTTTTGTATTTATGTTAGGTTGTCATGTGATAGTTGTCATTTTTGTTAATATAAAAAAATCGCTGAATAAAACAGAAACGCAAACATTTTTCCTACATTTTTTTATTCTCCAGTGATCAGGAAAAAACAGCCTACAGTATGCAAGCAGGCTTTCTCTGTTAAAATAGGGTAGGGTATGTGAGAAGTGAGATGATCGTGATGACAATTTCTCATCATAATTTACATCTGCTAGATAAATATGTAATAGGCCGCGTCACAATAGCCGTTGTACAATATAAATAATATATTATTTTGAAGAGTGCCATTATACAACGTTATTTTTACTTTATACGAATCCTGAATATACTTAGTATATTCAGGATAAGCAACTGAATAGATTCCAATCATTTTTACAACATGTCATATTTTTTCCCAAATACATTTAGAAATTTTTGCAGTGTGGTTACCGAGCACACCGCACAACACAGCTGACGGTAGATCATAGTAGTAGGAGACACTCCGCGCCGCGCCGCGCCGCTTCTGGTACGTGCGGCCGAGCGGTGCGTTGACCATATTTTTGTTGGGACAACGAATTAAGGGAATTTTGTGGTTTTTCATAATATCTTTTGAAATTTTGTACCTATATAGATTCTTTGCTTAATATTGGACACATGTTTCGGGTTTCGCATTAACAAAAAATAACGTTATAATATACTGGCGGACTTTCATTAATGATCCCAGGCAATTCATTAATGGATACTTAGCTTTACGCACGAATAGATATCTAAAAATATTCATAAGAACAAAATATGAATAAGTAATTTATTCGTGAATAAAAAAAATTGAATTTTCCTAAACTGTGGAACTCAGAGCTGACTGGCGGCATATTGCTGCTGTTGTGTATTGTATTTATGAGTATGTATGTGATAGCGTTGTGCGGTGTATGATCAGATTGAGACTGTTCCCCCCAAGTGAGAGTGCTGTGGTAAGGGGGTCATCGGCTACATGCATTTAGATTGCAGTATTTAAATGAAGGCGATTATTCCCGAGCAGCTACTCCTCGCCGCTCGCGGAAGCTCCGCTACTACTCCGTACACAATACGAAACGACGCGACGGGGATATAGTTCAATTGTTCATCTTTGATGCTCCGGAGATTAAAGATATACTGTAAAACGGTTTATCTTTGCGTTACACATATGTTGATCACACTTTATTGTAATCAGACGTTAAGACCGCCGCAGGCAAATGTACAATATTCGGTATAAAAAATATTGTAATAAGTGTGAATTTTTATCCAAAACTACTATAACATGGAAAATAATATTTCTGCTTGTATAAACTTGAATCCTATGGGTACACTATCATTACTTATTCCGAATAGTTCCAGATGACCGTCAACGAATACTAATCAGCATACATAGTACATACAGTAAACATATTATATTCTAAAACTAATCAGTATAGCATACAGGAGAGCTATTAACATTTGCGGATTACCAATGAAATGATAAAAACGCTACGAGTCCTCTCCTCTCACTCAATGATTGCGTGCGCCCTGTAATTGCTTTGAATTCAATTTTCACTGGATCTATGTAAATACGAGTATATGTATAATCCGTTCATTTGTCGAGAGGCAGTGTGAGCCTCAGAACAGATAATAATTTATCTGTTCTGTTGTGTGAGCTAAACATAGCTGCACCTACAGGCTCAGAGTTTGACATTTCAACATTTCTGTTTTACTTCTCCTTTCGCAGGTCTGCTGGAAGAAATTTCTTAAGAAATAAGCAGCACCTTTGTACTAAGATCTTAATTTAGTTTTATCCTTATGTATTTTATTGTGTGTACATAAATAATAAAATAAATAAATACACAGTGGAAGTGCGAAGAGATCAGAATATATCGCTATAGCAGATTGACAAGTCTAACTCACTGTTATACATAATCACTTTTGCAAAACAGCTCCGTTAGGTAAATAAGTTGAACAATGTAGAGCTGAAATACCATTGTAACGTTTAACAAAACTAATACAGACAGACAACTTTACTAACAGACTACAGACTTTGACAACTCCACAAAATGCAACGTAAGTATCTTGAGGGAAAAATTAGTCCTGTGGGTCGGCAGGCCACCGCCGAAAAACCGCTTGCCGAAGGCAGCAAGAGCCGAGGAGGCTCACGTCCGGACGGGGACCAGAAATCGCGAGGGAGCGCCTCCAAATTTTGGAGGAAGTGCCTGAGAAGCCACAACTCAGGTTCAACGGGCCTCTCCGCCAGTGTGGAGATCCTGGGGGCGCTCAAAATGCCAACGGCACAGAGAAGGCGCGGTTGCGCGGTGGCAGGGGGAGCCCCCTTCTCGATTGCTACCCGACCGAAGCCTACGTTGGGCATCGGATAAAGTTATATTTATGCTTTTGTAAATGAAGCTGTTCAGTATATGCGAAAGTTAAAACTATTAGACTGCTACTCCATTGAATTTTTTACGATTCATAACCAATGCCTACTTCCAAAAACAACATGTTTGACGTGGATTCAAACATTTCAAACCAACTAATTGCTTAATGTCGACGTTTAATCGAATGTTTCTGGGAATTGAAAACCAATTATATATTCTCTTGAAGCCATCATAAAAGCCGGGTGCTAACTAGATGAAAACAAACATTCAATATTCTTGTCTATCGTTACTTGTCACAATAGATACGCATTATAAAATGTTTTTGTAAAAATACAAATTGCTCATTACAGACTTCAAAAAAAGGAGGAGGTTCTCAATACATCAGAATCTAAATCCCCCTTATTCATAAAAGCTGCTTAAAGTTAACTAGTGATTAGCGATTCTTTAACCATACATTTTTGACCTTTTAAAGTCACTTAACTTTAATCATCCTTTATGAATAAACACCATGCACAGTGTTAAAGGAGTTTATTCATATAAATAAACATTATGAATAAGGGGGATTATGTGTTGTACACATAATTAGATTTATTTATCTGATATTAATAGATTATTAATAGATTATCCTTATTTTCTGTTTATGCGAAACCCGAAACACTTGTGCCATATTTTTAAGTATAGAATCTATGTACATTTCAAAAAGATATAAAAATCACAAAGTTATGGGCTTGTTATCTTACCTGATTGTCCCAACAAAAATATGGTCAACGCACTGCTTGCCCACTTACTTATTACTTACTTAACTTATTTTTGATGATAATTTTGCACCCATGTTGTGTTATAATGAAAGTAGATCTGATGGTGGAGCTGAGAGACAGTCTGGGTCTCTAGAGAATGCTTCAACATTTTACAGCATTGAAGTTTAACACAAGCCAACCACTACTTAGTCCTAGTCGTCATGCTTATGCAAAAATCGATTAAAACCAGGAGATTGAATTGAAGTTGCGTAATAGTGTCATCTCTAGCAATGCTCATACGTTCATTTTGGTCCCATAGGTACTTTATAGAAATCACTTCAGTAGTTTGGTATCTAAACCATAATTACGGGTAAAAAAAAAAAATATGTCGTTTGCTTGCTAGCCTTTTTCCGATTATGTTGGCGGCAGCGTTCAGTCTCACCGGACAACTTAAAAGTGTAAAATAAAAACTTGAAAACATACGACTTCCAAAAAAAAAACGGTACAAAGTGAAAAATAACTAGTTTCGGAAGTCGGTGTCAAAAACAAATATACAAAAACCAAAGACACATATATTTTGCTGTAAAAGGTACCTACATAGGTTATTCTGTTAATTGTTCTAAAAACACATTCAAAATCTTAACATCGATAGTACCAAAACTTTAAATTAATTCCACCATAACAAAATCATAAACAATTTCGGCCGGCCATTGTTCACATATCTTTGACGAATTTTGAATTGATGTATTTTAAATTCTTTTATTGTAACGGGAGTTACGCCCAGCCGTCCCGTCGCGAGGGATTTTAATAAAAATAACAATAAACATGACCAGTGATCCCTCCCCGGCTTATTACTCACGCACTTGTCCCCCGCCGGCTAAAACCACTTAAATAACAAACATCCATCTCGCCACGAAACAATCCCTCGCGACAGGATCTTCAATATTTTCATACATTGCCGAGATTTATCACTAGAATTAGGCACATTTTGAAAAAAACGAGTGTGCTTATGACCACACGACTGAAGTGAAACTTCTTTTGCACCATCTGTATGTATATATATCTGTATGTATATATACATGTGTGTACAATATATACATGTATATACATATACATATATTAATTTTCTATAAATATTTAAATTTATTTCATGCTTTCATTTATAAATTAATATTTTTGCATAGACCTCCAATTTAAAAAAAAAAAAAAAAAAGTGGATTCCCTCGGGGCCAAAAGGTCGGGCTCTTCCTCCTGAATCAGGGGACCCCAAACTCGGGTAGTCCACGACCTCTGGTTCCCGAGATAATCCACGGGGGGGTGAGGTAACTAAAGGGGGTCGCGGAGGGGGATAGGTTTCGTGGGGTTGCGGGGGGGAGGGGGAGGGGGAGAGGAGGGGAGTGGATTCCCTCAGGGCCAAAAGGTCGGGCTCCTCTTCCTGATTCAGGGAACCCCAAACTCGGGTAGTCCACGACCTCTGGTTCCCAAGATAATCCACGGGGGGGTGAGGTAACTAAAGGGGGGGGGGTAGATTTCGTGGGGTTGCGGGGGGTAGGGGGAGGGGGAGAGGGGGGAGTGGATTCCCTCGGGGCCAAAAGGTCGGGCTCCTCCTCCTGATTCAGGGGACCCCAAACTCGGGTAGTCCACGACCTCTGGTTCCCGAGATAATCCACGGGGGGGTGAGGTAATCAATGAGGGGGGTCGGGGGGTGTTCGCAGCGTCATGTTCTCGAAGAAATTCATAGTTCTTAATCAATCAAGGTACTTAGCTTAATAATTGAGCATATGAGGCTCGAAAGCAATTTGTACTTTGTGTCCAATTATCGTATTGTGACGATATCTTAAAGCTTCTATACTTTCAATTATATCAGAAATGTTCAGCAAAAATATATAAAACAATATAAAGGCCAGAACAGAACGAAATTTATAAATTTATTTGTGCTCTTAGGTAATCAATTGTTAACAAATCTTAAAAAGATCCAAAAAATATATATTGCCTTCGGCGAGATGCGAACTCACAACTTCATACTCGACTCAATTGTTAACAAATCTTAAAAAGATCCAAAATATATATATTGCCTTCGGCGAGATGCGAACTCACAACTTCATACTCGACAGGTCATGCAATATTTACATGAGCCAACTCCTTGTTTGTATTACAGACGAAATAGGACTATACTCTGCTTCCGTTCGCCTTCATCATTTTTTTTCCTATCATTTTTCGTAACGCTTTCGCTAGTTTACTCCCCAAGTCAAGCGTGCCTAAAGAAGTTTCACTTCAAAAAATCGATAGTTTAATGACAAACTGTTTTCGCAATTATGCTAGTAGTATGTTTCGGTTATCTTCAAGCGAGTCGCTTGGTACGTTTTATACAACCTTAAATTAAAAAAAATAAACGTAAATATCATAAATCATTTTTTTCATTGGATAATGTGACATTATTTAATTGAATCTATTTTACATTTATTGAAATTGATATTATCCCAAATTGTTAATGTAATGCTTGGGCCTATTAAATATTGAATTTTATTAATGATGATGTAAAAGTTTACATAAACAGAAAAGTGAAACGCATGTTATTTACAACGTTAATTTATACTACGCCTTTGGGTAAAACATAAAGAAGCTAGGAATCTGTAAAACCTCATACTGTTGTAATTTTACCTACGTTTACAAAAAAAAAAAAAACATTTTGATTCTGGTGTTTAATTCCCAGGGAATAGCAAAAGGTTTAATTTACTCGCAATTTCTTGGTTTGCCGAATGGATGACAAAATATTTTCCATCAGAATGTCGGCCGGCGCCCGCAGGCAAACGGCCCGGCGGCGCGCGGTGCGGCGGCGGCGCGGCTCGGTGGCGGCCGTCAAACTCGCTGCGACTGATCCGATTATGCGCTCGTCGTTTGTGGAAGTTGCTGCTTGATGTTTTTGAGCGTATGTCACTTTATGCAGATAGCATTTTCAGCTTTGTTATGATTCTGTATTTAAGTCTTGGTTTTGAATTTGACTAGATTGTTTTGGTTTAACTATGAGTTGACATATTTTATAATTGTAGAAAGATTTTTGTTAGTAACTAGAAGCTAAATCGAATTTATAATAACTTCCACAGTGTCGTTTCAAGGTCATAATAAGGTATATAATATACATCTTATTTGAAATTGATAAATTTTATATACCATCTGCTTGTTGTGGACTTATGGGTCGTGTTTTCTCTGTTCTGTTAACTTCTGTCGTGGTCTGACAGTTTGACTAATGGGATGGGACAGGGATGTTTCCTGGATAAAAAAAAATCTTCTATTTAGTCCGTCATTCAGATTAGAGAAAAATATTAGATACGTATATTTTGTTTTATCAAATCAATAAAATTGACAAATATAAAAGGTAAGTATCAAAGATCAGGAGTGTCGACGTCATACGAGTTTTCAACGCACTGTGTCGTCTTCATTTTTTGTTTATATGAAAAAAGAAAAAATACGTGTGTAGTATTTTTTGGAAATCTGACTGACGGACTAATTAGTTTTTTTTAGGCAACTACCCTATTCAAGTGGTCCAAATGTGTTTTCTTTAGTATTGTTGGTCAAATCGTGGAGTTTCTAAAGTTTTGAGTTGAGCTGCACGATTTCTGACAAAAACGTCTAATGACGGTCAACAGTTATGTGGTTCTTTTCTCCACAGACCATCTCATACTAAATAGTCTCAGATGATCTGATCAAGTAGGCTGGTCACATCATATAATTACAAGTTAATATGTCGTCTTGTCTGGACTTTAAAAGAAACTGTGACCTCTGACCTCTGAGTTCGTTTGGCCTTTCTTCTCCAAGTAGCAGATAGGACACTCCGAAAATATAGTTAAAAAAAATAACTTGTGATAGTGTTTTATAAACCTTTATCACATATTGCTGCGCTCCACGCTAAATATTGCTTAAATTCGTGTTTTAATGTTGCTTGTAAGTGTCACCGTTTTTATAGAAATCACACAAAGTCCGATTTCGTTTTCATGGTTTTCGAGATTATTAAAACTGATGATGCTATCACAATGTAAATCCAAATTGGCGGCTTCAAGGCATTATTAACCTTATCGTCATTTCAAGGCATTCTTAACCTTATCGTCATGGGTGTCGTTATTACGGTTTGATCGAGGGCTTTGAAGCCGATAGCCCGTGTGGTACCGGGCTTAGAATAGTACCATCCCATATCCTCCCGTGGGTGTCGTAAGAGGCGACTAAGGGAACTCTTACCAGGGAAGCGTGCAGCAGCGCTGCTCCTGTGGAATATCAAATTACTGCGATCCCCAACCCGCCTGCCAAGCGTGGGGATTATGGTAAACCCCCCAATGTAATGAAAGCCTTGGGGGAGGCCTTTGTCCAGCAGTGGACCTCTATAGGCTGAAGAAGCCGATAGTGTTGTCGAAATGTAAATATAATACTAGGTACATATAATACTAGGTACAGTATCTTTTTAAAATATGTGTGTTAACTTCCTCCTATGTCGTACTAAGTGGCCACCAGCTTGACCTTTTGTTTTTTAAACATATTGCTACACCCACATCTTTTCTGAGGAACATGACAAAGAGAATATAGGTTTATATCTTTTTTAGACATTCACAATAGTTTCGCTTGATATCTCGAGAGCATTCATCAACAGATCGTATCAAAACTATACCGTTACCAAAGAACATTTTAATGATATGGATATTCTAACGAAAACCTATCCCAAAACGCTAAAAACTTATTCATATATAAGATTTAACAAAAACAAAACTTGTAAAAACATTCACCGAAGCTCCGAAGTTACTGGGATTCTGTACACAGAGAATTATTAAAGAGACAAAGTACAAAATACAAAGAGATTTATTAAATTTAGTATTTGTAAACTGGTTTCTTATTTAACTTCGATTGATTGATCAATATTAAAAACATATTTTCAGTTAAAAAATACGATATTCAAAACATTTAAAGTGTCAACCACTTCAATGGAACGTAGATATTGTAGTAGGTATATAAGTAGTAACCTACGTGTGTTTCACTACAGATATTTGTTTTGTCAACTAGGCTTATTTCCATACTGTTCCATATTTATTCTGTGATAGCAGTCTCGTAACACAGATTGACGTGGTTTTGTATGAAATGACTCAGAACTGCCAAGAATCCACAAAACGCAATTACGCCCGTGAGAAAACCTGCAAAATGATGCAGCACTCCCGTAAGTACATGTGTGACATGCAACATGCAGTGTGATAAGCGGCAGTGCAATGGTCGCCTAACACGCGATATGTGTGTCGAGCGCGCGCGATATTTCCCCGAAGACCACGGTACGTGTGCAGTGTGCGCGCGATATTAACACGTGCTGACACCACCTGAGTGGATCACGGGTTGTTTGTGTTTGTTAAAAATATAAAACAAAAATTATAATGCCAAAAGGACCTCGGCTCAACATAATATCAGATGACAACACAAGGTGTACCATCTGACGCTGATTTTCAGCTGCAACCCTTAGTGCCATATGCTAGAATAGGGTATTTGACTAAAAAAAACTAATTAGTCCGTCAGTCAGATTTCCAAAAAATACTAGACACGTATTTTTTGTTTTATCAAAACAATAAACATTTACAAATATAAAAGGCATCAAAGATCAGGAGTGGTGGCTGGTGACGTCACTGGCCAGTAAAAAGTGTACAGTGTTGTGACGTCACTCGAGTTTTCAACGCACTGTGTCGTCTGCATTTTTTGTTTATAAGAAAAAAGAAAAAATACGTGCCTAGTATTTTTTGGAAATCTGACTGACGGACTAATTAGTTTTTTTTAGTCAAATACCCTATTACAAAAACACAGATTACAGAAGTGTCAGTCCGTAATAATAAAGTGATATTGTTAGATAATAATTGTAATACAAATGATAGAAAACCTCAAACAGAATAAAATAAAATATTGTTTTTACATAAATATGTTTTTTTATCGTACATAACTAGTCAAAACTGAAAATAAATATTTGTATTCATTCTATAAACAAATAATTTAGATAAATTCTCCCTCCGGAATGTATTGTGTTTATGGTAGCACTCTGAGGATTCACTATGAATTGATTCACAAACTAATAAAGAACGCCTGTAGTTCGTTTGAACTACAGAACATTATTTGTCACAATTTCTGTTATCAGGAAAACAGTGTTTTTTCAATGCCTCTTCTTGTAGTGAGGGTGACAAGATGTTACACGAACTTACACGAACCGACCTCATGTGCCTCAAAACTGTGATATTCATAATATTAACACCAGAAATAGGGACAAACTGCGAGCCCCTTTTCACTGACTTCAAAAGGTTCATAACTCTTTTGTTGGGCTTGGTATAACTTTTTATAACAAGATGCTTTGCTACATGCTTTGCTAGACTTGCCGTATAATGGATTTAAAGCACAAATCAAATCCTAGGTTTGTTCGAAGGCATATTGTTCTGTAAATTACTATTTAAATGATAAGAATAACTGGTCACTCTCATTAACCCCAGACAATGTTTGTGTGCTTTCTTCGGAATTCGCTTATGATACGTTATATGAGTTCATATAATTTACTTTTTTACAATGCATAAATATGTGAGCTGTCACGTCCTTTATGCCTGGGGCTTTTATTTAAGTAATAACTTTTTCATCATCATCATCAATCTTTTTACTGTCCCACTGCTGGGCACAGGTCTCCTCTCATACAGAGAAGGATTGAACGAAGTTACATTGGTACTTGCCTGACCTCGAATCGAACCCGCGCACTCATAGTTGAGAGGCTGGTGTTTTAACCACTAGGCCACCACGACTTTTAACTTTTTAGTTATTTTCATTTATACATATATATATAGTTTTGCTTTGCTGGTATTTTGGCGTGGTAGCTGGCATATGGTAAAAATAAAATTTCATTGTTGTTGTATTTTCTTGTGTTCAGTCATGTGTTTTTAAATGAACAGACAGCTGTGCTGCCGGGGAGTTTCTTCCGCCACTTCTTCCCAGCTAGCTTCTAGCCAGCAAGCAGCAGTTTTGGGGGACTGTCTTATGGAATATTGACGTTCAAAAAGCTCTGTCTCAGCCTAATTTGAATAAAGACTTTTGATTTGATATGATTTGAGTGCCATTGTGTGCTCATCTCACTGTGAAAACTTTGTAAAAATGATAAAATGAACATAGAGTGACAAAGAGACTTCACTGACAGTTATTTAATTATTTATACTTTAGCACAAAAAACACAAAGACGGACTTAATGCTTTAGGCATTCTCAACCTGTCAACCAGTGGTGAAGAGATTAGATGGCTGGTGATTTAGTTGAAAACAATGATAAGAAAAAAAATACTCTATACTAGTGTTAAACAAATACTTCAATAAGCTATACCTATAGCTACACGCACGACACGCTCAAACGAATCCCTTCTTTATTATTATTATTGTCGTAAAAGGACTAGGATTTTATTTGCTACTCTGTTACGATACACATAACACAGAATGGCAAACAAAAACGCGTATTTGTTTACGTCTATTACCAAATAAGGATAGATTTGAAGACAAAAGTTTACCGAAGTGTGAAGACAGGAAAACGGGAAGTCGCGGCACGAAATACGAAATTAGATTCATGAAAAGTATTAGATCTTTGTGGAGGTTGCGCGAGATATACCTACCAAACATTAATTATTGCGACAATGGCCAAACCGCTGACAGCAGACCACGAGTCACGAGCCAAGGGCTCAACGAAACTTACCATATTTTTTACCGAACCCTAGAAAAGACATTAGAAACTTCCGTAATTTTTCTCCCGGTCCAAACTTGTCTAAATAATTTGCACGTGCAAGAGCACCCTATCACTATATATAAACTTCAGTGTGGTCTATCATAGTCTGTGACAGACCACACTGAAGTTTATATTCTTCACTGAAGTTTAGGAACTGCCGGGGAGACATACACTACACACATGTACAGTTCCGCGCCTGACCACGTGTCAGAGCCGACCGGTCTCATCCATCATGCGGTAATCCCGCAATCGCACCGATCGACTATCGTGCGACACTGCAGTAAATAACGAGTATTATCAGGAACACTACAATTATGATGGCTCATATTTCGACGGTAATGCGATCTTTTTTCGCCACATGATTGCCTCTTCGTTTTTTTGTTACTACGTATGTATTATTTACAAAGAGATAATTACACGACGACGCTTACATCACCTTTTATGTGGACTTACAGGTACGAAATGTCAATAATTGAATACAAACCTACATTTCTTTATGTGTTTGTTAAGATACACCGACTTACAATACATTTATGTCTGAGAAGGCGTGTCTGTCTCTCGTTAACTTCAGATATAGTTTCATTACTAAGAGCGCATTATCGTTGGTTATGTTTGTTATAGCGGTTTTCAGTTCAAATCAAATTATAATTTACGACCTACTAAGTCACGGTACCGAACCCAACACTATACGTAGGTAGGTACACCACTCAACGATACGGAACGCGTGACATTTTTAAGCATAATATATTATTTGACTATAATTTGAGTGTCTTCAATGCTAGAGTGAATAGCCTCTTAATAAACTAGTGCACTTTATGCGTCAAGCGCTAGTTTATAATATATATATATTATAAAAAAGAAAATGGTTCCATGTCGGCTCTCTGACAAGATTCTGTCGAACGTTAAGAGATGAACAATGTCAATCAAAATGAATCTAATCTCATATGTTAGGTAAGTGCTGTATATCACAATAGCCTCGGACTTACACAGTCGCCAATTAGATATAGGTGAAATTATTCGTAAACCTATTTAAAGTACATGAATAATTTATAATAGTTATTTAGAATATAAACAAAATCATTCAGCCAACATGACAGCTGTGATTGTGACATAGACAAGCGATCTTTAGGAACTTTGTCGCAACACTACGTATGTATGGTCGGCTTCGTTTTAATGTAGACATATGCAGTGATATTCGTGGAGCTCTCTTACGCTCTCTTGAATTATTGATTATGACACTAAAAGCTTCGCGGATCCAATAATCGAAGGTGTTCGTATCCTCTGAATACTTCGCGATACAGACTTATGTAAACTAAATTTGCATTTAGTTGGGAGAATAAAAACTGAAGTATTTCAAAATGTCCAAATCAATGAATGCTGGATTCCATTTCGGTGAAAGTGTTATTGGCTTTTTCAAGGAATGCTCAATAGTACCCCAGGGGTTCGAATTGTGTCCGGAAATCGACAATAGGCTCGCCCCCTATTACGTGGGGCTGTTCTCCACCCCCTACGGGCATACAAGTATGATGTTATTTTTAAGTATTTTCATTTATAACTTATAAAAAAAAAACTGTTTAGTGGTTGATCGCAGTTAGTCAGTTTGCCGTTGAACACAGGCAACACTTCGCATAAGAAAGTGTTTTAATGAAAAACTATCCTAATAAAATTTACCGCTCGAAATTTCAAAGTTAGTTACTCGTTAAATAGGTCTATATTGTATTGCTCTATATTATATATACAATCATTACTGAATACAGAATTTGAAAAACCGAAGACGTCAATCCCCCATCTCAACCACTTGAGTCGATCGAGTTCTGCAAACTGACGCAGCCTTCGACACTGTGCACACAGTGCTTGAAGACACAGCCATGGCACCTGACACCCACGCACACAAACTCGCAACGAGTGGACTCAACTGATGGCGTCACTCGATATCCACGATAATGGCGTATTGGGTCACATTACTCTACGTAAGGTGCTGCAGAAAGTTTACTACTAAATGTGATGCTCGAATTATTGGGTCTTTAATGTAATAATAAGATGAGGATCACAAGATTAATTCATGATTCCTACAAAATCCCACGACATGTCCTACAATCCACATTAATTTATCTTTATATCATCCTGCCAGTAAGCAGCAGCCTGGCCACCAAGTAATACACCAACCTATATTTATATTTTGTGCAATAATACCGGTTGACCTAAAATCGTTTCATAGTATATAATTTATATCGCGATTACCCAGCAATTAGCTGTCAACTTAATTGCTCCCTAATGGTCAGTGGCAATTGATGGCACGGCCAATTATAACCGATGGCAATTCTGTCGGTAATTAATCAAACGAAAGTGCAGTTTTATTGACAACTGAATCAAAATCGAGATTTTAATAACGGTAATTGCTGAGTATGAACAAAAATTGATGAATTTATTGTAGAAAATAAACTTAATATGGATAATAGGATTCATTCTGTAATTGACAGAATTATTGAATAGAAAGAAGTTATAGCTTTATTTAAACTATATTCGTCGCCTAACACTGTCTCGTAGCACGAGTCACTCCGTTGCGTGACCACTGAGGTTAGGAGTACTTTCGTACTACTGTCTGGCCCAGAAGTACTACTGTCTGGCACAGGAGGTGGATCAGTTGCCACTACTTCACCCTGATGTTCCGGGTGACATGTCTCGGGGCACGGTTGCTTCGAGAAATACCTATACAGGTTAGGGATAGGGGATTCACCTCGGAAAAAAATGCGGTTGCCACTACTTGCTTCAGTCTAGTGTTACTGGTGAAGTAGAGATAATATTGCGGCACATTCAAGTAACGAACAAAAATTATAATAAAAGTGAACTCAAACTTCCTTGAAAACTCAAGTACAGTAATTATTATACACAGAACAATAAAAGGAAAATATTAGTTGTCTAATTCAACATACAACAGGTAATATTTGAATTGTGCTGAAGCGAAACCCGAACTCTTATTTATTTTAATAATATGTCTGAAAGAGAGAGATATATACACACATCAAAAGTGTCTAGGGATCAACATATATTTTTGCAATAACTTTTCTCCTGATTGATATTAATTAAAATTTTCTTTAAGGATTCATCAAATAAAGTGTTTTCGTTTGTCACAGTAACGATAAACCAAGTCACCTTTGCATTAATAAAGAAAGGAGAATGCCAACTTTCGGCCTACACAACTTTTATTATTAAACTCACGTTTTCACTATGTTCTTACTCCCAACAATTTAAATATAAACTACAAACTTAAAAAAACATATTTAGTACTTTCCGGAATCGTGTCCAATAAAAAATCATTATAATAAGTAATTAATTTAAGTTCTTGAATTCAAGATTTGAATACCAAAAATGTTGCCAAACTTGTTACTGTAATCGATAACTCTAAATAAATAAAATCCTGCTACTGTAATCGATAATTGTATTGTAAAAATATTTTTTTATTGTTTAGATAGTTTTAAATAAAAAATATACTCTTTACTTATATTTACCGCCTCAATATTCTTTTTTCTTATTTATATTTTCTTAATTAATACGTTCGTCCTATTTTACAGTTGATAGTTTCATAGATTATTATAAAAAAACGAAATTAAAAAAATTGATTATCAATCTTCTACAGCCTCTGTTGTATCAATGCCAGCAAACTACACTAGGGCTGTTAATATCTGCAGATGGGTGATTGAAGTTGTGAATGGGATTTTTAAGTAACAGTTTAAAATATTCCGACACAAGTTCAACAACAGAGCTTCATCACATGTCATGATTGACTTTTCTATAGCTGCTGCCCTAATTAATAGATTTCGACCACCGCTCACAGACAGGTTTGATGCTGCCCAGATATTAGAAATCATCCAATAAAATATGTTCCAAACAAATACTTTAAGTGAGTTTATTATACAAAATAATTATAATAGAAGAAGGGCACAATTCTCAAATATAAATGTTGATAACAGCAATGTTGCTGAGTTTCCCCAGCTAGATTTTCATGATTTGATTTTAATAGCTTGTGGTACCTACCAACTCCGTCAAGCTCGATCTTACTATGGTGAGTACATCCGTTTTAGTGGCCAATATAAGATAGAAGTGTGGAGGGAGGCATCAATCGGTAATCTAAGAGAGCAATTGTCTCTCTCTCAAAGAAGAGCAAAAATTCAAAGTCACCATATAAGAAGAAAAGAATATTTTGTGTACGTTTTGATTGATAATAATTTAAATGGGAGAGAGGCTATAAGTCAATATTATTGCAATTGTAAGGTAGGCAAACGAACTGTGGGATGCTGTTCCCACATTATGACCATTTTATGGTATTTAGGGTGGGCTCGACACCAAAACAATATTGAACCCCCTGCACAGTTTCTTGATGAATTGTTAATCGAATTTGATAATGAAATTGATGATATGATAATGAATGATTATGGTAAAAAAAAAATAAAACTATTCATCAGTTTATTTGTTCTTTAATTTTCTCTGTGTAGAAATGCATAACCTCCAATTTAAAATGTCTGAATAACTTTTTTCTTACAAGTTTAATTTAAAAATAGAAATCACAAACATACTTTTGACATTAAACCACACAAAAAAACGTAAGAATATTCACTGCACACAACAAATTCATATTGAGCCAAAGTTACTATGGAGACTGGGCATTGTCCTTTGCCATTTTCCTAATAAAGGGATATTTGACATTTGAACCACTAACACAAAAGTTCGAAAAAAAGACTGAAATAACAGTTTTCTCTAAAATTTTATTGGGTAACTTAAACAATTAATAATCCGTGTTTCTACCGCGAACACTAACAACACAAGAACATCGGTTTGGCATACTCAAAATGAGTTCATCCAAATCACGCTGTGGAATGGCCGCCCATGTTCGTTGCAACAACAAAAAAAGGTCTTCTTGCGACTGGATACCCTCCATATTCGGCAGAGCTCTTCTCTGTAGCATATCCCATGCATGCTCAATCGGGTTCAAGTCTGGCGACTGAGCAGGCCAGGGCAGGACATTGATGTTAGCTGCGGCGAGAGTCTGTCTTACAACTCTTGCGGTGTGCGGTCGTGCATTATCATGCATTAACTGAAATAAGGGACCGATTTGCACTTGTAGAGGAACGATGACGTCTGATACAATCGTCTCAGCATAAATTTGAGCGTTGAGGTTGCCTCTGATCCAAATCAACTCAGTTCTTCCGCCGATCCAAATACCCGCCCATACCATGATGGTTCCACCACTATAAGGATGGACTTCCTGGCAGGATTTTAATCGCTGTTGGCGTCCAGGGGTTCTCCAATGTCGTATACGTCTTGTATCCGGTCTCATACCAAAACGAGACTCATCAGAAAAGCACACGAAACGCCATTGTTCTTCTCCCCAATTTCTGTGTTCAAGAGCCCATTGATATCGAATCGATTACGATTGTGCATTGCTATAGGTGGTACCCGTAGCGGTCTTCGGGAATGAAGGTTCACTTCATGCAAGCGGTTTCTGACTGTTTGGTCGCTAATTAAGTTCCCTGAAGAGTGATGAAGCCTCACGGCTAACATCATGGCGGTTATTGTTGGAGCTCTTCGAGTTAAGATTTGAATGTATCGGTCTTGTCTCCGTGTGGTGCAGCGATACCGTCCCCCATGGCGCTCAGCCACGATACCAGTGCTTCGGTAACGTGTCCAAAGTCGACTGATAACACTCTGACTTGTATTCAGAGCTAAAGCCACAGTACGTTGCCAGCATTTCTTCCCTGCTTAAATGACGTCGACGCTCCATAATAACGTTGGTTTTAATCAGTAGTAGGGAAACAGTAGCACTAATAATGTCTTCAATGCGTTGTATGTTTTTATAGGGAAAATATTGACAGCTGATTTTCATCTTTTACTCGAATTTGATTCACAGTTCCTGATTCAAATTATGAAATGCACCAAAAAGGATCCATATAAATTTATAAAATCATAAATTTTACAAAGCCACATCTCAATCTCAAGAAATCCGCATAAAAATGCTTGATCCCTAGACACTTTTGATGTGTGTATATGAGACCTTTGACTTGCAGAAAAAATTATTATCCCACTGCAGGGCAAATATTGGAAGTGTAATAACAAATAGAGTAATTCAGGTGTGTACCGACCCCGACGTGCTGAACAAATGTAGTATTGTGAAAGTTAGCACGGCACCTGCGACCCCTCCCCTCACACATATAGGTACCCACCGCCACCTCCGATACTCGGAACTAGCGGCTTGTTTGTGGTTTGGCGAGAATATAGCAGGTGTACCAGCGAGTTCGAGTTCGCAATACTACGTCATAGCCATCGGTCTCGAAAGCGCGATAGCCTTTTTTATACAAATCAATACTCAGATAATACTGAATTCGAAATTAAAAGGAATCCTTATTAATGGCAAAGTGATAGTCATTGTCAGTAATTTATTGTCTATAAGACCTCAATATTATGTAGCTTCAGCAACTTATAACAATATCCAAGTCAAACGGCACTAATTTCAAACATCTCGAATGTTTGAAACAAGCGTTCTTACAGTCGGGCTCAAACTTAGACACAAATACCAATGAAGTAATCACCCTAATTGAATATCTTGGCCGCAGGAACACTACCAATCGGTGCACACAGAAGCTCCACTATATTTTTTCCTAATAATGCCACTCTGACTAGTTTCGTACTCGATTGGTATACAAATAATAAGCTCTTACGTGGCACTCTCGAGCCTATATTAGTATACAATTTGGGTATAGAAATGAACTTCTCGCCAAACAACAATAAAAGAATCTGTGATGAAAAAAAATTATGAGAGAACATCACACTTATATTCCTAGGTCTAGCAGAGTGGTATTAATCCACATTTGATTTTGTTTAATGTAATAAACTAGTGGCAATTCCGCTTGATGATAAGCAGTGATGCAATCGTAGATGGTAAAGCGCACTAGTTTATTATGAATAATCTATATATATAAAAGAAAGTCGTGTTAGTTACATCACTTATAACTCAAGAACGGCCGAACCAATTTGACTGAAAATTGGTAAGGAGGTAGCTAAGAACTGGGAGAAGGACATAGGATACTTATGCCGCTCCCCGTCGTTCCTGTGGGAATAAATGAGCTTCTTTGTTTCGACTTCTACCACACTTTTATGCTACCCTGGTACCTTGAACGTCAAAAAATATGCACAATAAACCTTCTTTCATGTATTATGATTATTTGATAATGATGAATGAATGAGGTTTATTGTTTCGACTTCTCCTACAGTTTTGTGATACCCTGGTACTTTGCACGTCCACAAACTATGCACAATAAAACCTCTTTCATGTATTATGGTGATTTGATAATGATGAATGAGCTTTTTTATTGTTTCGATTTCTCCTACACTTTTATGCTACCCTGGTACCTTGCACGTCAAAAAATATGCACAATAAACCTTCTTTCATGTATTACGATTATTTGATAATGATGAATGAATGAGGTTTATTGTTTCGACTTCTCCTAAACTTTTGTGCTACCCTGGTACCCTGCACCTCCACAAAGTAGGAAACACGTGTCCAGTATTTTTAAGTTAATAATATTATGTACAAAATTTCAAAAAGATATAATAAAAACCACAAAGTTATAATAAGCTTGCTACGAGTATTCTACTTGATTGTCCCAATATAAATATGGTCAAAGATCCGCGCGCGAGCGAGCGCGGTGCGTTGACCTCTAGCGACAGCTGTTGCGCGCGCACAATACTATGATGATGTATCGTAAGCTGCGTGACGCACTCGGTAACTACACTGTAACAATTTCTAAATGTATTTGGGACAAAATATATCAAAATTATTGGAATCGATTCAGTTGCTTATTCACTATCTATATATATAAAAGAAAGTCGTGTTAGTTACTCCACTTATAACTCAAGAACGGCTCCATGGATTTGGCTGAAAATTGGTAGGGGGGTAGCTAAAAACTAGGAAAAGGACATAGGATACCTTTTATCCCGTTCCCGTCGATCCCATGAGAATGAATTAGCTTCATTGTTTCGACTTCTCCTTCACTTTTGTGCTACCCTGGTACCTTGCACGTCCACAAACTATGCACAATAAAACTTCTTTCATGTATTATGATGATTTGTGATAATGATGAATGAATGAGGTTTATTGTTTCGACTTCTCCTACAGTTTTGTGCTACCCTGGTACCTTGCACCTCCACAAAGTAGGAAACACGTGTCCAGTATTTTTAAGTTAATAATATTATGTACAAAATTTCAAAAAGATATAATGAAAAACCACAAAGTTATAATAAGCTTGCTACGTGTATTCTACTTCGTTGTCCCAACATAAATATGGTCAAAGATCCGCGGGCGAGCAAGCGCGGTGCATTGATCTCTAGCGTCAGCTGTTGCGCGCGCACAATACTATGATGATGTATCGTAAGCTGCGTGATGCACTCGGTAACTACACTGTAACAATTTCTAAATTTATTTGGCACAAAATATAACATGGTGTAAAAATTATTGGAATCGATTCAGTTGCTTATTCACTATTTATATATAACTCAAGAACGGCTGAACCGATTTAGCTGAATATTGGTGGGAGGTAGTTAAGAACCCGTCCCCGTCGTTCCCGTGTGACGTGACATAAGACATGGTCCAACTCATTCAAAATGTAAGTCACCAATTCATATACCAAAAATGGTATAACAAAAAGCAAATGACAGCTGAGCATATTTAAAAAAAAGTCTAACCGGTTAAAGCAATCGTTTAAAGCAAAGAATATAAATACTCTCTGCTGGTTTAAAGTTTCTAATAAAAAACCACAAAGCCAACTTCAACTTCAAAATTTCTAATATTGTATTGCTGTGCCATTTATCATCAATAAAAATATCATGCCGTGACCAAGACCATCAAATCTTTCTCGACAAAGCGGTAATGCAAGAGTAAATCGAAACATTCTGAATGAAAGCACTGAAGAAGAACAAGAAATTGCACGTGAAGACCGCCGCCTTAGTATGACTCGACTTCGTGCTTCTCACTCACAAGAGCAAAGGGAGGCGGCAGTCCGTGAAACTGTTCCGTTGACAATGCGAAATCGGCGAACAAACCTCAGAGATCATCATCATCATCATCATCAATCTTTTTATCGTCCCACTGCTGGAGACAGGTCTCCTCTCATGCAGAGAAGGATTGAGTGTAATCACCACGCTTGCTCAATGCGGGGTGGCGATTTCAGACTTATAAAGTCCAGGTTTCCTCAAGATTTTTTCCTTCACGTTCAGTCATTGGTGTCCTAGATATTATACTTAGAGAGTACATATCACTTTAGAAAAGTTACATCGATACTTGCCTGACCTGAAATCGAACCCGCGCAATCATACAAGAGAGGCTGGTGTTTTAACCACTAGGCCACCACGACATCTCAGAGATCAAAGATCAGCTAGATAATTTACGAAGCACAAGTAGAAATTCATTTCTTTCACAAGGTGCTACACTAAATAAATGACAAATAAAAAAATCATGGAATACTTTTTTTTTTATGTACAGTGTTCCTAATTTAAAAAGTAAAAAATGTGATCATATGATATTTATTGCCTTTAAGGCGGAACAAAGTTCGCCGGGTCAGCTAGTCTATATATATAAAAGAAAGTCGTGTTAGTTACTTCACTTATAACTCAAGAACGGCTGAACCGATTTAGCTGAAAATTGTCAGGGAGGTAATTTAGAGCCGGGAGAAGGACATAGGATACTTTCTATGTCACTCCCCGTCGTTCCTTTGGGAATAAATGAGCTTCTTTGTTTCGACTTCACCTACACTTTTGTGCTACCCTGGTACCTTGCACGTCCACAAACTATGCACAATAAAACCTCTTTCATGTATTATGATGATTTGATAATGATGAATGAGCTTTTTTATTGTTTCGATTTCTCCTACACTTTTGTGCTACCCTGGTACCTTGCACGTCAACAAACTATGTACAATAAACCTTCTTTCATGTATTATGATGATTTGATAATGATGAATGAATGAGGTTTATAGGTTTCGACATCTCCTACACTTTTGTGCTACCCTGGTACCTTGCACCTCCACAAAGTAGGAAACACGTGTCCAGTATTTTTAAGTAAAAAAAATCAAAAAGATATAATGAAAAACCACAAAGTTATAAGCTGCTATTCTACTTGGTTGTCCCAACATAAATATGGTCATAGATCCGCGGGCGAGCGAGCGCGGTGCGTTGACCTTTAGCGTCAGCTGTTGCGCGCGCGCAATACTATGATGTATCGTAAGCTGCGTGACGCACTCGGTAACTACACTGTAACAATTTCTAAATGTATTTGGGACAAAATATAACATGGTGTCAAAATTATTGGAATCGATTCAGTTGCTTATTCACTATTTATACAGGGTGGCGCAATAGCACGTGCATTTTTAAAATAATTATTAAAAAATAAATACAAAAGGTATAGTTAAAATAAAACTAAGCAATTATTAAGTGATAACTGAAGTTTATTTTTTAAAAATAACATCATCTAAATGATGACCCTCTCTACGTTGGCACTCCTCTAACCGCAAACGGAAATTACCGAAAACTTTCTAAAGTAGTGCTGGTGTGATTGCTGCCATTTCACCACGAATATTCTCCTTGAGCTGACTGATGTTTCTCGGATTATTGGTGTAGACTTTGTGTTTGAGGTATCCCCACAAAAAAAAGTCAGGAGGCGTCAAGTCTGGACTGCGCGGAGGCCATGGGATATCACCTCTTTTCGAAATCAGTTTGCCAGGGAACATCTGCTTCACAACCGCCATGGAGTCATTTGATGTGTGACTGGTAGCTCCGTCTTGTTGGAACCAAGTCCTAGAGTTCTTTATTCTTGAATTTTCAAGTTCTGGAGCCAAAAAACCATCCAACATCGCAACATAGCGTTCGGTATTAACAGTGATGTTTTGCCCCCGTGCGTTTTCAAAAAAATAAGGACCAATTATT
Organism: Sesamia inferens; assembly: GCA_037179545.1. Taxonomy (NCBI): domain Eukaryota; kingdom Metazoa; phylum Arthropoda; class Insecta; order Lepidoptera; family Noctuidae; genus Sesamia; species Sesamia inferens. The sequence continues at coordinate 30,054,645 of CM073939.1, read as the reverse complement.
CCTTTGGCAGAGATTGCGGCCCAAACTGTCACTTTAGGGCTATGTAACGGTTTTTGATGTTTGACTCTGGGATTCTCACTATTCCAATAACGACAATTTTGGCGGTTTACGAACCCATTCATATGAAAATGTGCCTCATCAGAGAAAAGGATGTTTTCAAAATTTGAAAACCGATTTCATTAGCAAATGTGAGCCGTGCTATGAAGTCAGAGTCTTTCAATTCTTGAGTTAATTGCAGCTTGTATGGATGCAATTTAAGATCCAAGTTTAAAATTCGTTGCAAACTTCGTCGCGATATGTTTAGGACAGACGATCTCTTGCGAGTAGACATTTGTGGATCTTCTCGTACCGACTGCTTAACACTCTCAATATTGTCTTCGGTCCTAGAAGTGCGTGGACGACCTTTTGCGTGTGGTTTAAATGTCGATCCAGTCTCTTCAAATCGCTTTATCCAGATTTTAATTAAATTAGCACTCGGAGCCTCCCTAATTTGCCGTACACCATACTCAGAACAAAATAGTCGCCTGACAACTACGTACGAACGAGAGTTTTCGTAAAATGCGCGCACGCAAAATGCGCGACGCTTCCCGTCGAAGTGACTCATAGTGACTAAAACTTCATGTACCGCGCTACCCAACGATATCGGTCTCCCCTCGCCCACGCCCCTTCTACCCCGCAAAAAAAGATGATGCAATATGCACGTTCTATTGCGCCACCCTGTATATAAACTCAAGAACGGCTGAACCGATTTGGCTGAATATTGGTGGGAGATAGATAGCTAAGAACCCGTTCCCGTCGTTCCCATGTGACGTGATATAAGTGTGGTATAACAAAACGCAACTGACGTGGAATAACAAACCAACTCATTCAAAATGTAAGTCAGCGATTCATATACCAAAAATGGCATAACGAAAAGCAAATGATAGCTGAGCATATTTAAAAAAAAAACTAACCGGTTGAAGCAATTGTTTAAAGCAAAGAATATAAATATTCTCTGCTGGTTTAAAGTTTCTAATAAAAAACCACAAAGCCAACTTCAACTTCAAAATTTCTAATATTGTATTGCTGTGCCATTTATCATCAATAAAAATACCATGCGGCGACCAAGACCATCAAATCTTTCCCGACAATGCCGTAGTGCAAGAGTAAATCGAAACATTCTGAATGAAAACACTGAAGAAGAGCAAGAAATTGCACGTGAAGAGCGCCGCCTTAACGAAGTCGAGTTATAATAATAACTCGACTTCGTTCTTCTCACTCACAAGAGCCAAGGGAGGCGGCAGTCCGTGAAACTGCTCCGTTGACAATGCGAAATCGGCGAACAAACCTCAGAGATCATCATCACCATTATCAATCTTTTTATCGTCCCACTGCTGGGCACAGGTCTCCTCTCATGCAGAGAAGGATTGAGCGTAATCACCACGCTTCCTCAATGCGGGCTGGCGATTTCAGGCTTATAAAGTCCAGGTTTCCTCAAGATGTTTTCCTTCACCTTCAGTCATTGGTGTCCTAGATATACGTAGAGAGTACATATCACTTTAGAAAAGTTACATCGATACTTGCCTGACCTGGAATAGAACCCGCGCACTCATACAAGAGGGGCTGGTGTTTTAACCACTAGGCCACCACGACATCTCAGAGATCAACAGCTAGATAATTTACGAAGCACAGGTAGAAACTCATAATTTCTTTCACAAGGTGCTACAATAAATAAATGACAAATAAAAAATCATGGATTTTTTACTTTTTCAATTAGGAACTGATTTCAATTAGAAATAATAATATTTTTTTTTTTTCATTTACAATGTTCCTAATTGAAAAAGTAATAAATGTGATCAAGTGATATTTATTGCCTTTAAGGCGGAACAAAGTTCGCCGGGTCAGCTAGTATAATATAAATGGTAAACTTCTTTGCTAACAAAAAATTACAGAGATGTTGCATTAGCCCCAAGCTACAAGCCTGTATCTTGGCTACCAATATGGAGGTTTTACTATTTAAACAGTTTAAAAACATATTTAGTAAAAGAGTAAATTAACTTTGCTTCAAATTACTTACTAAAAGCAAAAATAAACGGAATAAAACTAGCAAAACAAAAATAACACTAAAAAAAGAAAACCGCTACTATTATGAAAATGAGTATAAGTGAATCAGTGTGAGTGTGAGTGATCATGGGTTAAGTGAAGGTGTGTGTGATCGTGTGAGGGTGTAAGTTGGGGGTGCAAGTAAGAAAAATAAAGCTATAAAAAGAAAACCGCTACTATTATGAAAATGAGTATAAGGGACTGTGAGTCTGTGTGATCATGGGTTAAGTAAGGGTGTGTGTGATCGTGTGAGAGTGGGTTTGACGGAGTAAGCGTGATTATAATAATAATAATCATTTATTTCAGACAAACGTCCATAAATTACATAAAATGAGATAAATTGAAATTAATAACAATCAAAAAATACATTAATAATCATCAAATGTCAAAAATATATGAAAATAATCAATAAACACAAAATCAGAAGTAAAAATAAAAATCCGAAAACAAAAAATAAAAATAATCACAAATCAAAATTTAAATAACAATATATAATCATTAAAAACTAAAACCACATTAATAAAATCACATTAAATAATAATCACAGGGGCTAGCATGCAACTGCAGCCACCTTCTTAAAAAAGGCGAGTCCCACCGCTCGGACAACACCCTCAGGAACCCATTCGAACTATATATTATGAGTGTGTGAGACAAACTAAAGAATTTTACGTGTCAACAATTATTTAATCAGTGTAATGATCTTTTCTGCTTCGTCATATGACATACTAGCTTTCCGCCCGCGGCTTCGCCTGCGTTAATTTCGGTTTTATCGCGCTTTTTAGATTTCTCTCGCGAATATCAATTTTTTTCGGGATAAAACCCCATTATTTAATCCGGACTTCTAACTTTCCGTCTGCAAAATTTCAAAGCAATCTGTTCAGGAGTTTCGGCGTGAAAGTGGTACAAACAAACTCACTTTCCGATGTATAATATTAGTAAGGATATATTTGGTGTACACATACAAATATTCCAATAATCTCCCTTGGTAACTTGGTGTTTTTTTAGAACCAAAAGTAGCCTATGTTACTCTCCATCTTTTCAACTAACTATATGCCAAAAATCAAGTCGATTCGTTACTTTATTAGGTTATATATATGGACGATATTTGGTGTACACATACAAATATTCCAGTAATCTCCCTTGGGAACTTGATGTTTTTTGGGGACCAAAAGTAGCCTATGTTACTCTCCATCTTTTCAACTAACTGTATGCCAAAAATCAGGTCGATTGATTGCTTAGCTACGGCGTGAAGGAAGGACAAACAAACAAACAAACACACTTTCACATTTATAATATTAGTATGGATATTTGGTGTACACATACAAATATTCCAGTAATCTCCCTTGGGAACTTGATGTTTTTTGGGGACCAAAAGTAGCCTATGTTACTCTCCATCTTTTCAACTAACTGTATGCCAAAAATCAAGTCGATTCGTTACTTTATTAGGTTATATATATGGACGATATTTGATGTACACATACAAATATTCCAGTAATCTCCCTTGGGAACTTGATGTTTTTTGGGGACCAAAAGTAGCCTATGTTACTCTCCATCTTTTCAACTAACTTTATGCCAAAAATCAGGTCGATTGATTGCTTAGCTACGGCGTGAAGGAAGGACAAACAAACAAACAAACACACTTTCACATTTATAATATTAGTATGGATATTTGGTGTACACATATAAATATTCCAGTAATCTCCCTTGGGAACTTGATGTTTTTTGGGGACCAAAAGTAGCCTATGTTACTCTCCATCTTTTCAACTAACTGTATGCCAAAAATCAAGTCGATTCGTTACTTTATTAGGTTATATATATGGACGATATTTGATGTACACATACAAATATTCCAGTAATCTCCCTTGGGAACTTGATGTTTTTTGGGGACCAAAAGTAGCCTATGTTACTCTCCATCTTTTCAACTAACTGTATGCCAAAAATCAGGTCGATTGATTGCTTAGCTACGGCGTGAAGGAAGGACAAACAAACAAACAAACACACTTTCACATTTATAATATTAGTATGGATATTTGGTGTACACATACAAATATTCCAGTAATCTCCCTTGGGAACTTGATGTTTTTTGGGGACCAAAAGTAGCCTATGTTACTCTCCATCTTTTCAACTAACTATATGCCAAAAATCAAGTCGATTCGTTACTTTATTAGGTTATATATATGGACGATATTTGGTGTACACATACAAATATTCCAGTAATCTCCCTTGGGAACTTGATGTTTTTTGGGGACCAAAAGTAGCCTATGTTACTCTCCATCTTTTCAACTAACTTTATGCCAAAAATCAGGTCGATTGATTGCTTAGCTACGGCGTGAAGGAAGGACAAACAAACAAACAAACAAACAAACACACTTTCACATTTATTATAATAGTATGGATATTTGGTGTACACATACAAATATTCCAGTAATCTCCCTTGGGAACTTGATGTTTTTTGGGGACCAAAAGTAGCCTATGTTACTCTCCATCTTTTCAACTAACTGTATGCCAAAAATCAAGTCGATTCGTTACTTTATCCATACTTCCCGCCGTCCTGAAAATGAAGTTGAGAATTTGAACTTTTAAGTATTTTTCCCGGAGTCAGTGACCCCAAAGGGAGAAACGGTTTTCTCATTTTGCGCTTTTTTATTAACACGTTGTACATGTGAAAAAAAGATTTATTGAGTAGATAAAGCGTGAAGAAAACAGTTAAAGAGGTAACAGTTAAAGAGGATCCCGCGGGAACAGTAGATACTTTCTTCCGGGATAAAATGTATCCTATATCCTTCTCCGTACCACAGACTAAGTTAAAGAGGTAACAAACATATAAATAATTACACTGTTAGTAGCCCGCCCGTGTTAATTTAGATCCCACGGGAACAGATAAAAGGTGTCCTATGTCCTTTCTCGTTCCGCAGACTATGTGTATGCAAATATTAAATATTATTAAATAATTATATTGTTATTTCTTGCCCGTGGCTCCGCCCGTCGTTGCTCCGTCCGCGTTAATTTCGATCCCACGGGAACAGTAGCTACTTTCTTCCGGGATAAAATGTGATATCCTTCCCCGTACCCTAGACTATGTGTATGCAAATTTTCGTGATGATCGGTGCAGTAGTTTAAGCGTGAAGAGGTAACAAACAAACAAACAAACAAACAAACAAATAAACAAACAAACAAATAAACACACTTTCGCATTTATAATATTAGTTGGGATTTAGTAACCAGGATGTTAGTGTATTTTTTATTTGTTTACGAGTGCAATTTCTTATATTGCACTGTTTGTGTTGGAAAGATTATTACTGGTTAGTAAACACAACCTAAACCTTGAAGGAATAATATGTCACTGTTCAAAATTAGAAACGTCAACGTCTCTTTTCGTTTGTTCATGGCTCGTACGCTTTAGTATGTGATCGCCGTTGAACTGTAATAAATCTGCTGAAATATCCGTTATATTTTTCATTTACCAAGATAATTTCCAACATGGTAGCAGAGCGTGGTTGGTAAAAGTGAAAAAAAAAATACTCATATTTTGGCGAAAATCATCATACTTGGAATAATTACCGGCACGAGGTGGCGTGACCCGGCATTCAAGAAAGATGGCTTCACCGGCGATCGGGCAAATCGGTGTTGAGAAACTGAAAGGTGCAGAGAACTACTCAACGTAGAAATTCACAATGCGCATGTTGCTTATCCACGAGGAATTATGGAATTGCGTGGAAGCAGAACCCAAAAATGATTGTGACAGGAAAAAGGTTGACAAAGCGTTGGCTCGCATTGCGCTTTCCGTGATACCGGCGGTAATCCCGTATATTCGTGCAGCGAAGAGTGCACATGAAGCGTGGAAAATACTGCAAAAAGCCTATGAGGGACGTGGCCTGAGCAGAAGACTAGGTTTGTTGCGTAGTCTCTTCAGTACTAAGCTGTCGGAGAATAGCTCAATTGAAGTCTATTTAAACAAAATAAGAGAGATTTCACATCAAGTTAATGAGATTGAATCGCCACTAGACGACGAATTCATTGCAGTTATCATGCTGAGTGGGCTCACAGATGACTACGACCCACTAATCATGGCGATTGAGCATTCAACTACCAAACTGTCTACGGATATCATCTCCAAAAAATTACTACAGGAAACCCAAAGACGGGAAGAAAAAACTGAAGAAACAGCACTCATCGCACAGAAGCAACCTAAGTGTTTTGGTTGTGGTACCAGGGGACATATGATAAGGTACTGTCCGAAGAAAAAAGGAACAGCCAAAGTACAAAACCAAGGGAATGACCCACCGACCCAGAAAAAACCAGCGAAGAAGTCAGCGAGGAACAAGGGCCTTCTGACAGCTCTCTCGGTGAAAATTAATAGTGACGTGTGGTACATAGACTCTGGAGCGACGAATCATATGTGTAATAATGAAAAAGTGATGGTGAAGTGCAACCGTAGTAAATCCGTAGATGTCAGCTTAGCAAACGGTGAAAAGTTATCAACCGCGGGCTTAGGGGAAGTGCAGATTAATTTGAAAGACTGCGTAAGGACAATAAGTGATACTTATTATGTGCCTAATTTAAGTACTAACCTATTTTCTGTTAGTGCTATGACTAAAAAGGGATATGTTGTCACTTTTAATAGTAATTCATGTACTATTTATCACAACGATGAAATTTTAGCTACAGGTACTCAAGTTAATGGTATCTATCAGCTTGATGCTGTGTCAGACAACGGCTGTGCTGTGGAACAGTAGTGTACTATGGTGGCATCAGCAGCAGTCGACTCATCATCCCAGGAGTTGTGGCACAGACGTCTAGGCCACCTAAATTCCAGAAGTATGCAACTACTACATAAAGGTATGGCAAATGGCATTTCTTTTAACACTTCTAATTTTCAGCAGTGTGTTTCATGTGTAGAAGGGAAGCAGAGTAGACTTCCTTTTCCCAAAAGGTCGTGTAGTAGAGCTACAGAGGTACTTGGTCTGGTTCATACAGACCTTTGTGGTCCCATGCAACAGCCGTCTCTAGGTGGTGCTAAATATTTTCTCAGTTTTATAGACGATTACACAAGGAAGCAGTTTATATATTTTTTGAAATCGAGAGATGAGACATTTCAATATTTCAAACAATTTAAAGCCGTTGTTGAAAATGAAACAGGAAAGAAATTAAAAGTACTTCGAAGTGATAGAGGCGGAGAATATATGAGTTCTAAGTTTCAGCAACATCTCAAGACATGTGGAATCAAGCATCAGAAAACGATACCAGACTGTCCACAACAAAATGGTGTTGCAGAACGCACCAACAGGACCGTTATAGAGAAGGTCAGATGTCTGCTGCGAGATGCTGGACTTGGAATGAAGTTCTGGGCCGAGGCGGTCAACACAGCAGTTTACCTAAAGAACAGAAGTCCTACGAAAGCTGTTGCTGGAGTAACCCCTGAAGAAAAATGGACTAGTAAAAAGGTAAATCTAAACCATTTAAGAATTTTTGGTTGTGTTGCATATTCTATTGTGAAGAATAGAAGGAAACTTGATTCTAAATGCAAACCATACATATTTATAGGTTATAATGAAGAGTCCAAGGGATACCGACTAATTGATCCTGATAACCCCACAAAATGTGTCAATTCTCGTAATGTTACATTTTTTGAAAATAAATTCTGTAACAAAAACATGTCACATGATGAAAATGTTGGTCAGGATATATAATTGTTGACTTCAACAATCTGAATCCAGATGAAATTCAGCAATCAGAGTTATCCACTGTGAGTTCTGATGTTTCTGATGACATGAAATTATCACAGAATGAGCAAAGAATCAGCACATACACAATAGATGACTCTGAGAGCGATGACCTAAGTGTTGAAACAGAGAATTGTTCGGATGAAACATATATTCCAGGTGAAGACTCAATAGCTGAGGCAGAGCGTCTGATACCTCCTATGAAGAAGCTCCTGAGTCTCCCCTGCAGGTCAATTTTGTGGGACCGGTCGACAGTAACCCTGATGATCCTCAGACTGCAACCGAGGCGCTGAATGGACCAGATTCAGACAGCTGGAGAATGGCAATGACTGATGAGTATAATTCATTTATTAAAAATAAATGTTGGACTCTGACACAACGTGACCCAAGCCATAAGCCCGTTCAATTTAAATGGATTTTTAAAAGGAAGTATGGTGCTGATGGTGAGCTATTGAAGTTTAAAGCTCGTTTGGTTGCAAAAGGGTATACACAAAAATATGGAATAGATTATCAAGATACCTTTTCACCGGTAGTGCGGTACTCAACAATCAGGATGCTGCTTGTAATGGCAGCTGAGTATAACTTAGACATTGAACACCTGGATGTGAAAACAGCGTTCCTAAATGGAGACCTGGAAGAAACAGTATACATGGAGCAGCCAGAATGTTTCAAGGTCAAAGGGAGTGAAGAAATGGTATATAAGCTCAATAAGGCTGTTTATGGACTAAAACAGGCATCCAAATCTTGGTATAACAAGATTACCAAGGTTCTATGTAACAAGTTGAAGTTTAACCGCTTGATTTCCGAGCCCTGTGTTTACTTTAAGAGTGAAAATGGATTGATGATTATCATAGCATTATATGTAGACGATCTGATTGTATTTTCTTCTCCAAATTTCCCAGGGAAAGATAATATGAAGAAAAAATTACAGGATGAGTTTGACATCACTGATCTTGGGCCAGCTCGACATATAATTGGAATGAAGTTGATGAGAAAAGATGATAAAATTTACCTCAATCAATCGAACTACATACAGAAGATATTGAAGAAGTTTCGAATGGAGGATTGTAATGCCATTACAACAACCATGGAGACAGGACTGAAACTTGCCAAAGAACCTAAGCAAGAAGGAACATACGACTACAGAGGTTTGATAGGTTCGCTAATGTATGTAGCAGTTTGTACAAGGCCAGATATAAGTCATGCAGTCAGCTATCTCAGTCAATTCAACGATTGCTTTGGCGAAAGCCACTGGAAGGCTGCCAAAAGAGTCCTACGTTATTTGAAAGGTACAATTAACTTAAATCTTGTTTTTTCTAAAACAGGTATGAATATTTCAGCTTATGCCGATGCGGACTGGGCGTCAGACAACATAGACCTTAAGTCATACACAGGTTTTGTTTTTACTGTTGGTGAGTCCGTCGTCGCTTGGGAGAGTCGTAAGCAACGCACTGTTGCTTTGTCCAGTACTGAGGCGGAGTATATGGCGTTGTCTGACACATGTAAGCAGGCTCTTTTCATTAGGCAGTTCATTTTTGAAATATTTGGTACCAAGCCTAAAATAACGATTTATAATGATAATCAGTCGGCTATAAAACTGTGTAAAAACTTTATGTTTCATTCTAGAACAAAGCACATTGACATACGTCATCACTTTATTAAGGAGATTGTAACTAAAGGTATTGATGAAATTAAATACTTGTCAACTGTAGTTATGTTAGCGGATGTACTAACCAAAGCACTTTGTAAAGAAAAACATAGTCAGTTTGTAAGCCAGATGCTTACTGTGATTTAATTTTTGTTTTGTTGGTTTTATAACTGAACATATTTTATTGAGTTTGTTTTAGTTAATAAAACTAACATGTGATAATGTATTTTAGTTCGAGTCTTATGTTTTATGCGAGTTTGTTTTGATAGACTTAACCGTGTAACTTATATGTAATACTGATGTATGTTAATTATTGAGATATGAGCCATAGGTAGTAAATATACCTTTGTTGTTTTTCTTTTATATTGTGAAATATAGTTCAGCTTGTGTTTAAGGGCTAGTGTTGGAAAGATTATTACTGGTTAGTAAACACAACCTAAACCTTGAAGGAATAATATGTCACTGTTCAAAATTAGAAACGTCAACGTCTCTTTTCGTTTGTTCATGGCTCGTACGCTTTAGTATGTGATCGCCGTTGAACTGTAATAAATCTGCTGAAATATCCGTTATATTTTTAATTTACCACGATAATTTCCAACAGTTTGATCACCGCATTATAGACGTGTACATGTAGAAAATGAGGAAGTCTTTGTGCATATGCGGATTTTACTGGGAAATTTGAGACTCTGAAATTGCGTTTCGCCTATGAACTGCTTAAATCACGCCTTTTCGAAATTTTATGTTCGTCTTTGTTCTATGTTACTGGTTTGGTTTCCGCACTCAGTCCCATCAGTGGACCATTGTGCGTGTGTTCGTCTTTGTTGTTGCGGTCGGTATATACAGTTTTCTTACGCTCAGGAGGGAAACTTTTGTGAACAGGATTTCTGTGGGAAAACGGTATGGTTTATGTAATAAAGTTTTGAGTACTGCGCGTTGTGCTCTTTCGAAGATTAATAGATGAGATTTTGACGCTCCTCCCCAGATTATAATGCAATATTTTATTAACGACATAAAACTATATAGACGAGATTCTTTAGATCCACTGGTGCATAATTCCTTATCATTTTCATTATGTAGCTTTGTTTCCGAACGCGTTTAACAAGCTCCCTAATTTAAGATTTGAATGAAAGGTGTTGCTCTATAATAACTCCTAAGTATCTTATTTCATCTACTCTGTCGATATTATTGCATGAATATTGACGATTACTGTTACTAAAATTGTTATGGCAATCTTCTTCGTGAATCTTTAAATTCCACACTGGTATTTTGGTAACGAGAGTTTTTCTGAAGATAACGTATTTTGTCTTTTTTATGTTTAATGTTAGCAAATGTTTGTTAAGCCAGTTGGCAATCCTGGTCGTTCCTGCTTCTACTTTCTATATATTCTTTGTAAATATTGAAAAGTGTTGGGCCAAGAATACTCCCCTGCGGGACTTCAAAGCTGATTTCCTGTTCGTCACTGATGTTCAGATAGCCTTGAAGCCAGACAAGTGTTTTTCCTTTATACCTAGTCTTTGAAGTTTTCTCAGAAGGATAGAAATGGAGATGGTGTCGAACGCTTTAGCGAGGCCTAAGAATATTTAAAAACAGCGTTCACCACCATCTGTATGTTTAGATATTATGTTTGTCAGCAGTTCGACCGCATCGGTAGTCGATTTTCCTTTTCTAAAGACAAATTGCCTTTCTGAAAGATGTGAGTGATTTTCTAGTTCATTCACTAAACGGTTATTCTACGATTTGAGGAGTTAATGGAAAAGATCGGTAGCATTATTGTACAAAAGCACAGTGTCGAGGTCATGTCGTGTAAGTACGATGAAAAAAATATTCAACTATTAGAAGAAAAGTTGGAACAATTTGAGCGTAAATCTCGCTCAACGGGCATTGAAATCAGAAACATACCCAAGACCGATAAAGAGACAAAGGAAGATCTTTGCAGTCTAGTGGCCAATATGGGAACGTCACTGAAAGTAGATATCGAAAACTCTAAGACAAAAGATATTTACCGACTTAAGTCAAAAGACAAATCCCACCCAATCATTGTGGATTTTACCACGACTCTCACTAAAGAAAAAGTCATCAGTGGAGTTAAAAATTTCAATAAATTAAAGAAAATTAAATCATCTGCAAAAAACTCATTTTTCTATACAAGTGGACGAGTCAACGTTACCCAGTAATGAAGCATTACTATTGGCATATGTCCGATTTATTGTTGAGGAAGAAATTCACGAAGAATTGCTATTTGCCAGAACTTTGGAGACTGACACTAAAGGCGAATCAATATTTAATGTCCTGAGTAATTTTTTTTACGGAAAAATCGATCCTATTTACAAACATTATTTCAGTGGCAACAGACGGAGCTCCTGCAATGGTCGGGCGATATCGTGGGTTTATAAGTCGTCTCAAAAGAATTATACCAGGACTTACAGCTATTCATTGCGTAATCCACCGACAACATCTTGTGGCAAAACATTTAAGTGACAGGTTGAACCAATCTCTTCATTTTGTAATAAAAGCTGTCATCAAAATCAGAAGCAATGCATTGAATACGCGTTTATTTGCTCAATTGTGCGACGAAAATGATGAAGACTTCCAACGACTGCTCTTACATACTGAAGTACGCTGGTTGTCGAAAGGTGCATGCTTAACGAGATTTTACTCTGTTTTCGATTCCATATTAGAGTTCTTAGAAAGTAGAGATCCAGATTTAAAAGAAAACTTCATCAAATTCAAAGCAGACATTGCGTATTTGACAGATTTGTTTAAAAAATTTAATGATATTAACTTGCAGTTACAAGGGGACAGCCTGAATTTAATAAAAACAAAGGGGATAATTGCGGCTTTTCTTGGGAAATTGAAATTTATGAAGCAAAACATTAGTCGGCGCGAATTCTCTCCATTTCCAAACTTGTCGCAGGTAGAATGTATTAATGAGGATATCCATACCTACAGTCAACATTTAAGTACCCTGCATGATGACTTCAAAACCAGGTTTGAAGATATACTGACGATGGATATACCACCATGGATCATAAATCCATTTGATGAAACGGAAGTGGCCAATGTTGTATTACAAGAGGAGCTGCTCGAGCTAAGCACTAATAAGGAGCTGAAGGTGAAATTTAGAAAAGGCTACCCAACATTTTGGCTGCAAGCAGAAATACCCGAAAAATATCCTGGACTGTGGGAAATCGCAAGGAAATTTTTAATAGCTTTTCCCTCGTCATACCTTGTCGAAAGGAGTTTTAGTGCCGTTACAAACCTCTTAACAAAAAAAAAGGAGCAAATTAAACATCACAGAGCGGGGGGATTTGCGGTTATTGCTGACAAAAATAAAGCCAAACATTGATCGTTTGCTGACACTCCATCAGATACATCCTTCCCATTAATTAAAATTATGACCTGAACCTATATTACCTTAATATTTTTTTCTTGTAATTCTATTCTTTTAATAAATAAAGTGATATAAAATGTACCATTTTTCGTTTTTATTTTACATATCGGAATATAGGGACAGAACTCAGAAGTGACACAATTTTTATTTTTTGGCGACTTTAAGAATGTGGTAGAAATGTAGCAGCAGGGGGTCCACCGAAACCAGTAAAATTTTGAAAATGGTCCACGAGAAAAATAAGTTTGGGAACTACTGGTTTAGATCTTAATATATCTCCAACCCTTATAAACAGTACATATACAGTAATCAATGAGGAAGCCTTAACCCAGGACATCCTAAAAATCGATCTAACTCCGATATTCCAGTCTAATGATCCTGAATTCTCTATCAACTACCTAACCAGCTCAATACAGGCCGCAACAAATAATAATACTGTTGTTGTCAAAATATCAAGGCGTAAAAGGATCGTCAAACCATGGGTAACTCCTGGGTTATTGAGGTATATGAGGAATAGAGACAGACTACACTATGAATTGAAGTCCTCACCAGATAATGAAACTCTAAAGTCAAACATGACTATGAGAAATCGGAGGTTGAAAAAACAAAAAACGATCGAAAAAAGCTCTGGAAAGTTCTTAAAGAGACCTCTAGCTTGAATAAAGTCCCTAGTCACCTGAACCATCTTCTCAAGGTTGGCTCCTTACCTGAAAAAACTCTGGACTCCATAAATAAGTTTTTTGTAAATATAGGCCGGACCTTATCTGAAGAATGCTTGAACCTTCACAATACAGTTGATGCTGCATCCCTGCTATTGACGGATTCCCTCTATACTAGTACTCAACTAAACTCATTTGTGTTAGAGGAAGCGGATGAAGATGAGGTCTTTCGTCTGGTGATGAGTCTAAAGACAGAATGTGCGGTGGGCTGCGATAATGTGTCAAATAAATTTTTGAAGAAACACGTTCAGTTCTTTGTTCCGGCGCTTACTTAAATTTTTAATCAATGCCTTCAGACGGGTCAGTTCCCATCCCAATTGAAAAGTTCTAAAGTCCGCCCGATTTTTAAAGGATGTGATAAAAACCACATCTCTAATTATGGCCTAATCTCAATTCTAGCCGCTATCTCAAAACTCCTGGAACAGATAATTAACAATAGACTCACAAAATACCTGGAAAAAAATATATTGCTTGCAAACAATCAGTTTGGCTTTAGAACAAATAGATCTACCGATGATGCTGTTTATTATTTAACTAAATATGCTAGTACTAACTTAGACAGAGGGCGAAAATGCTTAGCTATCTTTCTCGACCTAAAAAAAGCATTCGATACTATTTCTATTCCCATCTTAATTACCAAGCTGGAAAAGCTTGGAGTGAGAGGAATTCAACTCCGGATTTTCGAAAGCTATCTAACCGGGCGGACGCAGTGTGTTCGAATAGGGCGTCATGTTAGCGCTGATCTTCCAGTGTCTTTTGGCATTCCCCAGGGCAGTATTTTGGGGCCTACTCTCTTTCTTATTTACATAAACGGTCTTACTAGCATCATTGTGCCCAAAGGCGACATCATATCTTACGCTGATGACACAGCTCTTTTTTATTCCAATACCTGGGATGAGGCCCTTAATGCTGCGCAGAATGCGTTTAATGTAGTGAACCAATGGCTCAGGCTTCATCTTTTGATCTTGAATACTGTTAAAACGAAATACCTAACTTTCAGTATACGGCAACCAACACAAGCAGGGAGCAACTATAACATAGTTCCTCACCAATGTTCCCTAGACACACACTGTACATTTAATCAATAAAATATTTAGGGATCCTCTTTGACTGCCATCTCAGTTTCAAAGATCACATAAAATTACTCAGCGCTCGAGTCAGAAAACTTATTTATGAGTTTAAGAGGCTGCGTCATGTGGTTGATCCTATGTTATTGAAACAAATCTACTTTGCCTTGTGTCAGTCAGTTTTAAGGTATTGCATTTCATCATGGGGAGGAGCTCCAAAACTATAATTGAACCTACTGAGATTGCTCAACGTACAATACTAAAGATTTGCGCTTACAAGCCTTGACTATTTTCCACGACGTTGCTTTATAAATACTGTGAAGTACTTACGGTAAGACAACTCTATATACTGACAGTAGTTCTAAGGCAACATCGAATCATAGCATATGACCCCAACTACAAACATAGGCGTAGAAAACAAATAGTTTGCACACGTGAACATAAACCTGAAACTTCCTTTATCAGAAGATTCTTTGTATTTTTTGTATTTTTGGGTCCCCATGTCTATAAAATCAATAAAATCAACTACATTCTAGACGTTTACCCTCTCACTAGGGATCGTTGTAAAGACAGAGTGAAGAAATACTTGCTGACCTTAACATATGATGACACTGAAAAATTGTTATAAACTAGCACTTGACCGCATTCCCGCCTGATGGTAAGCAGTGATGCGATCGTTGATGGTAAAACGCGCTAGTTTATTAAGAGCCTATTCACTCAGAAAAACTGAGTGAATAGGAAGGAAGACGGCAGTTGAGCGAGGTGATGCAATGTTAAACCCAACAACCAGACCAACGATGCTGCGCCAAAGGGAGATTGATTTGAAGACCCTCCACGACCAAACTCCCAACACAACAACATTAGGCGCATCGTACCCGGCACACATCGCAACACAAGTGCTCAGACCCGTCCTCCGAACGGCTTCACTAGACATCATGCCGGAACACGACAAATCGCTTGGCGGCAAGGCTTTGTCTGGTGGGTGGTAACTTCTGCCGACGGCCGACGTCTCAGGTACCTCCATTTACTGCCGACGGCCGATGTCTCAGGTACCTCCACTTACTGCCGACGGCCGATGTCTCAGGTACATCCACTTACTGCCGACCGCCGACGTCTCAGGTACCACCACATACTGCCGACGGCCGACGTCTCAGGTACCTCCATTTACTGCCGACGGTCGACGTCTCAGGTACATCCACTTACTGCCGACGGCCGATGTCTCAGGTACCTCCACTTACTGCCGACGGCCGACGTCTCAGGTACATCCACTTACTGCCGACGGCCGATGTCTCAGGTACCTCCACTTACTGCCGACGGCCGACGTCTCAGGTACATCCACTTACTGCCGAGGGCCGATGTCTCAGGTACATCCACTTACTGCCGAGGGCCGATGTCTCAGGTACCTCCACTTACTGCCGACGGCCCGACGGGCGACGTATCAGGTACCTCCACTTATTGCCGACGGCCGACGTCTCAGGTACATCCACTTACTGCCGACGGCCGATGTCTCAGGCACCTCCACTTACTGCCGACGGCCGACGTCTCAGGTACATCCACTTACTGCCGACGGCCGACGTCTCAGGTACCTCCACTTACTGCCGACGGCCGACGTCTCAGGTACATCCACTTACTGCCGACGGCCGATGTCTCAGGTACCACCACATACTGCCGACGGCCGACGTCTCAGGTACCACCACATACTGCCGACGGCCGACGTCTCAGGTACCTCCATTTACTGCCGACGGCCGATGTCTCAGGTACCTCCATTTTCTGCCGACGGCCGATGTCTCAGGTACCTCCACTTACTGCCGACGGCCGATGTCTCAGGTACATCCACTTACTTCCGACGGCCGATGTCTCAGGTACCTCCACTTACTGCCGACGGCCGTTGTCTCAGGCACCTCCACATACTGCCGACGGCCGACTTCTCAGGTACCTCCACTTACTGCCGACGGCCGACGTCTCAGGTACATCCACTTACTGCCGACGGCCGACATCTCAGGTACCTCCACTTACTGCCGACGGCCGACGTCTCAGGTACATCCACTTACTGCCGACGGCCGACGTCTCAGGTACCTCCACTTACTGCCGACGGCCGATGTCTCAGGTACCTCCACTTACTGCCGACGGCTGACGTCTCAGGTACCTCCACTTTCTGCCGACGTACGAGTCCTCTCACCAGTACTTGGAGCTTTTAAAAAGCGCGTTCATTGTGCCCTGCATACTGTACATAATGTACACACGATAACGATGGTCACTATGAGTTGTCTCTCGTTAGTAGTTCAAGTTATCTCAATGTCTGCCCGGCGTGACCAATCAGAGCAGAGAGATCGTGTGCATTGTGTCTTTTTTAGTATGTGTAAGTACTAAATAAATATATTTTATTTCTTTTAAAAATCAAATATTTTTTTATTATATTTATTGAACAAAGTTTGAAGGATTGCTTTCAATAATTGCGAGCTGGTCGTAAAATGAAAGACAAATATTCTGTGATTGGTTAAATCAAATTAAAAATGGTTCTCGATAAATAAGCGATCGCGTCGAATATGGCTGCCACGGCCGGTGCTCCTCCGAGCGACGTTTGAGTTTACTTTCACACTCAATTCCGAAATTTACTAATTTGAAATTTAGTAGTTCGAGCCGCATTATCTTATACCGATGCGGGTATTATATGCTCTTTCCTCCGTGTAAAAATTGTCTTCGTTTAATATATTTATATACAAAATTCGATAGAGTCGGAAGCCCTAAAAAGCATAGCTGATAAGTGTTAACAGAAAATGAAAACAATTTGGTGGGACTGATTGGCACAATCTATACTAATATATAAAGCTGAAGAGTTTGTTTGTTTGTTTGAACGCGATAATCTCAGGAACTACGGGCACGATTTGAAAAATTCTTTTTGCGTTGTATAGCCCATTAATCCAGGAAGGCTTTAGGCTATATAACATCATGCTGCGACCAATAGAAGCGGAGCATAACTAAATCCACGCGAACGAAGTCGCTGGCGGCAGCTAGTGTCTATACATATATAAACAAAGCGATTCGTCGTGGCCCGGCATGATGTCTGGTGAAGCCGTACGGAGGACGGGTCTGAGCAGTTGTGTTGCAATATGTGCCGGGTACGATGCGCCAAATGTTGTTGTGTTAGGAGTTTGGTCGTGGAGGGTCTCCAGATCAATCTTCCTCTGGGTTAAACATTGCATCACCTCGCTCAACTGCCATCTTCCTTCCCATTCGCTCAGTTTTTTGAGGGAATAGGCTTATTAAACTAGCCCGCTTTACCATCAACGATTGCATCACTGCTTACCATCAGGCGGGATTGCAATCAAGCACAGTTTATAATTAATAAAAAAAGTTTATTACTGTAAATCGTTTAGTAAACATCGTAATTAAACATACAATTAAACAGTGCTGGCAGGGAGATTATTTATAAGGTGTACAGCGAATGTCTAGCAGAACTCTATGCGCACACTATTCTTTCCGATCTTGACAATTTTTATCAAAGGACCGTTGATATAAAGGTACGTAATAGTTTGTTTTGTTATTTTTATTATGTTGAATTCGTACCCAGCGAGTTAAAATAGGTTCGATGATACTTTGGTGTCTTTTGGTGTGCCTCAGGGAAGTATATTAGGTCCCACGCTTTTCCAAATCTATATAAACGACCTCTGTAAGTTGATGCTACCTGATGGAAAGATCTATATCTTTCCATCAGGTATCATCATAGACATATGCCGACGACGCAGCAATTGTAATTCTTGGGCCCAAGTGGGACGAATTGCAAACTAAGGCTGAAACAGCTCTAACATCTGTGATGACCTGGCTACATTAAAACATGTTGACGTTAAACCTGAATAAAACTCATTACATGTGATTGACTACCCCCCCATAGGTAATCTATTACAGCACACTCATGCCAAAATTGGCGGATATCATGCGCTTGTGCTGCCATTGCTAGAACTAATAAAGTGAAATATCTGGGGGTGCATATAGATGAGAGGCTGTGATGGGATAAGCAGCTTGATGTTCTAACCACCCGAACTATTCGTCTGATTCACATTTTTAAATGTCTGCGATAATCGGCTGATTGTAACATTCTCAAGATGGTTTACCTTACTTTGTGCCAGTCAGTCCTCGGATACTGTATAACCGTGTGGGGTAGAGCAGCGAAGACTTTTATTCTGAGAGCCGAGAGAGCCCAAAGAGCTGTGCTAAAGGTGATAATCGGGAAACCTTTTAGATACCCCACAGCAAAGCTCTATTCTGACTGCAAAGTTCTGGTGGTACGTCAGCTGTTTGTTTTGCGATCTGCTCTCAGAGTCCATGGCTTTCTACTCCCACCTGACCCTAGAAAGCGTACATATGTTGCCCCAAGTGTAAAACACAAAACCTCTTTTGCAAAATATCAATACTATGTGTTAAGTTCTCACAAATACAAAACTGTACATAAAAATCTAAATATTATATACCTAAATAAATTCGATTTGAAATTTAAAATTGAATCCCTATTGGCATACATCGCTTATTAATTACCATATAACAAACATTATTCAATTTGGAACTTAAACTCTACGTATAAATAATAAACACACAACACATACACTATCCAATAAAACTTACATTACACTTACTGTATGATCTGTTGCTAGATCACACATTAGTTTTAGATGATGTGGGCAGAATACAATGAAAAATGTTGATTTTATATAAGCTACTATATTGTTCCAAATTTATAGTTAAAATGAGCTAATGGACTGATGTGTGTGAATTGAGTGACACGTGGCCTTTGCTGGCCGTAATGAGAACGCGACGACTTGATGGCTCGACGCGAACTGATGATTATTATGAAGTAAAATGAATGCGAGGCGTAAATGCTGACGAAGCTTTGCTGATGTGCGGTTGTACCGTACACTTACGAACACACATACTCTCTTTACTCCATACATCATACTATTTTTGTAATTAAATATATAATAACTTAAATAACTTTAATAAATAAAATATCAAATTTTACATAATCATCATAGTAACAATATTAATTAATTTTGAAATAATCTTTTTTTTCCTCGAATTAACTCCAACTTCGTCAAAATTAGGAAAAATTTAAAAATGTGACATCATTTTCGGCGTTATCATCGTTTGATTCTTTATTGGATATTAATGCATAAATTTATGCTCGATGTTTGGCGGCGCTCGTCTGTGAAGCCGCTGCGCGGCGAGCTTTAAGGCGTCCTCAAAGAAAAAACTAGGGATTTACAATTTTTTGAGCAATAACGTTTTTTATCGCTATTAATAGAAACTTGTACCAGCAGCCTAATAGGCGAACACATTTTTGTCAAATGATTGTGACTAGTTGAGATCGTTTGGACCGTAGTTGATATAATTTTAGTGTAAAACAATGCTGGTTGAATGATTTATTGTAAAAACAGATTACCTAATGATAAAAGTACTTTCGTTTCATATCGATAAATTAGTACTAATAACAATATTATAACACAAGTACCTATTAGTAAACAGAAAGAAGTAGGTCTTATGAAATACTCTTTTAGTAAAGTATTATAAGCAATGTAAAGCATTTTAACGGTCAATATCATCGACATTCAGACAGAAACTGTAATTAAAACTTTGGCATGTTATTGAATTTTGTGAAATATTGAATCCATGCATGAGATTTGCAATACTAAATCGATACAATAACAGTTACGAGTAAATCGTATCGATCGATCCGTCAATATTTTGAATACTTACATATCTCCACTCAAAGAATACCGCCAGTGCACCTGTGTACCTGTTATTTTTATGATTTTTAAGCTATTGCATAGCTTCTATCGCGGGCCTTGAGCGCGGGGACCGAATCCAGAAATTCCGTAACGAAAAAACCTCACGCTCCCCACTCCGACGGGCACGGAGGTGTGGCTTGAAGGCCGTACATCGTCTAACGTCGTTTCAGTTCGGCAGTCTTCGACACGGTATGTTTGTGTGCGTGCGACTACATCTTTTGAAAACAATTTATAGATTTTCAAAAAGAGCATGCATATTGCAGGGCGCGAACTCAGTTCTACACACTTGCCATGTTACTGATAGTCGCGATGTGCTAAACTTGTGATTAATTTTCTCTCTGAAATAGGTCTTCTATAGAGATATGTCATAGACGTCATCGACGTTGTCATGGCTACCTTAAAAACTTTTCATATAATTAATTATTAAGTACTTTTATTCAAATTAATTTAGTAGTGTTTTTATAAAATAGCTTTTTTTTTTAACGGAAAAGCTAAGATGAATGTCACGCTAATTTTTCATTGGACTTTTAAATTATTTATAGTGTTGTTTACTAAATAAAAGCGCGTGATTTTATAGAGTAAAAAGTGCTCACGCGGCCGTTTTTTCAACTGTGATTGGCGATATCCGCTATTATTGGGAAATATTTTTTTAAAGAATTTCTATAATTTGTTACACGTGTTATTGGCAAAATTGTGGTATCTATCCACAGGGACCAGATCAAGAGTTGAAGTTGAAGTTTTTATTAAATAAAATATTACAGAAAGATGTCGGTGAACAATGTTAATACGAGTACATTTAAGTGTACGAGTTGTAATATTGTTATCTCCGAAACGAAACAACGAAAGTTTAATAAAAATATGCTCGTCGGCTTTTTCTGAGGAAGACATTGATGAGGCAAAAAAGTTATTGTTTGTTTCTACGAAGACAAGACAAAAACATGTATCGAGGCGTAAGAACAAAAAGCAGAAAGATCTAAAATATACGATTACGGTGTTTAAAATCACGGATCCCGAACAATCCCAGTTTTTGTGGCATATGACCTTCACAAATTGCCACCAGTTTGCTTTGACTACGTAGAACGTACGTAAAGAAGTTGATGAAGGATTTATTAATTCTACGGTCAGATGTTAACGCAATCAGAAGTGATTATGTTACTAAAGATCAGCTCGAAAATATTAAATTGATAACAAATAATTCCACACCGATGCCGTTCATCATCAACAACCTTTTTATCGTCCCACTGCTGGGCACAGATCTCCTCTCATACAGAGAAGGATTGAGCGTAATCACCACGCTTGCTCAATGCGGGTTGGCGATTTCAGACTTATAAAGCCCAGGTTTCCTCAAGATAAAAAATCAGAGCGGTTGACAACTTTTCTATCAAAAACATTGAATTTGAAAATGAATAATGATCCACAAGAGTCCACAACAAAATATGGGACCACCATTGACGCGGTATTTTCTAGGTATTTAGAGGATATTAAGTCGCAAACTTATGTTTCTTATTTCAGTTATCATAAACCTATAGTTTCAATGATAAATATTCCTGAATAACCAACAGCTACTGTAAGGTAATAAAACCCACATGTATTGTAAAATAATAAAAATATTTTAAATAATATTAACTTTTTATTTATTTAATAAAAGAAAAATTTGTTTTCTTATCGGTCACCACGCTCAAAAAGTGTAACTTGAATTAATATCAAAGAAAAAGAAATACTGCATAAATAAAATAAATAAATAATTATAATTGCATAAATTGATACAAAATGCTATGCAATAGCTTTACCGCGGCAGTCCCCGAGTGCCACACATCTTTTTTTTTTTTAGTAATTATAAACTAGCACTTGACCGCAATCCCGCCTGATGGTAAGCAGTGATGCGATCGTTGATGGTAAAGCGCGCTAGTTTATTAAGAGCCTATTCACTCAGAAAAACTGAGCGAATAGGAAGGAGGACGGCAGTTGAACGAGGTGATGCAATGTTAAACCCAACAACACGACCAACGACGCTGCGCCAAAGGGAGATTGATCTGAAGAACCTCCACGACCAAACTCCCAACACAACAACATTAGGCGCATCGTACCCGGCACACATCGCAACACAACTGCTCAGACTCGTCCTCCGTACGGCTTCACCAGACATCATGCCGGAACACGACAAATCGCTTGGCGGCAAGGCTTTGTCTGGTGGGTGGTAACTTCTGCCGGCGGAATGATTGGAATGGAATTATTATCAGTGTGGAGGCATGAGGAACGGGGAGAAAAGCTCACTCATCCTCCATAGAAAAGGGGAGGATCCTCCAACCAGACGGGTGTTATGTCTGGCGGGCACTTGCCCGATGGTTGAAATTGGCAAGTTGTATGTATGCTAATTGCACGGTAAACTCTGATTGCGAGATGTAGAATTCGTGTGACGTCAGAATGACGCGTCGTTCATTTTGTGGCGTTTGTAGGTACCGCTACATCACTCTCCTCCGGAGACCGGAGGTCGATAGTGGGCTGAGTCTTGTATCTTGTGATTCTTGCTAGGCCAGCTGAGGTTCCAGTGAGTCGGAACCGGTTGCCGCGTAGTTCACGGTGAGTCAGAACTGTCTTTGAAGATTCCCCAGTGAGTCGGGGTGGTGGGGCGCTGCGTTGTACTCCAGTGCGTCGGATGTCGTACAGCGCCGGGTTGAGGCTGGGTCAAGGTTGCTGATGAGGTTGAGGGTGATGACCAGGTATGCGCGGTCGCTGCATGCTTGTGGTCAGGATACCCGTTGAAGAAGTGGGTGCTGGCTGGGTGGGTGATTCGCCGATGAAGTTTGCGGGAGTGATGCTGATGACGTCACGCTCAAATTGTTGCACGAAGGCTGCGCTGACGTTCATGCTCGGGGTCACCATTGTGGAGGCATGAGGAACAGGGAGTAAAGCTCACTCATCCTCCATAGAAAAGGGAGGATCCTCCAACCAGACGGGTGTTATGTCTGGCGGGCACTTGCCCAATGGTTGAAATTGGCAAGTTGTAAGTATGCTAATTGCACGGTAAACTCTGATTGCGAGATGTAGAATTCGTGTGACGTCAGTATGACGCGTCGTTCATTTTGTGGCGTTTGTAGGTACCGCTACATCAGTTTCGCGTAAACATGCATTCCGTATAGACGATTAGTGTATTGTGTGATCAATTCGTTTTCTAATGTAGGTAATTTAAAATGCTGATGTGTCTGGATGTGAGTGAAGCTCGTAGAGACTATGAGATACTTTTGTACCCCGGTCCCGTGTGATTACGTAACGCGCAGTGTTATTGAAGCTCATGGTGTGGTCGTGGTGTTGGGAGACCACGCATCCACGATCCGGATATTGAAAAACAGGTGCTCGAATTATTCAGCGAGGACCCCACTGTGACACGAGAGCTAGGCACTAACCATATGCAAGTGTGGAAGGTCATGCATGCGGTCAAGTGAGTTCATGACCTATCTGCACTGCTATGGTTAAGCGCGTGACCGCGTGATTTGCCTCGTCACCCACGCCGTCCAATGTTGCCATGTAAGCTACCTGTTTTTGCGAAATAATATTTATTTTTTTAGGGGGTATTTTTTTTAGGTTTAGCCAGGTTTTGAATGCAGTAGTAGAATCAGTTATCGATACCTAACAATACCTTCACGGGTCGGTCAGGGTTTTCTTTACATACTGTATATTAGTATAGATCTGATAGAGGGCACCGAAAGGTACTGCGTTTGCGTGCTGCTTTTTGGAGTACCAAAATATGTCACAGGAATTATATCATTCAGGTCATCAGCATTTGGTTTTTTTCCGTTGTAAACAAGAGTTGGAGTCAAAACTTTCATTGTAGGTGAAGTTTCTTTAGCTAAAAACAAATGAAATACTAAGAACATGGTTTGTATTTAAAAAGATGCAGAATAATAAATTATGAAGAAGTTCAGAAGTTTACTGGGCATTTTTTTAGAATGACTTTTTTTGTTAAATTTCTTGAAAGTGCTGGCCCACAAAAGGGATGAATGAAAGACGACTGCGTGTTGTGGAGATGAGGATGTTAAGAAGAATGTGTGACGCTATGGTGAATGGATAGAATAAGGAATTACAAGAGGAAGTTTGAAAGTGGCCCCGGCAACCTAAAACTATGTGGAAACCGACTGTTCCGGTATGAGCATGTAATACGGAGGATGGGGATCATGTTGTGAGGAAGGTTTTGGGCATGAACATGGAGGGATAGAGAGGAAGGGGAAGACCAAAAATACGATGGATGGATTGTGTGAATGTCAATACGGCTAGAAAGAATGTGGATGGAATAAGAAAACTTGCTGCGTCAATCCCAAATAAGATTCGAATAAGGGCAGGAGGATGATAGTCTTAATTAAACATTATTCCATACACTTGTTAACTGTTGCAGATTTTTATTATTAATTTATCATAATCATCACTCCAAATACCAATTTGATATAAATTTTTCTGTTGACATGAAGGAAAAATTAAAAAAATACCTTGCAATGTAGTCGGACATGAAGAATGAGGTGTGTCCAAAACTTGATAAATCTTTTAATGGTATGGCACAGCTGTTTTGGTTAATGTCTTTTTTTTGCCAGTGTGATATTTAATGCAAAGGGCATCAAAATGTACATGACATAGGTATCTGTTCTTGAGTTCCTGATGACTTAAGTGACTGATGGTCATATTTCTATTTCCTAAAACAAACATTCATAGTTATGTAAAAAATAAACTAAATTTCAAAAAATTGGCACTTGTGATAATCATGACTTTATAGAATAGAATACTCTTTATTATGTACACCATATAGATTACAGAACATAAATAAGAATATTTTACAAAGGCTGACTCAATGGGCGGTCTCATCGCTAAGAGCGATCTTTTACAGACAACCTTTGGATGGAATTCTTAGGGGAAGGATAAAGAAATAATATAGGTAGACTACAGTGTACTATTTACATAGATTATACAGTAAATAAATTTATTCATCTAATTAATAAATATCATACAAGAGCACATAAAATATAATAATATGTTTAAAGAGAGAGGAAGTGGAAAAGATTTTAATACCTGGAATATGTCAAAGCATAGCATCTAAAGGAGTAGAAAAAAAAAAAGCCATGCATGTACAAGAATGAATTCCAAATCCAAATTATAAATGTTCAGAAAACGCTTTAAACTTGTGCTGGAATAATAATGGATAGCAAGTTTGTATGCATTTAGTTAAGTTTGAGATACTATTTTCAGAAAACTGGTAATTTAGTTTTATTTACTTATTAGTATAACTTTCTGTTACGTCAAAAAGTAGAGAGAAAGCTATGCATATTTAAAAAAAAATCAACATTCTGTGGAAACTACTTTGCACACTCGGATAAAAAGTATTAAAAGTATAGCCTTCTCGATACAAGGGCTATGTACACTGAAAGAATTTTTCATATCGGCCAAGTAGTTTCTGACATAAGTGTGTTCAAAGAAACAAAAAAAAAACTCTTCAGCTTTAATTATAAAGCTGAAGA
The DNA here is from genome assembly GCA_037179545.1 of Sesamia inferens. Classification (NCBI taxonomy): domain Eukaryota; kingdom Metazoa; phylum Arthropoda; class Insecta; order Lepidoptera; family Noctuidae; genus Sesamia; species Sesamia inferens. The sequence continues at coordinate 30,028,737 of CM073939.1, read as the reverse complement.
GTTTTTTTAAATTATTTTTAATTAAAGTATCTCTTATCTATAGATAAGAGATCTTATCTATAGAGAAAGTATCCCTTATCTATAGATAAGAGATACTTTAGTGTAAAGTACCTAAATCCTTCTATAAAATGATGAACTTCCTAGGGCACTGAATAGGTTTTGATGAAAATTTACATAAATACTATATATTTACATCAGAGTAACATGAAGGCTACTTTTTAACCAGGAGCTGGAACTAAGTATTTCCCTTGGGACGCGGGTGAAACCGCGGGGAAGAGCTAGTTATTAATTAATAATATTACACTTACCACAATTGCTTAGCCAAGTTTCCAAACGACTTGCATCTCCAGTTGGGAACTGAATTAACGAGAAATCTCTTGTTGAGTTATTCAAAATCAAATTTTTTTATTTCAAATTTACCATCCGTTGGTGCTTTTGAATAGTCAAAGTCGGTCAGTCCAAGAAAAGTGAAGTTCTTCGTTACATATTTCTGTTGCTTCTATCATGTGAACACATTGTGTAAATATAAAAATTAATTAAAAGATAGAAAATGAATTAAGCCCACTAACAGGTAAGAGATGACCAGTCTCCACACGGCCCCCGTTCACGAGCATGATGCGCGCATCAGCCCCACCTATTATTATTATTTTTTTTTCCGGGGTGGAAATCCTCATAGGATGCCCGCCGCCCTGGGGTGGGCGACGGGGTATGTCAGATTTTTACTGACTAAAACCACCCCGGTGTGTCTTCTATCACGAGCGCACGTGGGGCCGCGGGAGTCTAAATTCTTCCACGGCCCCACCCTCGTGCTGGCCCGGTCTGTCCGGGCCTCCTCTCCTGCACGGGGTAGTGGGGTGTTAAACTACCCCGTGCATCACCTCAAAGGCGCGCGCCGACACTCGCGCGCGCCTTCACCTCGGGGTGCATCAGCCCCACCTAGCTCAAACATTTTGAAGGGAACCAAATGGCCCAATAACACGTGCCACCATCAGCAAGACATTTAAGTGAGCATGACAAACTCTCAACTGCCATGCTCGTAATATCAAAAAAAAAAAAAAAAAAAACCATAGTCCATGGTGCCTCAGATTTACAAACTTGAAAAGTGCTTTTACATTATAGAATACTATATTACTTGCAAAACCATGGTAGCAAAATCTTATGCACAATTGAAATAAACAAATAAAGATAAAAAAGGAATATTTGTAAAACAACAAAAAGGGGGAATGGTATCTCTTCCAAACCTACAAAATTGTCTGTGGCTGTGAAGCAGGACTGGCATTTAGCCAAGCATTTTTATCAAGGATATAATCTTCCAGTTTATAATATGCTTGTTTACACAGCGTGCGTTTAATGCATGTTTTAAATTTAGACTCATTGGGTTGTTGAATCGCTAGCGGTACTTTATTATAAAATTTTACACAGTACCCCATTAAAGAACTATTTACTTAAGCCAGTTTGAACCGAGGATCAACCTCGATTCAGACTGACTTTGTAAATAGTTCTTTCTAAATTGTGCCTATCACTTATCTTATTAAAAAGATCAATATTTTTCCGAACATACATAATGTTTTCATAAATGTATTGACAAGGGACCGTAAGGATGTTTATTTCTTTAAATAGTTCCCTAAGAGAATCGCGTCTGCTGAGATTATATATGGCTGTGATAGCTCTTTTCTGCAGAATAAAAATAGACTCTATGTCTGCAGCCCGTCCCCAAAGCAAAATACCGTATGGCATGTTACTATGAAAGTAGCTAAAATAGACTAGTCTCGCAGTATCTACATTAGTAAATTGACGTATTTTTCTGACAGCATATGCTGCTGAACTAAGCCGTCCTGCCAGAGATGTTAAATGAGGACCCCATTGTAGCATTACTTGTAACATTTGGTAACGCAATTCTTATACTCTTAGACTTTTCTGCATTTAGTAGTTATTCCACATAAAATGACTGCTTTTGGTAGGAGGTGGTAGGAACCATTGTGCAGATAGTTCAAAATCCAATGTCGCAATGTCGCATCGTTTGCGCAAAACTTGTCGTGGTCCAGTATCACAGATCAGGTCTACTCGTGGGGGTGATATCTTCCGAAAAATCCGATTTACAAAGCCAGGTCAAAAATAAAAATAATCCGAAACATCGAAAATGTGCAGAACTTGTAAACATCAACAAACAATCGAAACAGCAATGCCAGTAGTGAGTACTTGCACTACTTGAGTAGGTAGAGCTAGATAGTACGCCTCAATGTGATATCGAATATCGATACGTTATGTTATGACTTATGATCCAATACCACTCATAGGAATGATTATAGCTGAAATATATCGCATCTAACGAAATATGGTATCAATTAGTAATCACACCTATCGGACAGACAGCGCCCTGTGCTCCCTTTCAATATCTAAAGTGTCCTTAAGGTCATCGGTGACCCAATGGCGCAAATACTTAAATTGCTTGACCGTGTTTAAAGCAGTACTATCTATAGTCAAATTCGGCACGAATGTGAATGGCTTCTTGTCCGGTCTGAAAATCATAATTTCACTCTTTCCAGCGTTGTATTTGAGCCTATGAATCACTGCATAGGACTCACAAATATTCAGAAGCCTACGTAGGGCACCAATTGTGGGGCTCAGCAGCACCATATCGTCAGCGTAACTGATGTTATTGACACAGACACCATCTATATAGCACCCGCTGCTGAGCTCTCCGATAAGCTTGTTGATGTACAGGCTGAACAGCGTGGGCGAGGTCAGCCCCCCCTGCCTCACTCCGCACTCCAGCCTATACTCCTCCGAGAGAGAGTCTGCCCACCTTACAACTTTATTTTGGTTGCTACACCAATGTTTAAATAGTAGCACAATCTCCCTAGGCAAACAAGTTTCCTCCCTTAATTTACCCCACAAAATATTGTACGATACTCAAAATCAAAAAAATCAAAACATTTATATCAAACTAGCTGCGTCTCGCGGTTTCACCCGCGTAAGTTTGGGTATGTTTTTTTTATATGTTCCACTCCTATTGATCGCAGCGTGATGTTATATATATAGCCTAAAGCCTTCCTGGATTAATGGGCTGTCAAATACAAAAAGATTTTTTCAAATCGGACCAGTAAGTAGTTCCTGAGATTAACGCGTTCAAACAAACAAACAAACTCTTCAGCTTTATATATTAGTATAGATAAACCAGTTAAAGGCACTTTTGAATTGTCAGAAGGTCGGTCAGTCAGTAAGGTGAAGCTAGTCGCCCATTGCAAAGAGACCTACTCTTTGCCTACCTATGGAGAAGAACGGGCAAGAAACTCCATGGAGACTCTTTTAAATTATCAAGCTATTCATACAAATATTTGATTACATCATTCATGTTGAAATCAACCGTGTGAGAACGATACAGAAATATATTGTACGCTAAGAGCGTCCATTATGGAAAACACACAAAAAAAAAAAAAACTTCAGAAATCAATAAAAAAAGACTAACCCAACCAATAGATGCTTTACAGCAAGTACATTGTGGTCACACATTTGCCATGCCATGATTTGAATCTACACAATGCAAACATAGTTAGTTTTTCCAAGGTTCAGCAGCTCCAACAGTGTTCCCGAATACTAAGTTTAGCTCCTGTGTAGCTGAAGCAGTGCCGAACGCCCTTGTCAGCGATGCAATTCCGTAACGTACAATATGTTTGGCTACATAGTGTGTACTGGGTTTGAGTAAAAAAAAACATAAACAATTACAAATTAAAACTACAAGAGGAAAAATCAAAGAACAATCAGTGTATAGAAATCGGACGCAGCTCAAGCCCAAGCCTTTTTGTCCTCAATAATACTTAACACTATTTTTATAGTGTTATAATAATACTTAACAATAATACTTAACACTATTTTTATAGTGTTAAGTATTATATTGAGCTGTGTCCGAAAGCAAAAATGCTTTCGGACGCAGCTCAATATAATACTTACTTTTAATGAAGGATTTGAATTTATTCAGGCTCAGATCTTGAACCACCTCTGGAAGTCTATTGTAAAAATGTATACATTGGCATCTAAAAGAGCCACCTATTTTCTTGAGCCGTGTTGTAGGTACAATAAATTTATGCCTGTTCGTAGTATTTATATTATGGACATCACTGTATTTTTTAAACAATTTTACATTTTCATCGGCATACAAAAGATTTTTCATAAATATATTGAGACGGCATGGTCAGTACATTAATCTTTTAAAAATTTTCTCTGAAAGAGTGTCTCGGACTTAATTTATAAATTGCATAAATCCGTACTAGATCGAAACCTTTGGATAAATCAAGGTAGCACGCGTACACAGGGGTCTTTCTACTTGTATAGTACTGTACAATCTGCTTGAGGCACGTGATAGCACTCTCGGTGGAGAGACCAGGCTTATTCAAGTGCTGACCAAGCAGACCGTCCAACACTTTGGCGACCACTGTAGCTAGAGAGATTGGCCTGTAGTTGTTTAAATCTGATGCATCACCAGTTTTATTTTTGACGATTGGTACAACAATAGTACGCATTAGCTTTTCAGGAGTGGCCCAAACACAAGGTAAAAACATTGAAAGCACTCTGGGCAGGTGCACTTCTGCGTGCTGCAGGTGCTCGATACTAAGACTATCGTAACCTGGGGATTTACCCCTAACCATGCCTTTAATAATTGCACACACTTGCTTCGTAGTCAAGCTGACACTACGAATACCCCCTTCCTCAGCATCGTGCTCCTGCCGCACTGGCCCCAGTGGCGAATCCACCTTAAATTGTTGAGAGAACGAAGTGGCAATTTTACTGCGTTCATGCACTTCCGCCACGCTAACAGGAAGGCCCGGCTTATGATTCATTTTATTAGTGATTTTCCAGAACTGATCGCCTTAGCTTCGATACTAATATTAGCCTGCATATTGATTAAAAAAGTAAAACTAATAACACAAACTCGTAACTATATGTTTACTAACCAACAACAGCTAAGTAATATTGAGTTATTGCAGCTAATAGGTAGTGGAATATTTTATGTGAACTAGTGATTCACTTTGTTACAAATCTACCCTCATCTTTTTATAATGACTCTTATATAGAAAAAATATTAAAAGAAAATATCAACGTTAAGTTGCAGGATCGGTATTTTGACATATTTTTGTTGTCAGCATTCATAACTTACCAATAAACATTTAAAAAAAGAATCGTGAGTTATTAGATTTGAACTCGAACCACCTTAAATGCTGATCATGACGTAAACCGCTTAGCCATAAAGACATTTATTGTGAACGTTGAAATTAGTAGTACCTAACAATCATAAGCGGGCAGCAAGTTGTCAAAGTGTATAAGTGTGTAACAAACTTTATTATAGAAGAAGGTCAGAACTACAACTAGTATTGCTTGGCCATAGTTTTGTGAGATTGTAACTCGATTTTTGGTCGTGATAGTACACTACATTATAGACTGACGGATAGCGCCACACATTCACATAAATGGTTGTTTAGACAGACGGTCCTCTGTCCTCTCCTACCAAACGTTTAGTGGTCGTGGGTGTATTCCGATGTGAAGCACTACCACAATGCAAGTGCAAAAAAAGGTTTTTTTTTTTAACGTTGCCACACTAGTGATTTCTCCTGTATCGTGGGTGTGCTTCAGATGTGAAAACACATATACTCAAACAGCCAGACTGTATTGGTTAGATACTAACATAGATTAAGGCTATTGTTACTAATACAGTGGATCTTTGTTATCTTGTAAACGAATGAATGCTGAATGAGTTATATAAAGTTTCTTTTGATACAACTAATTGTTGCCACATTAACATTGATAATGTGGCAACAATTACAATTAAAACAAAGAGTATTAATTACTTGTATATTAAACCGTGACACGCAGCGCAGCAGTCAATCGTTTAACCACTGCGCCATTATTATTTTAGAAGGTGTTTGCTTAGCAACATGTAGTTTGCAGGTACACGATGGACATCAACATTAGTTGGGTGCACTTTATATGCCTATCTATATCCGGAGCGCTTGTGATGGCGCAGCGCGGCTCCAAAGTATATGCTTTTATGATTCGGTTCGAATATTTTTGTGGGTATAAGCAAGTGTAAGGTAATTTGATCATCATCATCATCTTAGCGTTTATCCCGGTTGCATCCGCGGCCTTCGCGTTAGGGCCCGGGGTCCGCTTTCCTGTATATTCTCCTTCATTTCTCGCGATCTTTAGCATTCTGTGGTAAAAAATTGCTGACTTAAATTTTATCCGGACAACATTATAATACCGAACAGTCTGTAATATATTTATAAAAAATATTAGTTAACCGTGAGTGAGAAACTTGAACAGTGAGATGACACCGTGGTAGCTCGGAAGGAATGATAAAACTACTTGAAAATATCAACGTGGACCCCCCATTACTATTTACAACGTCATCGGTGCACTGCAATCTGCAGATGACACTTGGTAAACTTATTGGAACACATTTGGATGAAATGAGACAATCTTTTAGTAACACTAAACTATGTTCATCAGTAACTGCGGATACATTGCATTAATGTGTATAATGTAAGCAGGAATCCTTACATTACACGGCTCAGGTACTTGTTTTACAATATACCTGGTGTCATACGAGGTAGCAGTGTGTTCTATGCCATGTAACTAGTACAAAACTACAACAGTCACGTGCGACGGCGTGAGGCTCGTGGAGAAATACGAGAAAGGTTCACTACAATGCACAACAGTCGCAATCCTTTGAATGTGATTGTGGCACATTGTATTGAAACGTGCTTGTGTGGTTCTCAACGTATATTTCTCACTATATTCGGCGGCACATACTCCTTAGAGCTTCTTTTTTCATGTTAAAATTTATACAATTCCTGCAATTAGCTAGTGGCTATCGATTATCGCGTCCTCTTCGTTTGCAGAGAAGGCTTGAGTAAAGAGACTGGGACCTAAACCCCCCGCTCCTCAATTCGATCCCCTGCGACACCCTCGCCCTTACAAAGTTAGCGACGTGACCGCAATAACTCGGCACCTCACACTCCACGAAAAGCTCAGAGGCATAGCTTCGATTTGTTTATGAAGCAATCACGTAAAAGCCAACGCTTTTTATGAAGCAATTGCTGCGAAATATGTACGAGGACACGTAATCAAATTGAAAGTTTAATTAAGCAAACAGTAACATGGATTCAACAACGATTGATTCAGGTTGTCGTAGTTCGAAGTGGTACCAGTATGAGTGTATAACAAGAACCATAATCTCATAGCGACGATGTCAATTATTCTATCAATTATCTGACAGCTACTTCAAATGAACAAGACAATGGGCATCCAGGATTCTATTAAAGGATAATCGTCTCAATACTTTGCCTCTCGCCCCCCCCCTCGCTTCACTCCCGCGCCCCTTTGCGCACGTCCGCAATTTATTCGGACAACATTATATTCGGCGATAAAAACTATATCCATTGTACACACATGGGCGGCGTCCAACGCTGTCCGGCGCCGTCCGGTGTGGTCCGGTGTCGTCCGGCCCCTCTAATAGAATAAGTTGGCGAGTTATGTGTGTTGTCTGAACATGAGAGATACCCTCCTCTGATTTATTTGAGGCGACCGACACACATCTGCGACCAATACGCGACTTGTTCCTAAATCATTATTAATCTGGCTTTTTGCAAACTTACTTGCCTCGGCTCCACCTCGTGCACTCAATAACAAACATACTCAGCTCACTCGCAGCTTCAATATTCACCTTCGAGTTGTGAAGGTCAGACGGCAGTCGCTTCAAAGAAAATATCGAAGTTTAGCCAAAATCGGCAGTTGTACTGGTTTTGGACCCCAGACTTCAAAGCTGAAAAGCTTCGGATGCGACTGGGATTAACGCTGAGATGATGATAATAATGACTCGGCTCAGCTCCAGCTTGTGTGCAGAACATTATGTGAACATAACAAGTATTTTAATTACTCTTACAGAACTGCTGCGACTGTGGTATTATTGTATAAAAGTTATTTTTAAAATGTTGTATTATTAATAGTGTATGACGGAGGAAGAACCTCCTTGGTGTTTTTAAAAAGTGTGACGTCAGCATAGCTGACGTCACAGAGGTTATCTTCACGATGATCACTCATTGTGGATCGTCCAAAGGAAACTTCACAAATTCCGCAACAACTTCTTTTATTCAACAAACAACGTAATGACGTCACAACTAGGTCCTTACTGTTAGGTGGCTCAGAACTGAATGCCCGAGTGCCGGTGGTGCGGTCGTATTTATAGTCGTCGCCCCCACTCTCGTGCAAATATTACAAAAACAAAGATAGTAATTTGCTGTTTAACGTTAAGTTGACATCATAGTAAACTGTAAAGTAATTAATCTACTGATTTTAGAACCATCATATTATGAATGTTAATTAATTAAGTGATTAACTATTGTGATTGCGCCGATACGGCCATGCTGACAGGCGGTGCGCGCTCTGCACCAGCCTCGTTGATTCTCTTCGTGATATCTGTAAGAATAGAAATAACTTCCTCTGAGTTGGATATCTGAGAGCAACTTGCGTTGCTTTATATTAAGTAGTTATGTAATAACAGGCAGCTGTTATGAAAATCTATGGAGGTTTCTCGGAGGGTCTAGGAGGGGTCTAGGAGGGTTCTCGGAGGGTCTAGGAGGGTTTTCGGAGGGTCTCGTAGAATCTCGTAGGGTCTCGGAGGGTCTCGTAGGGTCTCGGAGGGTCTCGGAGAATCTCGTAGGGTCTCGGAGAATCTCGTAGGGTCTCGGAGGGTCTCGGAGGGTCTCGGAAGGTCTCGGAGGGTCTCGGAGGGTCTCGGAGGGTCTCGGAGGGTCTCGGAGGGTCTCGGAGATTTGCTACTACACTTGTTAGGCTATTTGAAATGATTGAATTTAGTTACTTACCCCTTACGAGTATTCTGGTGGGTCGCGTCGATGGTATAGGCTCGTTTTGTTGGATCTCGGCGAGTAGGTGATTCATTTTCGGCCGATACGGTCAACTGATCTCCAGGTTGAGGGGCAGGGCGCAGCTGGTCATGTGCAACCTTGAATCCGTGTACAGTAATGTGGGTGCTTCTTCTTGGAAGAAACTGGTTTGGATGTTAAGCATTCGATGATTGTGTTACGTGCTTTTTCTTGCTTGTCTGTCCATGTCCAAACTGCTTCTTGTCGATTCGTACAAAAGTAGCACACGAGAAAAGCCAGGAATGCATTTCCTAAGATAACCAGGCCATTGAACTGCCTGGCCTGCTCGATAGTTTTGGATATTGGAGCTTTGATGCGAGTCTCTATTTTTCGCGAGCTTGAGTAAGGAGATTTGCTCTCACGAATTACATTATGTTTCAGAAGTTCTTGAATCATATTGCGAACCTTCTAACGTTTCATTGGGTTGAGACGGCATGATCTTCTTTAGTCTGATTTCATGGTCGCCAGTGTTGATCGTGTCTTTGGGTATTCACGTTATTGAAAATAGTCCATGTTAATGAAAATAGAAGAACTCTTACCAACGTACTGCTTGCTAGTTCATGTTTGAAGTTAACGAACGTTCACGTATGAAGCAAGTTTCATAAGTGTGGCCCGGTTTTTTGCAATAGGTACAAACGGGAGTGTTTGAGGTGATTGAATCTTTGTTGCTAGCTTCAGGTTTAGACTGCAAAGATTTGAATTTGCAATCATCGGTAGCATGGTTTGTCCTTTTGCATATACCGCAGCTAGATGTAGATGGTGCATTTTCCGAAAAACGAGGGCGTTTGTTTTGTGTTGTGGAACTGGAGCTTGGGTGAGTACGCTTCTTTCGTACGGATGTTGCAACTGAGATCAACTCAGGGACAGTGGTTGCCCTGGCATTCAATAGTTCCATACGTAAGCGCTCATCATTAACGCATCCTATTACTGCTTCCACAGCGTGTTCGTCCCTCAGTTTATCTTTGGTAACTCTTCTCCACAAGATCCAAGCTCGTGACAAGAACTCTGCGATGTCTTTAGTTGAGTCATAAACATGTTCTCTGAACATGATGATGTCCCGGGAATATCTATATTCAGGTTCGAATGTAGTAATGAGGTTTTTCTTCAACTCTTCCCACGTAGTAGTTGTGACCATCCAATCATCGATCCACATTTTTGCACGCCCCTTCAACAGGCTGCAGACTTTCATACGGATATCGAAATCGTCTAGCTTGTACGCTTCGATCGCTTGATCGATATGCTGGCACCATTCTCGTACACCGATATGAGTATCTGGATCAAGTGATGGCAGGTAGACGTCCTTAATTCTTATTTTTGCTCCGGTTGGTGGAGCACATAAATACTCCGATATTTTCTGCATCATCTCCATCATTTGCATCATAAATTGTGGTGGTATACCGCCCATCTGCATTCCATAGTGAGGATACATTTGCGGTCTTGATTGGAACACAGGTTCTAATGGTGCATTGGTAACCAACCCGGGCTCGCGCTGCCGTGTGATAGTTGGTTCTAGTTGATCAGGTGGTGAACGATCTGATAAGGAAGTGGTTTGGGTAGGAGCTTCCTGCAATCCCACTTCTGATGACGGAGGAAGAACCTCCTTGGTGTTTTTAAAAAGTGTGACGTCAGCATAGCTGACGTCACAGAGGTTATCTTCACGATGATCACTCATTGTGGATCGTCCAAAGGAAACTTCACAAATTCCGCAACAACTTCTTTTATTCAACAAACAACGTAATGACGTCACAACTAGGTCCTTACTGTTCGGTGGCTCAGAACTGAATGCCCGAGTGCCGGTGGTGCGGTCGTATTTATAGTCGTCGCCCCCACTCTCGTGCAAATATTACAAAAACAAAGATAGTAATTTGCTGTTTAACGTTAAGTTGACATCATAGTAAACTGTGAAGTAATTAATCTACTGATTTTAGAACCATCATATTATGAATGTTAATTAATTAAGTGATTAACTATTGTGATTGCGCCGATATGTATTATCTCCCACCGCTTTAATTAGGCTTGAGTATCACATATCTATTGAAGCTTGTGAACTAATAGAAGCATGAGGATACAGCTTCTTCAGCGTCTCATGTAATAAAAAACCATCAAAAGCGAAATAAACTCCTTGCAATTAAAGAAAGATCAAAGTTGTGTAAGCTCATCGAAACTTCCAAATAGTTTTAGTTTCCAGCTGTAAAGCGGATATGGCTGAAACTATCTGAAAACTATAAGTTAAAATAATATTTATAACAGTAGTGTGCGCCATCTCGCTAGACATCAATAGTGATGAATAGTTCTGTTACGAGACTACAACCGTCCACTGTTAACGTTCGTGAGCACGATACAAATGATTGCAGAAGGTTCACTTGTATCAAATAATAATATTACTGACAAAATAGCAAAGCACAGTCCTTGCGCGTGTGTGTGTAACATTTGTGCACTACAAATTTAGTGAACAAATATTAGGAACAGTACAGTACAAGCACAGAATACAGTAAAATCATTGATGCCGCCCACCTTTTTTTTTAAATTTACCTAGCCACTAATTTCTTCACAAAGAGATGAACCTGTTCACGATGGAGCTTCTTTAAGATTGCACTCGATGGCACGCCGCTCGTGTCACGTGTCGTGACATGAAGGTCGCTGATGATAGATGGGCGCGGCTATGCAGCGCACTCCTTATCACACAGGTCGCTGTGCTGTATCTTTCGTATAATCCAGATACACAGTTTCATACTTTAACGACCCACTTTTACGCTGGCACCTTGTATGCTCAACATACTAGTACAAGTAACATCGTAGCTAGCTGGACGAGGTCCTCCCGACAGAGGCGCGGGAGGCAAGACACCTTTGACATACATATTTATATTGCGTACGAATAAAACAAATACCGGCCAAGAGCGTGTCGGGCAACGTTCAGTGTAAGACCGTAGTTTCCCGTCCGTCACATTAAGTATCCGCACTGAAGTTAAATAACGGGCTATTGTCGAGAAAGCGGGCCCACAAAGGACGATGTCAGACATAGAGGTCGGAGTTTAAATACATAAACTTGATTAGTCGAAAAAAAAAATATCGATTTTCCTTTCGGTACACGTACTTAACACGTATGTAGCTATAGATTTCCTTTATACATATTTTTAAAAATACCACAAGATAGGCACCAGGTAGACGTATAACAAGGTTTTCATCTTTTTGAAAGAAAATAATACGTACTATATTATAAATATGAAAAACTAAAATATTTCACACAGTTGTTTAGTTAAAAGGCGTATGCACATTATTCTTTCATTGGCATTTTACTCATACCCATCCCGCCCTCATCAACTCTGGAAAAATAGAAACTAGTTCATAGTGTAGCGCCATCTTTAGGGAAATTGGGTGACTAATTTATAGAAACTAGACGAGTTTATATTTAAGTTGGATCTTCGGTGGTAAGTTTCGATTGGGTGAACCGATTTAATGATTTTTTTAAAAAGAAATACGTATAATAGAAGTACGAATATGTAGGAAGTACGGATAATAAAATACCCGTAATGCCCGTAGGACCGATGCCCGATGGGGCCGACGGGTTCTCGAGTGGCGACCACGCACCGGAAGACGTAGCGTGGGTAGGCCCCCGATAAGGTGGACCGACGACCTGGTGAAGGTCGCGGGAAACCGCTGGATGCGGGAGGCGCAGAACCGGTCGTCGTGGAGAACCTTGGGGGAGGCCTATGTCCAGCAGTGGACGTCTTTCGGCTGAAATGATGAAGTCTCGTAAGTCAAAACATGAAATGCCTAGCTGCGCATCAGCATAGCAAACGTAGTTGTGTGGTACAGTGTGCAGTGCTGGTTATTGACCCCGCCCGTATCAGCATAGCCTTTTCACAACTACATTGAGGTCAGCTTCCAATCCAACCAGATTTAGCTGAACTAGTATTTTACTTGGAGCGACTGCCTATCTGACCTCCACACCCCAGTTCCACCCCTTGGTAAGTTAGGCTTTTGAGCTTGTCACTACCCTCAGCTACTGTCAATCGTAGATCTTAGTATTCATTAGAAAACACGGTCATTCATTATGATGACCGTATTTTCCGTATCACAAGGAGATTTGTAAGTCAACCCATTGACAAACCTACCGCGGCAAGCGTAGACTGATCGTTTAGCGAGTGCCGCTGTTATTGCTTACCTCGGGCGCAACCAGACTTAGGTGACTCAAGTCAATTGCTTAATCTTTAATTCTTAATAAATTCCAAAAAAAATCCCTTTTTTATTTATTGGCTTAGGATGATCAAAGCTCCGTCACATTTGATGTAGTTCTGACACACAAAATATTTGTTAATTTTCGTTCCGCGCGGTACTGTGTTCTAATATCATTATTTTTTAATTTAAAACTACAATTATGAAATATTTTGTTTTTCATTATTTTTAGTATTTATTTTTAATATGTCTTTAAATGAAGACAAGAACACATACATACGCACTTACATATACATACAAAGATATTAAATATTTTTAATGCGAGTATAACTGTAAATGTATTTACATTTATACTCGCATTAAGAATATTTTTGATTCGTTTAAATATACCTTAAATGTGCCGCGAGCAGAACCTTACTTTAATATATATTGCCCATCACTTCAATTACACCTTCTAAAAAATGACAAGTTGCCTGGAGAGGGCAGGACGGCTTCTTGTTACGTGACGATTTCTCCTAGTGTACTCCTAACGCAAGCGTTTACAGTGGGAGCCCCAAACTCTGAGACAATAGCATGTGACAGATGTGACGCGGACGTGAATCTCTCTAGCGGCGGCACTAATTGGAGCCAACGCCCGCCACTGGACAAACGCGGGCTTTCGTGTGTGTGTGTGTGTACAGCATAACACTCCAGCGTGCAGAGGCACAGTAGAGCTACTGTTATCGATTAATAATGTTACGAACGCACCTTATGTCCAGGGCATAAGGTCCAATATCGCGTGACATGCAGTGCGTAACTTTTAAGCCCTATTACTCGAGATCTAGACATTGTCTAGGTGTAATATAAAAACGCATTCCTAGACTTAAGGTGGCCTGTTGAATGGTACAGGTTTTATCAATTTTGTCAACAAAGTGACGACATCGAAATTTCTAGAAACCCGTTTCCGGGAATTACCGTAGGTACCTACTGAATGTACTCGAAGTTATGCGCTATTATTATTACGTCTAGACGATTCTGGAATGTTCGATCAGCTGGCCTATATATAGCGCCGCGACGCCGGCGCCGAGTCAATCCAACGCACGCCCCGTCAGAGCGGGCGTGCCACAGGGGAGCTGCGTCTCACCTGCGTTATACTCGTTATACACCGACGACATTCCCGCCACGCACACTGCGACGCTCGCGCTGTACGCCGATGACGCCGCGTATATCACCACGTCGCTGTCGGCCGACCACGCGGCCATCAAGATGCAGCGCGCGCTAGACGACCTCCCCGACTGGCTCAGCAAGTGGAGACTGTCGGTTAACGCAGGTAAGACGCAGGCTATTATAGTCACGGCACGAAGCGGCCGCCATCCACCGAGCCTTCAGCTCATGGGGACCGAGGTCGGGTGGACCAAGACCGCCAAGTACTTGGGGGTCACACTCGACAGTCGGCTCACCATGGGCCCGCACGTCTGCAACACCGTCGCGCGGGTCAAGGTAACAAGGAACCTTTTACATCCGGTGTTCTCGTCACGCCTCTCCACGCGAGTCAAGCTGGGGATATATAAGACCTACGTGCGCCCGCAGCTAACATACGCTGCACCGGCTTGGCTCGCCCTCACGGCCGAGTCTCACAGGAAGAAGCTCCGGGCGCAGCAGAACATCACGCTGCGCCAAATAGTAAAGGCGCCTCGGTACGTGAGGAATTCTGTAATTCACAGGGACCTGCGTGTCGAGAGCATCGACGACTTTGCAATCCGCCTGGCGAGGGGGATGTTCTCGCGTGCCAGCACCTCCGAGCACCATCACATCAAGGATATTGCACCCTGGCACGCGAGGCCTCCCGATCACAAGAGATTCCCGCGCGACCTCATCGCAGACGTCGCATAAAATACCGGATTTGACGCCCGGGTAGGTCGCTTACACTTTCACACGCGACCTACTCAGACAAAATATTGACTGCACATTCGCAACACGACACCGTCGTGCGCATTGCGGACTAAGTTAATATAGGCGCTTTGCGTTCGACACACAGACATGCATTACTTGACATGCAGGCACACACACAGATTTCCACGCGAGCGGAGAACACGCACGCACATACCGCTCGTTACTCACCACCACCCCCCGCACCCCGCAGCCAACCGTACATAGCTGGTTGAGCTGTTAGGGGCCGGGGTAAGCACCCACTGTAGCGGAGCGCCAAACAAAACCGACGCTCGGTCGCTGACCGACCCTTGCTGGGCCTTCTCTGGGCCACTAGAGATCCCACTCGGCAGGGGCCTGATCGCCCGGGCGTCGAGAAGCACTTCGGGCGCTCCTACAGTCACACACCACAAAGCACACCGACGACCGCCGGAGGGAAGGCACACCCCTGCGGCGGACAACTAGGTGTGCGAAGATTGCACCCTATGGGTGCACTCCGACGACGGGTCTCCATTTTTGGAGACCAAGAGACCGACGCCACGGGCATGGGGCCAGAAAGGAGCCCCAAACCCGTCTCCTCGCGCCCCCATCTCGGGGACGCAGAGATGTTCTCGACGCCGAGTCAGTCTACACTTGACTACCGATACGAAAACAGCGACACTTAAGAAGCGATCTTTGAGAATACCTACTGCGACAACTGTAACGAGAACTGTGAGTACTACGTGAAGTAACATTTGTAGTGGTGTGTTTACGACACGGACTTCGTGGACGTAAGTGAAGACTTCGGTGCAACATCAGCAACATTCTACTTGTCATTGCCTACAATCGACTGTATCTTCGTTGCCAATAAACATCGCAACCCTTAACCGGTATTTTAGTACCCCTAGCCCGTAACAATTGGTGTCAGAAGCGGAATGCCGGTCACGCCAAGGGAAGACGAAAGAGTTCGCACGCGACGACACGCAGCGATGGATTTGGCGCGTCAAGAGGAAGAAGGGCTTGGTGTCCCTGCACCCGAAACAGAAGCGGCCGTCGTAACACCTACAAGTGCGCCTACTACCACCACTATTCCCGGAAGCAGTGGATGCGATTTATCGGCGCTGCTGGCTCACTTAACGATGCAAATAAAAGGTATGGCAGAATCCCAGGCAAAATCCAAGGCAGAAATCCAGGCACATATAAAACAATCCCAAGAAAAAGCCCAGGCAGAAATCCAGGCTCAAATAAAACAATCCCAGGCAGCAACCCAGTCACAAATAAAGGAATCCCAGCAATTAGTATTAGAACTTAATGAAAAGTGGGAAACAACCAAAGAAGAGGTCAAAGAGCTTAAAATAAAAACAGCACAACAAGATGCCCGCATGGACCAACAAGAAGCTCGTATGGAGAAATTAAACAGTACCATCATGGAGTTTGGGAAGGAAGTAGAATGTTTGCATGAGAAGGTACAAAAAGGAGTTATTAAAGGTGTGGTACCGGTACCCAGTGCTTTGCCGACTTTCAAGGTACCTCATTTTGACGGAACAACGTCATGGGTGGCCTTCCGTCTACAGTTTGAAAAGGTCGCAAAAGGCAACAACTGGGACGACGATCAAGCTCTAACGGCTCTTATGCTTGCTTTGCGTGGCGATGCCGTACGAATCCTCGAGAATGTTTCCGGCGATTGCAATACCCTAGCCTGTCTGTTAGAAGCATTGGAGACTAGATATGGAGAGAAACACCTCGAACATGTCTACAGGGCTCAACTCCGCGACCGCACACAGAAGAGCAATGAGAGTCTGCAACAGTGGGCAACGGAAATAGAACGTCTGGTTCGGAAGGCGTATGCATCAGCACCGGGACTGATTGACGCTACTACTCTGCGATTCTTTACTGATGGGATTCGAGATGCAGAAGTCAGAGCTGCAGTACGCCTGGGTCACCATCAGACTCTGAAGGCAGCCTTGACACATGCTCTGGAGGTGGAAGCTGTACGTCAAGATGGCCGACAACACGACCGTATTTGAGAAGTGACCGCACAAATGAAAGCCCGACGAGGACCAACTTGCTATGAGTGTGGCGAAAAGGGGCACATTCGAATTGATTGTCCCAGGAAGGCTAAGGAAAGAAGAACTTCTTGGTCACGTGAGGAGGCCGCGGTAATGGCGTGGCGCAAGCGCGATGCGAAAGTCGAGCCCGAGCGCCAGTGCGAGCGGGTCGAGTGGCGCAAGCGGAGCGATCGGAGCGGGCACCGCGAGCGACCCGCTGAACGAGAGCGTGAACGCGTCAAGGACCAGGAACGCGAACGTTCCGGCAAGCGAGAACAAGAGCGAGAGCGGTCGTGCGGAAGGCCGTGGAGTGAGTCAGACGCAAGGCGGGACAAGGAGGTCGAGGACGAGGCGCGTAAGAAGAAGCGCCTCGAGAAAAAGTCAAGACAAAAGGACCGCCGTCGCCAGATTACATCAGGGAGTAAGGACCGAGAACACAAACAGGAAAAGACAGAGAACGTAAGGATTATCCAGGTGAACGCTTTGGATGAAGATTGGGATAATCGATCATTGGAAGAGGCACAAAAGGAAGATAGTGACTTGAAGACAGTAATTGAATGGAAGAAACGTGGCCAGAGGCCCGCTTGGAGTGACATATCAGCGCTTAGCCCAACAGCAAAAAGTTACTGGGCTCAATGGGACAGCCTGATAATTGATAATGAAGTTCTGAAGAGGAAATGGGAATCACCTAGTGGACAGGAGGTCGCCTTACAGATAGTTGTCCCCTGTGATAAGGTCGCGTCGGTGCTGAGACAGGTGCACGACGGAGTATCCGGAGGACATCTAGGAGTAAAGAAAACTCTGGAGAAGGTGAGAAAAAGATTCTATTGGGTGCATTGCCGCGAAGACGTAGAGGACTGGTGTAGGAAATGTGTAGCCTGCTCCTCAGTAAAAGGACCGCAAACGAGAGCCAGAGGTCGACTGAAAGTGTACAATGTTGGTGAACCATGGGAAAGAGTTGCTGTCGATATAGCTGGGCCATTCCCTGTTACTGAAGAAGGGAATAGGTATATCATCGTCATGCAAGACTATTTCAGCAAATGGCCAGAAGCTTTTGCAGTACCCAACCAAGAAGCTCATACCGTTGCCAAAAAGCTAGTTCACGAGGTGTTCTGTCGATTCGGCATTCCTTTGGAGTTACACTCTGATCAGGGTAGAAATTTCGAGTCCTCACTGTTCCGAGAGGTTTGCCAACTACTCGGGATACATAAGACTCGTACAACACCATATCACCCTCAGTCAGATGGAATGGTCGAAAGATTCAACCAGACGCTAGAGAATCATTTGGCCAAAGTAGTGGAAGAACACCAGAGGGATTGGGACCAATACATTCCACTCTTCTTAATGTCATACCGCTCTGCAACACATGATAGCACAAATTGTACACCCGCGAAAGTCAACTTCGGCCGAGAAATTAGACTACCCATAGATGCACTTACCGGAACACCCCCCGATACCCCTATCCTAGGCGTCGACTATGTGGCCGACCTGCGACGTAAACTCGATAGAATACATGAGCTAGTGAGAGAGAGCGGTCTGAAAACCAACGAGAAAATGAAGATTCGATACGACCGCAAAGCTAACGTGCCCGGATTTGAAGAGGGAACTTTGGTATGGTTACATAATCCCATAAGGAGAAAAGGAAAGAGTCCGAAATTTCAAGCCAAATGGGAGGGTCCGTACACGATAGTAACGAGGATAAACGATGTCACCTACCGGATAAAGAAAGGACCTAGAGGGAAGCTGAAGATCGTACACGTAGACCGCCTAGCTCGCTATTATGGATCAAATCATGCTCGGGACGAGCACGACTAAGAAGGGGGCAATGTTACGAACGCACCTTATGTCGAGGGCATAAGGTTCAATATCGCGTGACATGCAGTGCGTAACTTTTAAGCCCGAGATCGACTCGAGATCTAGACATTGTCTAGGTGTAATATAAAAACGCATTCCTAGACTTAAGGTGGCCTGTTGAATGGTACAGGTTTTATCAATTTTGTCAACAAAGTGACGACATCGAAATTTCTAGAAACCCGTTTCCGGGAATTACCGTAGGTACCTACTGAATGTACTCGAAGTTATGCGCTATTATTATTACGTCTAGACGATTCTGGAATGTTCGATCAGCTGGCCTATATATAGCGCCGCGACGCCGGCGCCGAGTCAGTCTACACTTGACTACCGATACGAAAACAGCGACACTTAAGAAGCGATCTTTGAGAATACCTACTGCGACAACTGTAACGAGAACTGTGAGTACTACGTGAAGTAACATTTGTAGTGTTATTGTGTGTTTACGACACGGACTTCGTGGACGTAAGGGAAGACTTCGGTGCAACATCAGCAACATTCTACTTGTCATTGCCTACAATCGACTGTATCTTCGTTGCCAATAAACATCGCAACCCTTAACCGGTATTTTAGTACCCCTAGCCCGTAACAATAAATTCCGAAAACTTGAAATATGGGTATACCGTAGGCACTTATCGGTATAGGACTCCATTGGACACAGGCGTAATGTCCAAAATATGTCCAATGAGAAAATCCAATGAGATGTCCAATGAGATGGTGTTGAGAAATCACATTTTTTTTTAAAATAAATGGTCCCTGTATTTTGTTGCTTTCGCCCGTTTGTTCACGCGCGAAGTATACATTCGGGGAGTACCTACAGCGTACCTTCGGACACTCGACCGGACGTGTGTTACTTAACTGAACTCTGTCGATTTCGATGGTGACGGTCTAGTTTATAGCTCGCTGATCTGCGCACACTGACATAGTAACATGCTGCACCCGCTGTACGTATGCAGCCTAATAACGAGTATTTCTTTAAAGTCGGCAGTAAAATGAGATTTTAAAGTTAGTATAACGTACCCACTTGGCGGGATAGCATTACTAATCTTATTAGGAGCAATACAATCGAACAGCTTAGCACTTTTTCTTTCGTGCATTCTTAGAAAACTAGTAGAATTCATTATTAAAGTCAGTGCATATTCGGCCTTTAATCAAGAATTCATTAAAACATACCCAACCTAAAGTAGTATCATTTAAACCGAACCAATATCGATCCATAACCGTTGATGGAACCAAAACCTAAACATCATTCAATTTAGAAAGTTGGTATCGCGCAGAAACATAACCCAATTTCTACATGGACCTTAGAGCATAAGGGCCTCGGTACACGAAATTAAGTAAAGTGAAGTGTTTATGTATGTGAAGTGTCTGTAGGGATAGTAAGTAGGAGGCAGATCACGTTGAAGGAGATGTACCAGTTGTGGAGTGTAAGCAGCACATAAGGTCAGACCAAACCATTTTGTATATCCTTTTTCTTATCAATTTATTCGTTTCTGCTTGGACAGGCATTGAGATATATTCCCTAGTCCATCTCCGCGTGTGGTGCAAAAACTCAAATATATTGTGAAATACGACTGTTTCTGACATGGTGTGGTGCTCCCCTGATTCCCGGCATCCCGTGAGTACATAACATTTCAATAGTTAAATAGCGTGAAGTGGTATCGAGCAGAACATTGAACACTGTACACTGTTGTGTATGAGATACGATCTGCGGCATGCGGCGCATTCTTAGAGAGACCTAGAGAATAGTCGTACTGATGATTGTATACAATATGTAAAGAAAACCCTGTCCGATCCGTGAAGGTATTGTTAGGAATCGATAACGGATTCTACGTGCCTACAAAGCCGAGATAAACTTAAAAAATAAAAAATTCGCGGAAAATGGTAAAATTAATACATTGCGATAGGCAGTACACGCGCGGTCGAAAGAGAGCAGTGCACGCGGCACGTGGTCACATCGATATTCGCTAATAATAATATCGTCAAAAATGGTGTTGTCACTTATTAAAAAATTACCAACTTTTGTTCTCGTTCTCATCATGCGGGATGGTTATGTCAACAATCATTGCACGCCGCTCTGATCGATCCACCATCACTATATCAGGCTTATTGGCAACAATAGTCCTGTCAGTGATGATGGATCGATCCCAGTAGAATGTGATATGGCCATTTTCGAGAACTGGATCGGACATATACCTGTAGTACGGCACCTCCGATTCCACAAGGTTGTATTTGAGAGCAAGTTGCTGATGAATTATCCTGGCTACAAGGTTGTGTCTATGTAAATACTCTCCGTTAGATAGACGAGAACACCCGAAGATAATATGCCTTATTGATTCCCCCGGCCGGTGACATGCCCGACAGATGTCAACTGTGCCGTCTTTCAGAATAAATCTCCGGTAATTGTTCGTCACCATAACTTCGTACATAATTGCACATACAAAACCTTCGGTTTCCCCAAAAAGATCACCGAAACGTAGCCAGGCTACGGACGCTTGAAAATCTACATCGAGCCCATGTAGGGCTCGGAAAAAGCGTCCGTGAAGCTCTTTGCTCTTCCATACCTCCATGCGATAATTTGTGTCAAGTACTACGGGTTTGCGCCAGTTCTCTTTAGCCAAGGAGAGTGGAGTGAGGCCCTTGTCAACCGCGACCACATCTCGATGCATCCCCACGCCGGTTTCTAGAAAATATTCCCTGAGACTGCATATCTCGCAATTGTGGAGGGTCTTAGCGTTTAAAAAGGCACGACCTCCACATTTTCGCGGGATATATGGCTGTATATCACCCATCAATGATTGATGATTGCATCACCCACGGTCATCGGTTCTGAGGCTTCATAACCGATGACCGTGGGTGATGCAATCGGTTATGCACTCATCGCCCTGAAATATTCCTCGCTCGATCCTTATCGGTTCGCTATTCCTCAGAATATTTCGACATCCTGGATAGCGAAGGACTGTCCTCCATGTCCTCATACACGTCATCGGGAAGGTGCGTAGAGTTGCATCCACTTTATACAACTCCAGCACCCGCATGAGCCATGTATGTGGCACTGAGTCATATGCCTTCTTATAATCTATCCAACATGTCGATAGATCCTTTCGGGAACGACGAACGCACACTTCCGCACTATAATAAAGTACTGTAAAATATAATGAAATCCAAAAAAATATTAGTTATATATGTTGACGTTACGTGTTGCCGTTTTTTTTTTTCATTAGTATTGTTATTATGATGATTATGTAAAATTTTATTTTATTTGGTTCAGTGTTTTTACATATTGTATACAACATTATTTTTTGTTTATGGCAAACCCGAAACACGTGTCCAGTATTTTGAAGTAAAGAATCTATGTACACAATTTCAAGAAAATATCATGAAAAACTACAAAGTTATGATCTTGTTATCCTACTTGGTTGTCCCAACAAAAATATGGTCCATACTCCGTTTGGACGGGCGATGCGGGTGCATTGACCTGGGGCGTCAGTTGAGCGCGAACCATACAGATGAAATAATTTCTAAATGTATTTGTGAAAAAATAGAGTAGCCAGCCTTTCGGTCTTCTATAGGATGCATTTTGGGGAGTGTGCGAAGGAATTGCATGATTTAATTTCCCCATCTCCGTTTCACCATCGGACGACCCGTCGTACGGCGAGTTTCCACCCTTACGTTGTTAACACCACTGCGATCTGGACGAAGCGTTTCACCTCCTCCTTTATACCGCGTACTTCGAGGGACTGGAACAGTTTGCCAGCGGCGGTGTTTCCGTCGGACTACAATTTAAGTGTCTTCAAGGCTAGAGTGAATAGGCTCTTAATAAACTAGTGCGCTTTACTATCAACGACTGCGTCACGGCTTACCATCAGGCGGGATTGCGGTCAAGCGCTAGTTTATAATTATATATATAAAAAAAAATATATATTACAAGGTGTAAAAATGATTGAAATCGATTCAGTTGTTTATTCTGAACAAAGTAACTATAATCAGGTTTCGCATAAATAAAAAATAGCGTTGCATAGCAGACAGTGTCAGCATTATAAATATATTAGATTTTTTTTACTATTTTTTTTTTTCAATTTATTTTGCCCTATATTTCAAAAACTTTAGAAGATTATTTACACCAATGGGTCAATCTACAGTATGTTACGAAAACCCTGTCCGACCCGTGAAGGTGTTGTTAGGTATCGATAACCGATTCTACTAATGCATACAAAACCGGTCTAAATAAAAAAAAAAATCCACCTAAAAAATAAATATTATTTCCCAAAAAGAGGTAACTTAATAAATCTGCGCTATCCACCCTTCCACGCGCGGCGGCGGAGGCGGCGGGCGGCAGGGCACGCGGCACGTGGTCGCATCGCTATTCGCTCATTATAATACCGGTGTTGTCACTTTTTAAAAATTACCAAATTTCGGGGAAGTTAGAATTAATTCGCGGGAAAAAAAGATTATTTCAAAATTCATTTGTATTGATACTATGATGATTACGTAAAATTTTATATTATATTTGGCCATGTGTTTACCTAACCTATATTATCCTTATGGGTCGGACAGGGTTTTCTTAACATACTGTATACATATTAAAAAAAACAAATTATAAAATGATTATGACATTTTGACATCACATTTATTCATTATCCAAACATAAACTAAGTATTGAATATCTCGAAGTGAATAAAAGAAATATTTGATTTATATTTCTGACATTTGCATAATATCAGCTTTTGAACAAACAGGTCAGTTAGTTTAGTGGTAGCGGCGCTAAGCCACCTACGGCGTAGCGATGATGCCGTAGCACTCGTGACGTACAAGATTGCCCCGGCCGCTAAGGCGCTACGGCACTACGGTGCTATTGCGCTACGTCGCTACGGCGCTACGGCACTACGGTGCTATTGCGCTACGTCGCTACGGCGCTACGGCGCTACGTACTCTACGACATTAACTTTTTAACTTTGCTCTTACTCTTAAGATGATCTCTTTACACAGTTACTTACTTTCACACTGTAGAATTTAATGGTTTGTAATTTTATCATATTAACAAATGTCACAAGTTGCCAGTTTTTTTTATTATAATTAAGGGTATTATTAACTAAATTCTAATACTAATTAATAAACTAGAAATTATTAAATAATAATAATAATATTTTATTTTCAAAAGCTTAGTACTATACATGACATATGGCAACAATTTCAATTAAAATATATGAGTTTAGCGTCTGTAACCGAACTAGACATAGCCTGTATTTCGGCTATCAGCACCATTCCCTTCGTGAAAACAAAATTACATTAGTACTATAGAAATACAGAATAATTATAAATGACGAGTAATTTAGAAAGTAATTTGCAAATAGTAATTAATTAATTTAAATACATTAAATGCAATGAGTCGATTAAATACATAAAGGTGAATGTGATCGCATAACTGTGCGAGTGATTAGGTAATGTGTGTGTGTGTGTATGTATGTATGTATGTTTGAGAAATTACGCAGTGGCATGTGGATATGAGTGTGCGTCAGCGATGAGTGTGTTGGTGAGATGTGTAATAATTATATCTTTGTTTTCTGAGCTCTTCTCTGAGCAATATTCCTTGAGAGGTAATACAGAAATAGCAATTAAAAAAAAGTTTTTGATTTTAGTCATTCTAAATTCGTAAATAAATACAAATAATAAAAAAACAAACAACTAATACGTTTATTTGTCAGTACACTGCCATGATTGCCACATCTAGTATAACATATACATAATTTAGATCCGTGTTTGCTCGGTTGGTGTTTAGTTGATATTTACTCTTTATTTTAAAGCTACCTTTGTATTCAGTATTAATTTATTACTGTTAATTACGATCTTTTATGTACCTTTATGTTTATGTTATGTTTATGTTGTAGGTACGCTCGCAAACATTTTATGCAAATTTAGTTTCCTCTTCAGCCTATAGATGTCCACTGCTGGACAAAGGCCTCCCCCAAGGCTTTCCACGCTGACCGGTCCTGTGCTGCCCGCATCCATCGGCTTCCCGCGACCTTCACCAGGTCATCGGTCCACCTTGTTGGGGGCCTCCCTACGCTGTGTCTTCCAGTACGTGGCCGCCACTCCAGAACCTTACTGCCCCATCGGCCATCGGTTTTACGAGCAATGTGCCCTGCCCACTACCACTTAAGTTTAGCGACTCGCAGAGCTTTGTCGGTGACTTTGGTTCTTCTGCGGACCTCCTCATTTCTAATTCGATCACGCAGAGAAACTCCGAGCATATATCTTTCCATTGCCCTCTGTGTGACTCTGAGCCTTCGTATGAGGCCCATTGTGAGCGACCACGTTTCAGTTCCGTAAGTCATCACTGGCAACACACACTGGTCAAAGACTTAAGTCTTGAGAGACTGTGGTGTCTTGGACGACGAGAAGATGTAGCGTAGCTTCCCGAACGCTGCCCAGCCGAGCTGGATTCGACGAGACGCCTCTTTCGCGAAGCTGAACCTACCTAGTTGAACTGTTTGTCCCAGGTATATATACTAACACAACAAACAACTTCGAGTAACGTAACAACTTCGAGTGCAATTAGAATTGGAGTGGGTGGGGAGACATGAGAGTTCGACATGATCTTCGTCTTATCCATGTTCATCTTTAGACCCACTTGTTGGGAAGCTCTGCTAAAGTCATTGAGCATTTTGCCCAAGTCTTCCAGGGTTTCCGCCATGACTATGATATCATTGCAAAACGGAGATTAGTGATGTACCCAGTTGCAATAATGTC
Source organism: Sesamia inferens (assembly GCA_037179545.1). Taxonomy (NCBI): domain Eukaryota; kingdom Metazoa; phylum Arthropoda; class Insecta; order Lepidoptera; family Noctuidae; genus Sesamia; species Sesamia inferens. Next base: position 30,003,086 of record CM073939.1, on the reverse strand, counting down.
CCTTTGTGCCGATTATCCTAGTTCTGTTCTATCTCCTGCTTGTTATAGAGGGAAGTGGAAAAAATATATTTTTTCTTACTCCTCCGCTATTCTTTTCTGATCAATTTCGTTGCGGGACCCAAGACAGTTGAATCATCGTTTCTCCGGGACTCGTCAAGCTTCATTGCTCGGCGTTTTTCTGGCGGTCACCACTGTTGATTCTGGCTTTCTGAAGTTGCAGTGGGTGGGAAAAAGTGTGGCGGGTTTTGTTCCAAAAAAAAAATAGTGGTGTACTCGCCGTTGATGTTGATACCAAGTCCTTTCCAGTCCAGGAGCTTGAAGACATCTTCCAACGCAGCAGTGAACAATTTAGGAGATATGATATCTCCTTGTCTCACTCCACGCTGGAGTTGGATCGGTTTCGAATCCTGATCCTGGAGACGGACTGACATGATGGCGTTTTTGTACAAACACTTTATCACCTCAATGTATCGATGGTCAATTTGGCAGTGCTGGAGCGACAGTAGCACCGCCCAAGTCTCGATCGAATCGAAGGCCTTCTCATAGTCCACAAACACCAAGCATAGTGGTTTATTATACTCCTCGGACTTCTGTATAACTTGCCGCAGCGTATGTATGTGGTCTATGGTGCTAAAGCCTTTACGGAAGCCTGCTTGTTCGGGAGGCTGGAAGTCGTCGAACCTGCGAGCGAGACGATTCGTGAAGACCCTAGAAAACAGCTTATAGACATGACTCAGGAGGGATATCGGTCTGTAGTTTTTCAGGAGGGTATTGTCACCTTTTTTGAAAAACAACACCACCATGCTCCTGTGCCACGCCTTAAGCGTTTTGCCTTTAAGAACGACGGAATTAAATAGCTACTGAAGCACTTTAAGAACCGGTTTGCCACCCGCTTTCAGAAGCTCAGCCGTAATTCGATCATCTTCAGCCGCCTTATCGTTCTTGAGCTGTTTCAGGGCCATACTAATCTCATACAGGCTGACGTCCGGGACATCGTCGGTGTAGTGCGCGAATTCCGCTCGATAGCCTCTTTAATACAATTTGTATTAAATTGGCGTAAATCGTGAGTCATGGACTTTGTGATTTGTCTGTTAAGGCATCTGATACGCGAAGCGTCATGAGGGAATTTTAAGACCAACTCCCCTCTTTCTTCCATTAGCCTACGAGTGAGACCAGAGATCAGTTTCTGTCCTTTAGAACGGAGGGTTTTGTAAAACTTGGACCCTTCCGTTTGGAGAGTTTCCACAAACCTGTTGTTATAGTCGTCCACATCTACGCATTCACCGAGGCATTCGAACCGATTTTGCAGTTCGATCTTTGCGGTTCTGAAAGCTTTCGGGATTTGAAATGAAATGAAATCGTTTATTAAGCAAGTACGATCACCGATCACTTTTACACGTCATATGTTTTTTTTTTTTTTTTTAATCTAGATGAAGCCGGCATTTCCTAACTGACTACCTCTGAGAAGAAATAGCCGAAACAAACTCAGGGATCATCGTCTTTTTTAAAGTCCAGACATTAAGAATGAAAATGTTTACAATAATTTACGTTATAATTACGCATATTGCTTAATAACAATGCTTAACAGAGCGAGCAGCTCAATCCCAAGCCTCTCTATCCTCTAAATAATCTGAGATTTTATAATACCCCTTTTTGCAAAGTTTGGCCTTTATATAGGTTTTATATCGTTTAATGGGTAAGTTTCGAATGTCCATGGGAAGCTTGTTGTAAAAGTGTATACATTGACCCATGAACGAGTTGCCTACTCTGTGGAGACGAGTGTGATGTACAGCAAGATTGTGTTTGTTCCTGGTATTTATATTATGAATATCGCTTATTTTCTTAAAATTAGATATATTTTTATGTACATACATAAGATTTTCAAATATATATTGCGAAGCTACAGTCAGAATGTTTTGGAATTTTGGAGATGGGTTGACGCTGGACGGAGCGTAGACTTCATAAATCGAGAGCGTTCGAGCCTAATGTTGAGGTTCAAGATGCCTCTAACAATACGGTGATCACTCCCGGTTTTAACCGCATGGATCACGGAGACATCGTTGACACTTGCCTTCTCGTTGACATTATGAAGTCAATCTCGTTTTTGGTCTGACCATTGGGGGTTCCGTCTACTTGCGGTGCAATGGTTTCTTGAAAAAGAATTCATCACAAAGAGTCCTTCCTTTTCCGTGAAATCCATTAGCATCTGACCTCGGGGATTCCGATTTCCAACTCCAAATTGCCCCACTTTCGTCTCGTCCGCCTCTCGCATGCCCAGTTTTGCGTTAAAGTCCCCCATGACAACAGTGTAGTGGGTTTTGGAGGAATGTATGGCTCTACTGACGTCCTCGTACATAACCTCCACCTCCAAATTTAGTTTATCAGTACGTGAATTGGTGTTAATTCTTAATGATAAATAATAATGCTGAAACAAATATACTTGGTTTTGTCCACGTTCAAAGTAGTAGTAGCGTCATCCGTGAAAGAGATGACGTGAGATGTGTTTAAGACAAGTAAGCGTATTTATGTATACAAGGAAAAGGGTGGGCCCCGGTATACTTTCTTGTGGCACACCATGCGTAATTGGAAGGTAAGTGCTTTTGTATTTGTCCACTTGTGCGATTGGACAAATACGAATACACTAGGTTCGCTCAAAGAGGTAACTTTTGAAAAGTTCAAGCTGGGTGCCCCTAATGCCCCGTGCTTCTAATTTTTTGAGTAAGAGAGAGATAAAAATCGTATCAAATGCCTTTGCCTGGTCAAAAAATAGTAATAAAGTTATTATTTTTTTATATGCAAATATTTACAAAATATAATTGATATCTATAATATTTAATAATAACCTAACCTAAATAAAAATACTGATTAACTTAAATACAGCGTCGAAAAATTCCTCGATCGACATCGCTGACGTCTGGTGATGTAACTTTGTCCTCCCGTCCTCAACGTAATGGTGTCACCGGCCGTCTGGCTCCCTGTTTTTGTGGCACAGATACTTTCCTAAGCAACCATGCCGCGAGAGCACCGTGTCACCGAAACGTCAAGGAGCGGTTCCTTCTCCCGAGCCAGTCCGCTAATACCGGCTG